>OZ020313.1:1133429-1585254 GCA_963971305.1 Arcuatula senhousia
GCCCTAATTGTTAAGTTTTGGGTGTTTGTCTTGCAGATTAATCCTATAAAAGATTAAGAAAAGCTTTTGTTTGCTTAAATGTTTGACTATATAAGTATAGTTTTCCCCTTCAGATGCCCCAAAAATATTTTCTTTCCATCAGTAATCAAAATCAGGTGAGCATTCAGGCTCCTGGGAGCCTCTTGTTGTAAGGTACAAAGCTGAAATAATCCAAAATAAATTGTAATCGATTACAACAGCTCCCATGACCTTCAGCAAGTGACCTAAAAGGCAGTACTGTGATTTATCTAAATTCTTTTAATCTACTTGTATTTGTTGCCCACAAAATTTGTAAACAAGTCTTCCACTTGCAAACAAACAAAAAATCTAAATTTATTTGAAAAAATTGAGGGTCATTAAGTTCAAGGTCACTGAAGAAACATGTCAGCTGTGCATTTACCAAACAAGAAACATGGTATCTTTGGACCAAAATATGATACACAGAGAACATCAGGTGGAATTTTAAAGACATTTCAGCAATATGCAGATATGCCAAGAGCCAATTATCCTTGGGAAAAAAGAATTGCTTACAACAAGTTCATGATAATATGCACAACTACATATTGTGTACCTCTTGCATACAAGTTCAATTAAATTCTGATCAGTACTAGTAGTTTCAGAGAAGTTGCATCTACAGGATAGTCAAAGGGCCATAACTCACACAAACATTTGTGAATTAATTTTTTATAGTATTTCAACTACATATGGTGTTCTTCTTGCATACCAAGTTTCATTAAATTCTGTTCAGTGGGTTTCAGAGGAGTTGTGTCCACAAGATGATGAATCAGGATTTCCGCAAAATTCTATGGGCATGTGGTCAAAGCTCTCACCAATTTTGCAGATATAAAAATTCCTGGTAATATGCACAACTACATATGGTGTGCTTCTTTCATACCAAGTTTCATTAAATTCTATTCAGTAGTTTTAGAGGAGTTGCATCCACAAGCTGTGATCACAGGCAGAGGGACATACAGACATACATACCAGTCGAAAACATTCTAAAGTTGCCTTAAGTACTATAGAAATAAAAACAGAATAATGTTTTAAAACCATTTTAATATTTTTTCTCACTATCAACAGCGTTCAACATCAGACCATATGGTAACCACGGAAACGAAATATTGCACACAAATTTTTCAATCCTACATAAAACAATAACAAAATAGTATGTGATATGTGTCATGACAACAGTTCTCAGTAACTATTGCATATAAATATTATCTATACATTAATATAGGATACTAAAAAGACATTTTTCTCTCAGTTTATATGAGTAACATCCCATTTACCAAGTTATCTTCTCTTTGCAAATAGTATTTTATGAGGGTGTGAAGGAGGGCACTTAATACTGTCTTCTTTTTTCAAGCTATTCTCAATTTTTTCTATTCTGTTACAATGTGTGGTGCTTTTTTCTGCATTTATAATACCTTAGTACAAAAAATTCTAACAGACTAACATGATTATATTCAAAAAGTTTTTTTTAAGGTTTTCTTAAATAACAGACTAAAACAAGCAGTTAAAATAATTTAGAAGACACAGTTTACATGTTTCCAAAATTTGAAAACTTTTGGCTATTTCTTTAAAATTTAATTAATTTATCTGTTTTGGTCATTGTTGTAATATTTTTGGGCTTCTGTTTATGTTTTATCAAATCTTTTTCAAGTTTTCTACTCCTAGCGTGTCTGATGAAAATTAATCCAGAAAAGCGCTTCACACACAGCAAAATTTTGCTTTTGTATATTTATCAAAGTCATATCAATATGTGGATCATGTCTTTCTGACACTTATTCCATATTCTTTCGTTTTTAATATTATTTTATTTTTTCTATTCAATGACATGCATTTCACCTACTGGCATGAAAGACAACTCTTGTAAATGGGAGGTAACTCACAATAAAAAATACAAGGGAAGTAATTGGTACTGATATAGTTAAATTGTTAGCTAGGAAATTTTGTGAGGTGTTTCTTTTTTGCAGTTAAGACAAACAAATTCAAATATAACCAAACATTTTTGAGGTTTCATAAACATATTTGCTGGTGTAAAATTGCATTTAATTCAAGAAATGTGATTAAAAAGAACAGGACAAATTTTAGTTTTATCTTCAAAATTTAAAAGTTTAACAAAAATGTCAGTTTCATAAAACAACTGGAATTTGAGGATTTCCTCATCTTCAAATCACTTGAGGAATTCCTTTACAGATATAGTCATTAATATGAGGAAATATTTAATTCTTTATCAACCTAAGCCAAGAAATTTGTAAGAACTGTCGATCATTGAATTATTACACAATATTGATTCTTAAATCATTACACAACTACACGTGTAAAACTTTTTTCTTAATAATATTTTCAATAAACAAGCTACATTATTAACAAACAATATGATTTTCAAACGTATTAAAAAGAGAGTTTTTGACCAGCAATAACATTAATATTTACTTATAAATAACTTCATGGCATACATATAATCCATTACAGAGATCCTGTTACAATGTTTACATCTTTATGTACCGCCAATATAAAAATATTCTAGATTCTCATCTCCTACCGCCCCAATTTTTTTAGCCGCCTCAAAAAAAAAATAATTTGAATTTTCGGCAAATTATGTTAATGATTGGTCAACGGCGGCATATTTTATAATATTTGATAAAGAATTAAAAAATCAAATTCACCTGCCCGCCCTATGTTTTCAAGAAATTTGGATAAGAATCTAGGAATTATTTTATCATGGCCTAATACATACCTTTGTTATATACTTTCATATATTAATTTTTTCAGTTTAGAATTAAACCCAAAAAATCGGGTTATAACCCAAGTCAAATTTTTTTTGCTGCATAAAAATTTATATCATATAGATTAGTATTTTTTTTTCCAATAGTTTATGATTTATTACTTAATTTTCTTCAAATCAGATTTATAAGTAACTTTTCAAATATTTGAACTGTAAGCTATAAGAAATGACTGCATAAAAAAGTAAGGAAAATTATCTTAACAAAAATAAAATGATCAACAAAAGAGAAAAGCAGAATACACCATGTCTTGTAACTCTACTATTAGAAGGAAGCCTAAAGTTTACAAGGAAGACCCAAAATAAATACAATAAAAAGCTACGCCGAGCGCAGCATGATACAACCGCAACAAGTTTAACCCTGTACGTTGGAGGCCTAATATGGATAGTCCATTGCTTTGGTCACATGAAGCCCATGGTGGACTTACAAAGCTTTTTGACTCATGCATCCTGTGGTGGACTTAAAAATGCATTTTTGACACATACATCTAATACAAAAAACCTTATTTATATACATGTAATAACAACAACTTAATTTTAAGTATAAAACTATTTGCCTTGACACTTTTAAAATTGGTGTTTTTGGCCCCTTTGACCCCTAATTTCTTGAAAACGTTAAGAGATATTGCAAATCTGATTGAAAAACGCAGCAAGGGATTTCCACAAGGATTCCAATGAAAAAAAGATTTTGAAAATCGGACCAAAAATAAAAAAGTTGATTTTATGGGCGTGGCCTGTCTTTAGCCCCCTGAAGCAATGTAATGGTGAAATACATATCAAAACCATTGACACATTTAGTAGACAGAATTTTATGAGCACTTCAACAAAAAAGAATTTTCAAAATTGAATGAATAATGAACATTTTACAACAGTTTTGTCAATACACCTGTTTTAGCCCCTTTGGCCCTTTTTTTCTGAAACAGAAGGGGCCACAACCCCCAAATACAAAACCAACATTCCTTTAGTGGATATAATCATCATATTTAAACTTCATAACAATTGGCTGACCCACTACAACTGAATATTGGAAAAAAACTATTTGCCTGGACAAACTTTTATGGCGTTTTTGGCCCCTTTGACCCCTAATTTCTCGAAAACGGTATGAGATATTGCAAATCTGATTGAAAATCGCAGGCAGGGATTTTGATAAGGATTCCAATGAAAAAAAGATTTTGCAAATCGGACCCCAAATAAAAAAGTCAATTTTTTGGGTGTGGCCCCTTTTTGACCCCTTATAGCAATTAAACGGTACAAGATACATCAAAGGTGTTGTTACATTTTGTTGACAGAATTTATTGAGGAATACAATAAAAAAAGAATGATCAAAATCGGATGAAAATTAAACATTCTACAGACGTTTTGTATATATACCCATTTTTGCCCCTTTTGGCCCTTTTTTCTTAAACGGTAGGGGCCAGAAACCCCAAATGCAATACCAACCTTCCTTTAGTGGTTATAAACATCATATCAAAATTTTATAACAATTGGTTAACTACAACTAAAGTTATCGCACGGAAACCAAAGTGTCTACAGACGACGACAACGCCGACAACGACAACGACATCGCCATAACATAATACGATCGCAAAAAATTTGCGGTCGTATAATAACAAGACAGGCCTTTAAATCATACATCTTTTCATAAAAATATCAAAAGTTATCATCCCTTCACTTAAATCCTAAACTTTAGCATTAGATTTCTGTCAGGACTATTCCAGAAATAAATGTATGTGGGGGTCGGAAGGCACTTTTTTATATACCCACCATACATGAAATTTTAATTTTTTCCCCTTTTAATATGTTGCAATTGAGAAATATCTAAAAATACCACCACCCATACAATTTTAATTATAGTGCCTTACACCCCCCCCCAATACAATTAATTCTGGGATAGCCCTGACAATTTCAAACTCTACCTTTCTTTACACAAGAATTATGGCAGATTTTTATTGTGTTCAGAGGTGGATCCAGGGTCTAGGACACCCCCCCTTTTCTCCAAATATTTTGCTTTTTCCTGTAGTTTTTTGGCAAAACTGGTTTTGAACCCCAACCCCAAAATCAATTGTATGTGCACCCCCCCCCCCCCTTTTGTCCAAAATATTTCTTGATTTATCCCTGCTGTTCAAGTTGTAACAATACAAAATAAGTTAAGAAAGCTTTGTAACATCCAAAATTAATATAAACAAACAAATAATCATCTTTTCAGTACAATTTTTGGCCTTGAAAATAAAAAGCTACGCAGAGTGCAGCATTATACGACCGCAACAAGTTGAACCCTGTACATTGGAGGCCCAATATGGATAGTCTATTGCTTTGGTCACATGCAGCCCATGGTGGGCTTACAAAGCTTTTTTACACATGCAACCTATGGTGGACTTTAAAATGCATATTTGACACATATATATTCACAATAACATTTAATAGAAAAAAAATTATTTCTATATTCATTGACATTTTTGACACGATTAAGCCCCTTTTGGCCCTTTTTTAAAAAAAGGTTAGGACCACAAAATGCAATAAAAAGCTTCCTTCAGTGTATATAATCATCATATTTAAACTTCATAACAATTGGCTGACCCACTACAGCTAAATTTCTTGTGTAAAACCATTTGCCTTGACCAACTTTTAAAAATGGCGTTTTTTGCCCCTTCGACCCCTTATATCTCAAAAACAGTAAGAGATATTTCAAATCTGATTGAAAAATGCAGGCAGGGATTTTCACAAGGATTCCAATGAAAAAAAGATTTTGAAAATCAGACCACAAATAAAAAAGTTGATTTTTTGGGTGTGGCCCGTCTTTGGCCCCCTGTAGCAATGTAACGGTTCAATATACATCAAAACCATTGACACATTTTGTTGACAGATTTTAATAAGGAATTCAATAAAAAAAGAATTTTCAAAATCAAATGAATAATAAACATTCTACAACAGTTTTGTCAATACACCCGTATTAGCCCCTTTTGGCCCTTTTTTCCAAAACGGTAAGGGCCATAAACCCCAAATACAATAGGAACCTTCCTCTAGTGGTTACAAACATCATATAAAAAATTCATAACAATTGGCCAATAATTACTCAAATTATCGCACGGAAACCAAATGTCCCCAGACGACGACAACGACAACGACAACGACGACAGCATCATACCAATATACGTCCGCAAATTTTTTGCGGTCGTATAAAAATGTTGAAAATGTGAAACAAATATGACCTGAGGTCAAGCTACAAATAGAATGTATAAAATGTGAATGTTCTATAAATAGATAAATATCATGAAAGAGTATATACATTCCGTGTAACTTCTAATATCATTATTAATACTCAAATCTAACTGGATTTCACATGTTGTGTACCTGATGTGCTTTTTAAATATGCGATGATCGTCTTATAAAAACAATGTTGCTTCTAAATCTTTATATATGTGATGAAATCTTGAGAATAACAATACAATCATTTTGACACTGACAAAACGTTTCAAAGATTTCTAGGGCAAACAGTCAAAGGACTGACCACAAATATCACGTAACGAAAAGATGTGAAAAGTTTGTCAAAAAATTGTTGCTTCTTAAATTCATCTCTATTTCAAATCAGAAAGAAAAGTGCTCCTCAATTAAACTAACCAGACCAGTTACAGTTCATTTTATTAAGATTGGGAAAACGAGGCTTTGTCCAACCATTGAATAAAATAGGGAAAAAGAAACACAGTTCTTTGGTATTTTCTAAATCATATTTGAATTAGATTTTAAAGAGATCCATTTTATATTTATTAGCACACAAAAAAAGAGCATTGTGTATGAGAAGGAAAGATGACTTTTATGCACACAAGTAGTTCATCAGTGGTATTTTGATGTAACATTATGATTATTATGAAGCACAAAGCTTAAGCCAAAAAATAATTTAGATAATTAAAATGAAGATTTAAAGAACAATTTGAAATTATCCAACCCTATATTATCCTTTAATTTTCTTTCTAGACATTTTTGTAGGTACAAAATATAATTTCCCACAAGTTTACATTTTACCCAAGAGATGTTTGCTTTTTTGACATGTTTGGGGAACATCTGTCATTCCCTGAAAACTGACACTATTTATTTTTCTAAAAAAATAAATAGTTCTGAATGCGTAAGCATTTTTTTTTAAAACTTAATTGCATAAGCTTTTCTATGTTAACAAGGCAAGCTTAAGCATAGCTTTTGATTGTCATATCACATCAAAATTTACAACAAAGTTCAAAGTTCAAAGCAAACAATGTTTTAAATGTGTGACAAATGTATGCTGTAAATTTGAAAATTTGACAAAAAGGCAGTAACCTCAATCAGACCCTTGAAAAAAATAATGAAAACTATCATATTAGGAAAATCCAAGCGAAAGAAAATTGCTTGACATAATGAAAGCTCATACAGATTTTACAGACATAGAACTTGGTGTTTCAAATTTAATTTGATATCAATTGGGATCCTTAATGAAAAAAATAATGTTTGCACCAATGTTTTGCAATTACATGTTGTGCAATTAATTAATTAATCAGTGTAGGTATGTTATATGAACATTACAAGTGATACAAAAAATGCATATATTCACAAAGCCCTATTCCTCAGGAAGAACAATTATAAGCTTTGTTAAAATGATATTAGAGTTATCTCTCTTTGTACATGAACTATTTGACTAGAGTATGCACTGGTTTCCAATGAAATTCCAAGCACTATGGACCAGCACTGATGTGTGAATATAACAAACAAACAAAATACATAAAAAAACATTGCTCATGATGAGTAACAACAAAAATGTATACAGAGCAGTTCAATAATTTGACAATGGCATTTCGAGGAATATGTTAGGCAAAAGAGCCTTTTTTTTACAGATACTGAAACTTTTATATTAACAATATGTGTCTTTTCTCTGACTTGGTTTAATTAAATTAAATCTTGTGAAGATAATTGATGACAAAAAATATGCTTTAGTAAGAAGCCTATAAATTTTATAAAGACGTTTCAAAAGTTTCAAGGTACTTGAGAAAAAATTATGATTTAGAAAAAACAGTACAGAAACATAGGGGTAATATAAAAACACAGAAAAATGCAACAATAAATACAAATAATATGATCACTGAATATTGGGCAATGAGATCCACCATGCTAAAATAAAACCAGTTATAAATGGATTGGAAAAAATTTGGCTATTAAGATCATCCACGCTACAGTTTACATCCTTCAATCATTCACTCCATAACCACTACATTCCTCCAAACATTTCAACCATTCACCATTCCTGCTAAGATCGGGTGACTTCACTACTAAATTCTTTCCCGTCGTTCTGATTCGGGTCGGGCAACTGTTTGACTAAAGCTTCTAAAAGATCTTGTAGAACTTCTGTTTCTTTTTCTTCCATCAAATCAAACTTGATATTGAAGACCATAAAGTGAGTAAATAAACTATTTAGATGTCCATGTATACCTAACGTTACGCAGTCTGAGTAGTGTGCATGATACATGTGTGCTAACACATGGAATAAAAGTTTGTGTATTTTCTTTGTCGTAGTTTCGAATGTGTTTGGAAATGGCTGACCTGTAAAAAAGAAAATACAGTAAAAATAATATGCTAAAAATAATATAACAATGTCATCGATATGACACATCATTTCCTTTCGTTAGAATCAGTAGGAAATAAGTCATTCACTTTCGTTATCTTAATGTTTGGTTTGTCTTCCGCATCCCATGGTTTTGTATTTGTTCTTTGGACTTTTAGATTGTGTGTCCTTCACATATTTCTTTGTTTGTTACAAACACTGTTGTCATACCATTTATTTCAATATTTTAATTTAAAATTTTATTTTCATATGTTTTAAAAGTGTAGGTGCAAATTACATTTCTTTTTTTGTATACAGTAACACCCACTTTGTTCAATGCATAAATTATACCATGCTTAAATATTTTGACTACTGGTATATTTAACCTAATGTTATTATTTTCACTTTGAAGTCTGCCTCTTCCACATTTTTAAGCCGAAAAAAAATAACCTTGACATTGTGTTCCATAATATTTACATATTAAACTTATTTTTAATTTTTCATATTTTTGTCAAATCATGCTTAAATGGTAAACAATAACTCATATTCTTAAGGCCTCTAGCTATTTTGCCAATTTTTAAATTAATGTTGATATATGCAGGTTGTGTCAATTGCACTTATTCCACTTCTGATTATTTTCTATATATGTAAATTTTACTGCGAAGTTAACATGGAGATGGAAATAAATTTGTCGATACAAATTGCGTTTAAAACTTTTAAACCCACACATATTATATAACATAAAACAAGAAAAAAATGGTTTTCACATATTCTGCCTCATAAATCAAAACCAATGAATAAATTTTCAAATTCATTTCCTTGACTGATTTAAAAACTTAAAAATTATATGAATCATTTCAGTCAAACTCTTTAAAGTTATCTTTCATTTCTATCGTTTTCTTTCAAAACAGAAAATTTTAATTTTTTAACCATCTTTATACCAAAATACTTTTATATGCAAAATGTCCATTAAATATGAAAAAATACTTTTAGAAGAACATAAAACATCTATAGCTAAATGGTGTGATAATATTCAACCAATCAAATCCCTTTTGATTATAAAGTCACCTCTGGCTTAAAAGGTCAACGTTGTTTCTAATCATAGAGATAAAACCTATATTTTATAGATGTAAATGGCAACAGATGCTAAGCATCTTACAGACTTTAAAACAAAACATGTTGATAAATAATTGTCTATAAAATATATTTCCAATTAACATAGGAAAGATTATTTGGCTCCCATGAACTTTAATGGAAACATTTAAAAGTTAAAAAGAAGAAAACACAATTGTTTCCATTTCTGGCCATTACATAAATGTACAAAGTTCAATCAAAAGCAGTTAAAGGAGAAGTTGTGCTTTAATGAGATATATGGACAGAGAGGGAACAGCCAGACAGACCGGGTGGATAATTTATACTCCCAAAACTTTGTGAGGGCATGCATGATTATCAAAGAAACCAAATTCAAAGTTGACCAATAGACACCCAAATCATAAAACTTTTTAAATAATAAGTTCACTAAAATTAAACACAAACAAGACCAAATTTATAAGAACACAAGGAAAATCTTAGTTTAATATTTATTTATGTTTCAGATTTAATTCTATTTGGTACATGTTTGTGCCCTTGGTGTTGTGGTGAAAATAAACAATCAAAACAAAACCTTTACAGACTTCAATATTTAAACAAAGGATTTTTATTTAAAGGACCCATGTCAATATTATACTGTGAAAGTATTAATATTTGCTGGGTACCAATTTTCGTGGTTTTCCTGGGTCAGGCAAACAGCGAAATTAAATTATCAACGAACAACGAATTTTACATTGCTTTATTAGAGAATCTCTAAAAACCACTAATTCATCAATCCACAAATATTTTGTTAACTCCAAAACCACGAAAATTGATACCCATGAATTTAAGGACTTTCACAGTAGTTAGTGTTTAGAATTTTTTCTTAATTACCGTTTGTTATGTGAGCTGTGTCACGTACACTTATTCCACATCTCATTATTTTCTATCAGAATGTGGTGCTGTAGACCTGCATGTTAAGGGTTTATACTGAAGAACAGCTGGTTTTGATGTTTTCTGAGTTTTGTACATTTACTCCACTTTCTGATAAATAGTGCTTTTCTTTCAAACATTTTCTATACAACTTCATTGATCAATTATTCAACAGTAAAAACAATTCTATTTTTTCAACTCTGACAGCAAATTACATGACAATAAACTTTAAATTAAGATTTTCAGAAAACTGATGCAACCCATCCTTTTATCTTCTCATATTTATATTATAAATCTGCTTAAAAATCAATAAAGCCCTATTGTTTACAAGTTAGAATTTTATTACATGTAAAATTTTCAAAACTGTTGAGTTCACAGTGGCAGATCCAGAAATTTTGGAAAAAAAGGGGGGGGGGGGCTGGTACTTTAAGTTATAGTCTTGACAGTCATTTTTGGCCTAACAATGAGGATTGGAAGAGGGTTTGTTTTTGTTTTTTTTAAATTTATACTTAGAATGCATTATAAGCTACTAGCATTGGGGATAACATGTACATGTACTCAAAGATTAAGATAAGATTAAATTTATATGCTGCTATTTTTTTAGCAATGATTTTTTTTTCTAGTTTAAACATATTTATTCATCCTAGATTGGGAAACAAGCTTACTGCTTCTATAAATCCCTCTCCAGCTAGCAGATTCAGAGTACGGCCTATGTAGCGGCCCCCATTGAGCCTACTCTTATCAAACTCTACAGAGGGGTTATTAACGAGCATGGGGTTTAGCTCCCCATACACATGACAACCTTTTTTTGTCCCTTTCGAAGGACTAGCACTGTTCCTGAGACCATCCTCGCAAATGGTGTCAAGAGAGAGTAGGAAAATTGGTTCATGAAATTTTCACCCCTGAAAAGGATTGAACCACGAACACTAAGGGTGCATCATTAGCGTCTAGCATTGGAGATTACATGTACATGTACCAAAAGATTAGGATAAGATTAAAATAATTTGTTGTTATATTTAGTAAAGAAAGCTATAACTGTAATAATCCTTTTCTTTTATCTATATATTACATGTATGGATCCTATTCAAAAATAGATATTAATACAGAGATTAAAATATAAGTCAGGCTTTTACGATGGATCCTATCTACTTATGCAAAATCAATAGTTTTAGTATGTAGATGAAACTAATTTAGATCATCTGAACATTTGGCTTCACAGACAATAGGAAAAAAACAAGCAAATATTATGTCTTTAAAGGCTATGAGGCCTAAACAGAGTATGTGTGTTTCTGATTTCATGACTGAAAAATAGGTAGACATACATTTTTTTTTCACCTTGAGTGAATGGGGAGTATTTACATTTTTGTATCAAGTTTAACCGTGCTTTTATGCTACAGTCAGCATGAGAGACTAGGGTCAGTAGGGAAATCAGAACCACACATATTTGTTTATTAGGTCTGATAGCCCTCTTTTTTTTTTTTTTTAGAAATTGTAATTTTGTTGTAATCTTTAATTCATAGGTTTATGATAGTATTGTTTTTAACCCCCCCCCCCCTGTTTTGTGGGCTGATAATCTTACCAAATTTTGTAGGATATAGCGTCTCATCGGACAACTGTTTCTGTATATACGTTGTTATATAATCCACGTAATGTGGTGCTGTATATTTACATTTCTTCCCTTTATCGTCATACCATAAAAATTGCCTGCAATGGGAAAAAACAAAAACATATTACCGTACATGTTGAACATTAAATAGCCCACATAGAGAAACAGCAAAAATGTAAGACTTGTATGTTAAACATAAAATTGATTGCATGTAAAACATCAAACCAACAACAGTTAACACTAAAGTATGTCTCGCCTGCCGGCACCATCAGAAACAATTATTCTTTCTTACTTCCACTATATTTTGAATTTACATGGATTTTCAGTTTCTGAGATCCAAAGATGTTTACAGAACTTAAACATTGCTAAAAAATGCAATAAAAATAATCAAAGTTACTTAACCAGAAAATCAAGGTCAAGGTCAAAAGATGGGGATGCAACTGTGCTGAGCTACTACTGGAGCATATGCATACCAAGTTTCATCAACTTAGTACCTATAGTTCTTGAGATATGGAGGTGCTCGCAAAACTTTTCCATTGCTTTTATATGTATTGAAAATTGTCAAAGTCCCTCAACCGGAAAATCAAGGTCAAGGTCAAAAGATGGGGATTCAACTGTGCTTAGCTACTACTGGGGCATATGCATACCAAGTTTCATCAACGCAGGACCTATTGTTCTTGAGATATGGAGGTGCTCATAAAACTTTTCCAAAAAGTTAACGTCGCCGCTGGTAAAGTAACACATATGTCCCGTTCTGCTTCGCAGGCGAGACAAAAACATACATGTTTACATGCTTAAAATTTTTTTTTACTAGAATTGGATATCTATCTCTATATGTTATCATAATTTACATTGTTTAAACTATATACAAAATGCAGTGTTAACACCACAAATATCCACAACAAACTTGTTCAAATTCCATGGTACAAATTAGATGGATAGATGATGTATTGAGTACAATCATATTTTCTTCTTTTCACAAAAGAAAATTATATACTTTTTTTTCATGTTAAAGTACATGAAGTAGAATTGCATGTATTAATTACAAGATATGACTTTGTGCTAAATCTGCTTACTCTTCTGGAGGACCGGATTTCACTCCTGTTTCAACTTGAGTTCAAGTTTCTAATTTCAGTTTAGCTGTTATGTGAGTTTTATGTTTGTTGTTGTGATGGTTTTTTTTTAGTCTGATCTGATGGTTTTGTCTTTGTCTTTTCAGAATAATGATGTTTGATTACCCCTTTGGTACACCTTTGCTTCTTTGTCTTAATATCATAATTTGTTTTCCAACTCCTTTTTTACTTATTTCATAAATACAACTTTAGCTGCAAATGATAAATAAGTTATAGAATGATAAATACAACTCAATGCCTTGGAGTCAACTTACAAACAATAAACATCACATAGATTTAGGTAACATAACTTTACACTCTAGCAAACTTTTGAAAAATGAAAACATAGGTAAAGAAATAAATCTTCTAATTTATCTTCCTTTACATTTAATATGTCACAGTAATCCTAGGCTTAACCTACTAAACTCCAGGTGACAAGACGTGTAAAATATTACATAGAATATCATTATACTTCTTTTGAAGTTTTCTTCTCAAGAATAACAGTGTCAGAATATAACATGATTTATTTTGGTTTGTTGTCTCTTCAAGTATGATAAAATATAGTTTATTTATGCATGTACGGTGTCCTCCTTTGATCCACCCTCACAGTCTGCACCAAAAACTTTTTCAACAACTAGTCCGACAACAAGTTTTAAAGGTTTTTCCTTAAATGTCTATATAAAATCTTGGCTATTTTTTACTAGTCCGAACAAATTTTTACTAATCTGGGGCATTGGACTAGTGGCTAACGGTGCAGACTGCCCTCAAAGGGAAATAACTTTTACAAATTAATAGAGGACCAAAATTACCTGCTAATTTGCATCACTACATTATGATGTACAATGTACTTGCTACATACTAAGTTTCTTTATATTCTGACCAACACTTTCAGAGGAGTTGCAAGGAACAATTTTGTGACAGAGAGACAGACAAGAGGAATGACAAAACAATATGTACCCCCTCCCCCAACAAACTGTGAGGGGGTACACAACTTTTCACTTAAAAGAAGAAACCGGAGTTTAGCTGAATATGTACATTACCGTGTGCGTAATTCGTGATAGACCTATAGCCCCTGGCTATGAAAAATTTTGTTGGGCTATGTAGAATTTTAATTATTTATAAAAGGGCCTATGGGAAATTTGTTTAAATTTGCTTTTCAGGCTTTGGTACTTAAAAATTTAGTTTCACACACTGACATTACATCGGTTCTACAGTTGATGCTTGTTTTTGAATGTGTGCCAGAGTGTGTGTGATGGAAGAGGGGTATCTGATAACCATAGCAACTTACACATTTCCAGGGCCAATCATTGCTGGACAGGATTCTGACATACAGTATTCTGATACTACACCATACATTAGGTTGACATGGTTAAAAAATGAGATCGCTGAAACAAGAAAGAAAAACAAGAATATAAATGATGTGAATTGTGTTTTTATGTTTCTGTTTAGCCCTTTTACATTCATTCTAGATTTGCATCTCACTGAGAATATTTGGAAAAAGCTTAATACGCAACACTCACTCAGAAGAAACAACTCTACAGCAACCCCAGTGCTAAAGAGTGGAGAGTGGACTGTTCACATACTTCATGATTTATGCCAAGTGTAATTTAAATCTTACATGAGCCTCAGAGGGGGTGGACAGAAGGTTTCATCTAAACTCACCCCTGTATTCCCCTGCAGTCCACCCCTTTTTATCACAAAGAGGTCACTGTTATATGACTTAAATTACATCATATCTTCTTATCCAGGTTTTTGGCCAACATATTGCCAAAAATAGTCTTAACAAATTTCATAGAAACCTATCTTTCATCTTGGGCAAGTGACCAAAATAGTAGAAAGTTTCACTTATAAATAGATGTACATTTATCTATTGAAGGTGATCCTTATAAACTTGAGGACATGTAATAAAGTGTCAACTTGTATGTCCTCTGTATTTTACTCCTATCATTGGGACACCACCATTTACAAGCTTCAAGGTTAACAAAACAGTATACAACATATTCAGATACCAATTTCCACAATTTTACAAATTCAAACAAATTCACTTGTACTACAATTCCCTTAATCTTCAGAAATCATAGAATTTATTGTACCGGTATTCTAAATAACATCAAAGAATTAAAACAAGAAAGAAATCATGATTTGTATTATTTCATCTTTTTATTCCTATTCTAGTTTTGATTTTTTTCAAAACATTATCTTTATAAATAATTTATTTTTGCAGAATATACCAGTTTCATGAAAATAGCAAATGGACAATTAGTATAATAACATTAAATGAATTTGTTTACAGATGTAAAAACTTTATTTAGATTCTTTTTAATGCACCAACAATGAAAAGCTACAGCGTAGCAAATCTTTATTTGTGTTTAAATTAACTGTAGCAAGAATGCAGTCACTATGAATGTCAACTCAAAGTAACATGCTGACAGAGAATTAAAACATTTATTGAGAACACAAAGTGACCTAAAAACAAAGAGACAACCAAGGTCTGTTCATTAACATTGAAGCTGTTGTAGTGTTAACCTGGGGCCATTCACCTGATGAACTTTTATTTATAAATAAAAATAAAACATTAACAGCTACATAAATAATATACTGTTTTACATTTCCTTCAGGGCATTGAGTCTGACGAGAATTTTTAATTGCAATGATTATGCATAAAAGATTTTTTTCCGATTTCAAACTAAATGCACATGTAAATAGTTACAGAGGGAAAAAAAATTAAAAAAAAACTTTTGTTAAATGGCGTTCAATAAGGTGTTTTACCCACACCCTGCCCATCTGCACCATCCCCACTTACCCATCATCTTCATACTCCCACTTTATTCTCATTTTACCCCCACATTTTTGTGCTGATCCCCACCCCAAACACCCCCACTTCCTGCCCCTTTGACCCCTTTAGTTGCCCTGTCCAATACAGATTATAAACTTTAAGGAACCATGTATTTAAGAGTTTATGAAAAATAGTTTATTATACAGAGGTGTATTAGTCAAACATATCATTTTTAAGTTCTCTTGCAAGAAAAGGCTTCATTTCTTACAGCTAAATTATTTTTGACTTCACTGTTTTCAAGTTAGCAAGGAATATAGATGATCTTTGCCTAACACAACCAGGAAGTGAAATACAGAATTAGTAACTTAACCACACCTGGTCTGCCAGGAACAAATAACACAATAATCTAAATTGGCATATTCTAACACTGTGAGAGACTGAAAACCTAAAACTTTAGACCTTTACATAACTTAGTCTGACATAAGGAAATTGTTTAGGGTTAGGGTAAAGCCTTTTTACACGATCAAAGTTTTTCATCAAACATCTTTGTCCAAGTTTTTGATGAAAAAGTTGGACAAAGAAAACTTTGTCAAAGTAGCTGTTTACACGATCAAACTTTTTTGATGGTTTTCTGCTATTTATAGTGGCTTAAGTGTGGGGACTATATTGTAGTATGTGAGTGCATTATCATTTAATATGCAGTTACTTCTACATTAGGATGTGCAGAAATTGCATCAGACCAACAAGGCCTGGTTGCTCAAACACTTTGATTTAGGAATTAGAAGTTGATAATGCCAATGAATACTTGAGAATGATCAATCATTTCTAAAAAAATTGACCATTTATAGAGAAATAAGAGAAGTGATATTAATTTTCTTTCAATCCATCAAGTCATCAATACCATTGAAATTTTGTTACTGTTGTAACTTTCTTTACTGTGCCATTTTGCCTTGTGCTTTTGTTTACAAAATATTATGATAAGTTCAATAACATATTCTGATTGGTCAATTCCCGTCAAAGTCCATCCAAGTTTTCAGAAAAATAGGATGAGGTTCTATTCTGTCAAAGTCCGTCAAAGTCCTTCAAATTTCTTTGTCCAAGTTTTTGATGCAGGTTTACATGATCAAAAAAGTTTGTCAAAGAAAACTTGGACAAAGTTTTTGATGGAAAACTTTGATCGTGTAAACGGGGCTTAAGGGTTAGAAGAAACTAGATACCAAGGAGATGATAGCCATCTCCAAGGGCCCCGCTCCCATAAAAAATTGTGGACCGGCATTAAACTCAAACATGATCTGTAACTCATCAAGGTAAACTCACATACCAAAAATCAGTTCATTATCAATAAGCGTTAAGAAAAAAGTCCGGAAAACTGAAATTTTAATGAATTTTCAAGTTTCAAAGGGCCATAACTCCCATGAAAATTTGTGGACCGGCACAAAACTCAAACTTGATCTGTAACTCATCAAGGTAAACTCACATACCAAAAATCAGTTCATTATCTATGAGCATTTAGAAAAAAAGTCCGGAAAACTGAAATTTTAGTGAATTTTCAAAGTTCAAAGGGCCATAACTCCCATAAAAATTTGTGGACCGGCACGAAACTCAAACTTGATCTGTAACTCATCAAGATAAACTCACATACCAAAAATCAGTTCATTATCTATAAGCGTTTAGAAAAAAAGTCCGGAAAACTGAAATTTTAGTGAATTTTCAAAGTTCAAAGAGCCATAACTCCTATAAAAATTTGTAGACCAGCACGAAACTCAAACTTGAACTGTAACTCATCAAGGTAAACTCACATACAATAAATCAATTCATTATCTATAAGCGTTTAGAAAAAAAGTGCGGAAAAGTGAAATTTTAATGAATTTTCAAAGTTCAAAGGGCCATAACTCCCATAAAAATTTGTGGACCGGCACGAAACTCAAACTTGATCTGTAACTCATCAAGGTAAACTCACATAACAATAAAAAGCTTCGCCGAGCGCAGCATGATACGACCGCAACATGTTGAACCCTGTACGTTTTAGGCCTAATATGGATAGTCTATTGTTCTGGACACATTCAGCCCATGGTGGACTGACAAAGGTTTTTGACACATGCTTCTCTGATGGACTTTCGACCCAGGGGGAAAAATATAAATTTTGAATGTTGTATTCTACTCTTTAAAAGAATAATGTTTGGGGAAAAATTAAAAATTGAACCAGAATTTTTTTATAATTATGATTACAGCCCAAAAAAATTATTCTTAAATTTAGAATCGCTACCTGACAAGAATAAATTTGCAAAAAAAATCTTCAAATTCGGACCACAAATAAAAAAGCCCCATTTGGCCCCTAATTACGTAATAGGGGAAAAAAAGGGTGGTCGCAAAAATTAATTCTTAATTTTGTATTCGCTATTTGACAAGAACAAACATGCAAAAAAAATTTTCAAAATCGGACCAGAAATAAAAAAGTTACAATTTTGGCCCCTTTTGGTCCCTAATAACGTAACAGTAAAAAAAGGGGACACAAAAATATATCTGCTACATGACAAGAATAAACTTGCAAAAAAAATTATCAAAATCGGACAAGAATTAAAAAAGTTTCAATTTCGGCCCCTTTTGGCCCCTTATTATGTAACAGGTGAAAAAGGGGTGGGGGTCGCAGAAATAAATTCTCAAATGTGGATTCGCTTCTTGACAAAAATAAACTTGCAAAAAAAAATTTCAAAATCGGACCACAAATAAAAAAGTTTCGATTTCGCCCCATTTGGCCCCTAATTACGTAATAGGGGGAAAAAGGGGGGGTCGCAAAAATTAATTCTTAATTTTGTATCCGCTATTTGACAAGAACAAACATGCAAAAAAATTTTTCAAAATCGGACCACAAATAAAAAAGTTTTTATTTTGGCCCCTTATGGCCCCTAATTACACAACGGAGAAAAAGGGGGGCGCAAAAATTCATCAGGTTCATTCTTTTATTGTAAGAAACATTCTTGACAAATTTCACAGCAATAGGTCAACTAGTAAAATATTTGATTTTTTTCCCCTTTTGGGCCCCTAATTTCGAAACAAAAAAAGGGGGGACCCCCAAAATCAATTCCATTCATCCTTTTATGGTAAGGAACATCATTGTAAAGTTTCATAGCAATCGGATAACTGGAACAAAAGTTATTGTGGAAACACTAAAAAGTTAACAGACACCGACAACAACGACGACGATGACAACGACAGCATCATACCATAATACGTCCGCAAATTTTTTGCGGTCGTATAAAAATCAGTTCATTATCTGTAAGCGTTTGGAAAAAAAGTCCGGAAAACTGAATTTGTTACGAACGGACGCACAGACTGATTACTATAGGGCGTCCGCAACAAAGTTGCGGGGGCCTAATAAATTGAGTCTGCACCAAAAACTTTTGGGAGAGATATTTCAACATTTAAAGCTTCAACTGACCAATTCCTAATTTTCCCTAAAAAAGATTCCTAGACAGGAATTTTCAATGGGGGTCTATTTGTTAAAATACTTTTGGGTCCTCTTTTTTTCTGTTAAAGGGGAAAGAAACTTTTTCTGTATAAGCAGTTAACCTTCGATTTTAAAATAAACCCTTTGAACAACTTTATTTGAACTTGTTACACATGTTATAAGTTAGTCCCTCTTTTCAATAACTGCCACATAAAAAGTCCAATATTATTTGCACAAATGATATAATTTATTGATATGGTATTCTGACCTGGGAGTTTTGTATTCGCTCAACTGAAATCCAAACCCTATAAATTATAGGTTAGTTACTTGAAAATCAAATAAGTGTTTTGGACTGGACTTTTGATCCGGATAATAAATCTATTACAACAATAAGGATGAAGTATTCTGATGGAGTATTCCTAAGATGTTATAATTCTTAAAAGAATTAGGATCAAAGCCAGCTTTATCTAAAAAGTTCAATCTCAACACCTACTGAATTTGGGTTTTATTATCGTGTAAGATGCTAACTTTAATCTCTAAACCTACTGAATTTGGTGTTATTATTTTGTAAGATTCTACCTTTAATCTCTAAATCTACTGATTTGGGATTTATTATTTTGTAAGAGTTTACTTTAATATCAAAATCTACTGAAATATAGTTTTATTATTTTGTTAGATGTTAACTTTAATCTAAAACCTACTTAATTTGGGTTTAATTATTTTGTACAAGTTTAACTTTATTATGAGCACTTACTGAATTTGATTTTTATCATTGTGTTAGATTTAAAGTTTTATCAACTATTCTTTTAAAATAATGATTGCTATCAAAAGCATTGAAGTTCCTTTTATGGGCAATTTCAAAAATGAAATTCAAAATGAAAACAAAATACCACAGATGCATATTTCTTTAAAATCATAAAAAGCATTTACATTTGCAAAATTTCATATTCTGATATTTAAATTGCTTTCATAAAAGTACTTTGTAACAAATGTGAGAAGAGCCTTAATTCAATTCCTTGTTCAAAGGGGCATAACTCTAAGAAAAGTTTACTGGAAAAATTACTTTACTTCAACCAGTAATCTTAGTTTTAATCAGTAAAAGTACCCAAACGCCCAAAGCATAATCAGAAAAATAGGGCATGTAATGAGACATTAAATGATACCCCGCCACGTTATAATATCAAAAGTTCATATTTTCAAAGTGGCCTATCTCGAAAACTCTTTTTCGGATCATGCTGGAAATTGAACTTGACCTGTATTTTATTGTACTCAATAGCTGTACAAAATATCAATTGAATCCCATGACACGTTTTCAAGTTATTGGTCGGAAACCTGCAGGGGACGGACGGACGGACAGACAGACACCGAAAAAAACTGAGGGTATAACATAATACCCTGCCACTTCGTGTGGCAGGGTATAATTATTGGTCAGAAAGAAGAAGAAAAACTTTCAACAAAATTAGATAATACACATAACCTATAAGGACAACACCTTTTTCTGATTATATCATAAAAAAAACAACCTTCTAATAATGTCATTAAGACGACCTTGGAGAAGAACAAGTCCTTAATAAGCCACTCAATGTTAATTCCATCATCCCTAACACAGCAGCTATTGTGACAGAGCACTTTATTGAATGACATGATCCAATACTGCTGGAACACTGATTTTACAGCCATTTCCTGCAAGTTGAGAGATTGATAGTGGTGTTGCCTGCAGCTGGACCACAGGCCTAGGATGGCAATGGCCTCAATACTTTTAAATGGCATTTGACAGAGCTTTGCCTAAGTTGGCAGTTAACAGATGGATAGCAATGTGATGTTTAGAAGACCCACGGACTAGGTCAATGGCTTTTAGTCCCAGCCATTTCAAAAGGTTATAAAAGACTGTAGCCTCTCATCCTTTAAATACACACTGTGTCAGTTAATTAAAGGATTAAATTGTGAAAAATAACTAGTACAAATAGACGTTTAATAAAAACCTAACTTGTGTTAACTTTACAACAAAATAATTAAAAATTGAGTATGCAGAAAAAATGAAACTTGACACGAACACAGCAAGAGTGTCAACCTCCATATATAATTAGGATACAATGAACATGACCAAGGCTGGAAAATAGATTTGTAAATCAACCCAAGCCAATTAAAATTCACTCTAGCTGTTAAGCCTAACAATAAGATAACCCAAACAAAATGCCCCATCCGCCCTAATCCTTTATTTGGATAAAAATAAATCATTTTAGTATGCAGCTGTAGCATAATCTATGATCTCATCTTTCACAATAACACCGTTTGATACTGTCTGAAGTAACAAATATCAGAATGACTTTGGGTTATTTATAATGGATCAGGGTAACCAAAGACCTTGGCCATTGTGTGAGGGCTCAAGTTTTCATTCTGACAAATAAATTTAACCGTTTTGCTCTTCAGTGTGGTGCTGTGCCTTCTGATAATAGGAGTATGACACTGCACCTTTAGGGTAATTGCTAATGATTGCATGAATGCAACTTTCAGTGAGCTTTTTTGCAAAGGTATAAACTTAACCCAAGGGCCTTCTTAGAATTTATGCTAAGAAAAGTATCCAGGAGCGGATTCAGGCGGGGGCGCACCAACACGTGCCCCCCTGAAATGTGGAAAAATTTGATTTTTTAACATGAAATCAATCAGAAAAGCCCCCTCTAATTCAAATTCCTGCATCCACACCTGGTTTCAATGTTTTACATGAATATGTATGTTTAACTATGTTACCTCAATTTTAGTAATTTTCTGAAATCATTTTATTTTTTCAATAATAAGTGTCAACATGACTGTATTCAATACAGCAAGGTTAAAAACACCAACAAAATCTTCACCTTAACAATGCATGGAGATGGATATCTGATCCATGTAATAACCCTCAACAGATAGAATTTAACAATTTTAAGGACACATGCACTTAGGCGTAACAATTTTGCAAAATTAAAAGGTCTTAAAAAAATTAAGAAACATTGCTAATGTAACTTAGTGTATTCAATTACTAAACAATGATTGTAGCTGATAGCTTCAAATTACCATAAAATGTATATAATTTGCATAAAATGTTTTATAAAATTAATAACATGCTGTTCTCTGGTAATTACATGATAGAGCGGAGAACTGAAAAAATTGAAAATTTACACCTGTACTTGAATACTGTAACACCTTAATCAACAGGTGAAAATTGTATAGTATTATCTCTTGTTGTATAATAAGTGGGCCAAAATATTACTATCTGGCCTGGATAAACCTAGATACTTCCTTGTTTATCCCGCCTTTTTTTTTTAAACAAATTATTGGTCAACACTTTATTAAATGGCTTTCTAAATTTTATAGAAATTTTATGGTACATTTCACATTTGTAAAGCTGCTTAAATCATTATCAAACACTATGAAATTTTCACAAACCAGTATTGGGTGTAATATTATATAGAAATTAGGTTTTATTATCCTAAGCATCACATTTAATCAGACGGGCGCATTTCATTTGAGCGAATTTGAAAATGACCCCTGTTTTCATTTGAGCGATTTTTTTCTATTTCAATTGAGCTAATATTTTTCCAGGTAAATATAGATAAATGACTATAAAATTTGTACAAAAAAGAGAGAGAGAAGAGAACTTTAAACTTGCATATATATGCTTTACTTAAATAACATTAAAAATATTTTATTTTTATATTAAATCAGATGTAGTGGTTGTGGAACAAACATTCGATTCACAGTTTCAGTACCTTGATTTCATTATTTTTTTCATTTCTATCTATTAGAAAGATTGAATTTTCGATAGACACTTATCGGAAATACACTGTTGACTGATAGTGACCAAATTACTAGATTCGAATTTATTAAGCTGCTCGGGTACAAATTTGTTGCTTGCGTTGACTTGTAAAATGATAAAGTAAGTCTAGACGTTAACACATAGTGCTCACATTTTAAAGTTGGTATCTGACAGATTTTTTTTTTTACAAGTGAAAAATTATTTTAATAAACATATTGTTTACATATTTGTTTTATCTACAAATATTTCCTTAATAGTACTAAGGAAAATTTTCTAAAAAATTACCAGTAAAAGCAAAATTTACCTGTAATTTACCTGTAGAAAAATTCGCTCAAATGAAAAAAATATTTCGCTCAAATGAAACTTTTTTTTCGCTCAATTGAAATATCAATTCGCTCAAATGAAATGCACCGAATCAGACTGTTCACTGTTTTTTTTTAAACTCTTAATATTCTATGACTGAGGAATCTCTTCAGAAGGAACCAATAGAAATCAAAGGATTAGTCCCTTTTTTAATAATCATCAGTTATCATGGACAGATCCAGAAGAGGTGCAGGTGGGCATGGGGCCTGGTCCCCCCTTTGGAAGAAAAATTTTGTCGGACAAATAGGTAATCATTGAAGCATGTCCAAAGTGACCCCCGCCCACCCCCCACAAGCCATTCAGTGTCCACCACTTTTTGAAATTTCTGGAATGCCACTGGTTGTAACTTTTTAACATCCTTTTTAATTTGGAAAATTTAGTAATATTCACAGACCTGTCAAGTGTCACGCAACTGGTGTCAGATTCACGCATCTTTTCAGCAATTTGGTGGCAAATTTCTTTGATCTTTGAAATTTTGTGGAATCTCAGGCATGCTGCTCATAAAAACTTAACATTAAGATTTTCAGCAAAATTAATCAAATATTGGCCAGGAACCTAGTCTCCTTCTCCTTTTGTCGTTGACTCCTTAGAACCCCCCATCCCCTTTTTTTTAAGAATTTCCTAATCCACCCATGAACATGACCTACATGTGTAAGGTCAGGTGACAAATAATAAATGTTTGTGATCAAAACATTTATTTTAATCTAATCTAAATCACAGATTAATTAATATTTACATGTATATCAAATAAAGTTTATATTATCAATTTTTATTGCCTTAAATGTTTATAACTGCTGATTTCTGATTGTAATTACAAACGTTATAGTCTCACATGACAGGGCATTAACATTACAGACGGAATGTCACATGACTGTCATACTAAGATAAAGATAGATAAAACATGTATGACGGTCACACTGACCAAGTTTAGGCACTGCTGTATGGAAAACCAAAAATGATAAAAACAAGTTTAAATTTGGTACAAATGTATAAACATTAGGATTATGTCAGAAATTTTTATATAAAAGAGCAACAAGAACAGATTCTAGGTCCCCACACCCATTAGTGGGGAAAAGAGTCAGCTCGTTAAACAGGATGTGTTTTCAGATCTGTCGAGCAACAGATCTGAAAACGCATCCCACCATATGGGACCCCTACCAGTGAAGCTGCATACCAAATATTGAAAGCCTATGATTAATGGTTGCTCAGAAAACTGTTACAGAAAAGTCCCTGCTCTGCAAAATGGATGGGGACAAAAATTGAAATAAGCATAAGTCTGACTAGACTGGTGGTCTTCCATGGAAGACGTATGTTGCCTGCATCTTAAAATATTTGGTAACAGAAAGTAGATGGGTTACTGGCAAGAAATCCCGATACACCATATACATGGAGTACTATAGGAGGAAACTACATGCAACATTTCAAGAGGCTGACAAGAAGTTGGCTGGAAACCGAAGGCAGAAATTTTTCTGACTCCTCAGGACAAAGGACACAGCAAGACGTTGGATGGTGCCAAAGTGACTCTTTATGTTGCTTTGCAACACTTTCAGGAAGCATAATATTTGTAACAATAACTGAACATTTTTTAAGATCCTCCTTCTAGTAGTGAAATGGAGAGCAGTGCTGATTTTACTCTTCTGTATTATACCTTTGTCCAAAAAACTTCATCTTCTAAACAGAGAATTATTTACATAAACCAGGTGTTAGCCCTAACAAGATTTAATCAGCACTTGTAACAGAAGAACATCTTATTGAACCTTGAATTGAACTGTTTCCTGCTAGTGTATCAAAGATATAACACTTCTACTATGAAGTTTCATTGACCCATGAGCTTCTAAGTTATTCCCAGTGGCGGATTCAGGGGAAGGCGGAAGGGGCGTATGCCCCCCTTTAATTGAGAAATTTTTTAATTTTTCTGTATAAAATTGACCAAGCAACTTCAAATTTTCATCAAAATCTGACATTTTAGTAATTACATCCCCCCTTTCAAGGACCTCTGGATCCGCTCCTGATTGCAGTATCTTTCAGATGGTTTCTCCCTCTGATTCTCTCTGGCAAGAGATTGGAGGGAGGGAGTGGACAATTTATTGAATCCCTACTTCTGTCAAGGAGAGACAGCATTACACAATCAATGTTGCATTCTGTTTATCAAATATACATGCAGCATTTTTACTGTATTTTAAACAACTTACAACATTTCAACAACCTGTTAATTTTAAGCTTTACATTAACTTCTTTAAGTCAAAAATAACTCCCCAAACTAATTGGAAAATTTCATTTTACAAAATGAGTTCTCTTAGTAAATAGATTTGCTTTTAAAAACAAATTTTATTCTGTGGAGTGATCCAAATTCAAATTTAATTTGAAAACCAACACTTTTGATTAAAATAAGACTTCAATTGCATTTTGCAATTAAATCCCACATATGATTTACCTACCCAGTACATACAATCATGGTTATAGAGCATCAATTCTCAGATACAGATAAAAGTTTTGATGACACAAGAAGAGACCCTTGCCAAAAATAAACATTTTCCAAAACTATTCAATGGATTAATATGAAATTTTAACATGTGAATTTTCAAATGGTTCTTTATCACTGTGTAAAATTTTAGCCCTTATATTTTTTAAGTTTCGTGTTCACAAAATCTGAAGAGACAGACAGACAGACAGACAGACATCCTCAATGCAATGCCCTACTTCTACTTACAATGTGTAGCTAGCCATTCATTATAATCCACACTAGGAGGTAAGGCTACTAGTTTATAGAAGTCAGCGTCTGTGACTCGCTCTCGTACACAGCTGTCCTCTAAGTATTGTCTGGCTTCCTCAGGGACAGGGGGAGTGGTAGATTCTTTGGTGTTTTCTTTCCTCCTCCCCTTCCTACAACAGAAAAAAGATTAGTTTTTTGGGGGGACCTGAACTAATTTATTTTGGGAACAAGCAGATCACGTATCAGAACAAACAGAAAGTACATATGAATTGGTAACAAACATGACTGAGCTTAGATTTGATTGTAAACTGACAGTCAATTTGACATTTTAAACACAATGGACCATCAATAGGACGTGTACATAGAACATGGATTTGGTAGACCTGCTATCCATTGTACAATGTATCTGAAAATCAAGCTGTCTTAAGTCTTTTGAAAATTAAAATTGTATCACCTTGTGTCATTTAAACAAGCAACAAGTCTACTAAGATAATGATGACCAACTAAGTATATTCTCCTTGTTATGATGTACAAGCAATACAAAGTCTCATGAAGGTCCGACTTGATCTAAGAAATCGGCTTTAACCACTAAGGTATTACCCGAGATATGACAGACAGACAGATGTATAGACCCAGAAATCAAAATGCCTATGGGCCAATAAAAATATTACAACAAAGAGGCACCAATGGGACATTCAAGTGTCAAAAGTCTGAAAGGGCAACGAGGAAACTAGTAAACACGAATAAAAACAGCATGAAGAAACACAAAACACAAAATCTACCAAAAGGATATCAACACTCCAACTCAAGTCAAAAGAGATTGTACTTCTCTCACATCGTTAACATCACATACCAGTTAAAACATTTTACTAGATTTTATAATTTCATAAAAGTATACTAAAACAGATCCTATAATGTCACAGAATTATGATAAAACAAAACCTCCCAGTAAAATGACACTATATCAATAATGAGCCAGATTGTGTCAATATTTGATGCATGAGATAATAGGAGAAACAGTGAAACTAATGTCTATAGATCAATCCTAGAAATGGAAACTTGAAAACAATTCTATGCTAAAAGACCAGAAAGATCAACCCACTCAGCTCTTAACAAATAACCCCTCCACATAAACACTTTCATTTTCTTCTTTCAATTTATTAAAAGGAGTATCTTTAGAACACTGTCCTTTTCTGAAAATTATCAAAATTTCTTCATAAATTAGCACAAGATGCAATATACAAATGTACATGGATTCTGTAAATCTGTATTCTTAGAATCCTGTACTTTAAACTGTATTGATGACCCCATCCCCCCCAACCCCTTACCCCAAACAAAATGCTGACAAAACTAGTTCTTATAACAAGACCCTTGTTTGTTATTATTTACTTCCTGTCACAATATTTATGGGCAATAACCCTGTACAGTACACGGGTCTATGATTGACGTTTATGTACAATGTGTATTGCCTTGTTTACGGTAAAATAATTGTATTTTTACATAACATAATCCATGTATGACATGACTAAATCAATTAATACAACCCTAAACCTGTCAATCAAGGGAACATAATTGAAAAAAAAGCTAATTAGCTGTAATAATTACCCTCGTTATTAAATATACATTATGTATAGCATAAATTATCTGTCTTTTTTTATCGAGATCCAACAACATTGATATTCATGATATTGAAAACTGATGAAAAGCTTATTTGGCAAGAAAACAGCTGATTAAGCAGAAATGGACAAAAACAATATGTTTTATATCAGAATATTATATAAAGATGTAAAGCCCAGACACGGTCTGGACAAGAGGCTTTCTGAATGATTAAATAAAAACAATGCTATATAGATAATTGGGTAAATAATGAAGGGTGTGTATTTATTGAATTATTCAGTGTATGTTGACACTGTAATATGTTTAGCTTATGGTAAAGTCTAATACAGTATATGAGTACATGTGTACTCATTTGATTCTTTTATGTCTATCTTATTATGCCATTTGATTTCAAATTGTTAAATAAAAATTAATCTTTTGTAATTGAACTGCAAATATATCAAATCCTAGGGTGCTAATTTTCATGGGTCTGGCAAATCATGAAATTTTGTTCCCATCAAAATAAGATTTTTTTCTTCTTATATTATCAAATTCTAAAAATATCTGGTGACATAAACAGAATAAACAAGATCCTAGAATCTCATTTATATAAATTTATTCCTTATTATCCATACAAAATATCAGAGAATTTTATTAAGTCATTTATCACAATGCCAAGGTTTTATTCTCAGACTCCTAGGAACCTTCGAAATACAACAAGAGGCTCCCAGGAGCCTGAATCGCTCACCTGACATATGTGCCTGAAGTAAAGGTTATTAGGCAAAATCTATTTGACGTTGAAAGGGTCATAAGATTAATAAGGGGGTCATCTGACAATATGGTGGATATTAAGGTGCTGATCTCTTTTGTTTTCAATCAAAATCTAAAAATCGGTCACACTTTTTGAGTTATTTGCAAAAAAATGCAGTTTAACCTAATGTTCTATTTTTAGCCACAGTGGCAATGTTTTACGACCAATCAAAAATCCCCACAACAGTTTTATACACCTAATAATAATAAACAATAATACCAAGTTTGGTTCTGATTGGACTTAAAGTGTCAGAGGAGTTAACATTTTCAATATAATGAGGAAATGCAGTTAAAATGCTCAATTTTGAAGTTCCAAGGGCAATAACTCCTCTAAGGAAAGGTCCTACAACGTTGACCCTGTTACATATTTTGTAGATCTTGCTGCGCTTAACAATATGCAATTTAAATTTCTCAAATATCTTGTATAGTTTTCAAGATATTGAGCTAAACAGGTGCAAAATTTGCAAAAAATCCACAAAAAGGGCAATAACTCCTACATGGGTTGTTGGATTATCTTCAAAATTTCAGAGCTGGTAGATCTTAAGGTGCTGATCACTTTTGTTCCCAATCAAAATTTTGTAATCTGTCACCGTTTAAGAGTTATTTGCAAAAAACTGCCATTTACCACTATGTTCTATTTTTAGCCACAGCGGCCATGTTTTACGACCAATCAAAAATCCCCACATCAGTTCTATACACCTAATGCTAATAAACAACTATACCAAGTTTGGTTCCATTTGGACTTAAAGTGTCAGAGGAGTTAACGTTTTCAATGTAATGAGGAAATGCTGTTAAAATGCTAAATTTTGACGTTCTAAGGGCAATAACTCCTAAAAGGAAAGGTCCTACAACGTTGACCCTGTTACATATTTTGTAGATCTTGATGTGCTTAACAATATGCAATTTAAATTTCTCAAATATCTAGTATAGTTTTCAAGATATTGAGCTAAACAGGTGAAAATTTGCAAAAAATCCACAAAAAGGGGAATAACTCCTACATGGGTCGTTGGATTTTCTTCAAAATTTCAGGGTAGGTAGATCTTGAGGTGCTGATCACTTTTACCCATGCCAGAATTTTGATATCTGTAGCCGTTTTTGAGTTATTTGCAAAATACTGCATTTTACCCCTATGTTCTATTTTTAGCCATGGCGGCCATGTTTTACGACGAATCAAAAATCCCCACATCAGTTCTAAGCACTGAATGCTAATAAACAACCATACCAAGTTTGGTTGCAATTGGACTTATGGTGTCAGAGGAGTTAACGTTTTAAAAAGTTTACGGACGACGGACGGACGACGGACGACGGACGACGGACGACGGACGCCAAGTGATGACAATAGCTCACATGACCCTTCGGGTCAGGTGAGCTAAAAAGTTCAATGAATTATAAAACAGCAGCGATGGTTACATAAGAATGATTGTAAAACTGGTCTTACTAAACGTTCAATCAAACGGCAGCCAACAATTAACTATGATTAATTGTGTTTTGGTTCTTACTTAAAGTTCAATGAAACAGAGGACAAATATTACATAGGTTCGATTGTAAATCATTTCTCATAAATAAACTTTTATGCCCCATCTAAAAAAGCAGGAGCATAAGTGTTCAGGTTTTTTTCCTGTTACGTCCCAAATGTTGTGAGATGGGGCATTATGTCTTTTGGACATATTCTTGTTGCATAGAGATTTTAGGACAAGAAGAATAAAAGTACATGTAGTATACCACAGAACAAGGATGATCACATATGATCTCAAAATGTCCCAGAAAGGGAAAGAGAACAGTCCTATATGTAGATATGAAAGGATGTTATTGAGTTGAAATTGAAAGAATCAGGGGTGGGGGGTCCATATACAGTCTTCTTAGGATGAGAGGACAAAACAAATTATGCAAAACATGTATAAAAAATTTACAAATTTTTTGGAGGAAAAGGTAGCGGGGTCCCTGGCAACTCCTCTGACAGGGTTCCCACTCTTTTTTCATAATGAAATTCAAGGTTTTTTCAAGGTCTTTTCAAGGTTATTTTTTCATTTTCAACGTCAATTTTGGGGAATTTTTTAAGGCAATCTTCTTCGTTGTAAATGTTTATTTTAGTATCTTTCAACTTGTTTGTTATGTATTAAAGAAATATGCTTACAAAATATAATATTTTTTATATTCAACATTTTATACCACATGTTATCTTATAAATCATACTCCACTAACGGCACGTCCTGGTTATCATAGATTCTGTTCATTTTCAATAGTACTTTTGAGGCAGTAAACCTATGTAATTTCCTAAGATGTGTCTTTGCATGCCCACATACAAGTATAATTTTTCATCATTTGCTTTAATAAAATAGCCCCAATAGACAAATTATCTTTCGAGTCAAAATTCACGGCATTTTCCCGGTTTTCGGCAAACATCACGATTTTCAAGCACTTTTCATGACCGTGAAAAGGCGTAATCAAATTAACAACTTTTTCACGTTTTCAAGGTCGCGTGGGAACCCTGCTCTGAACACCTCCCTAAAGGAATCTACCCCTGTGGATATCTCAGTAAGATGCTGAGAGCATTCTTAACATTAAAACTTTGAACAATACTTTTTAACTCTATCATAACTTTAAATACTTTTACATAAATTTATATTCAAGCAAAGTGTATCTTTTACAACAGTAAACTTTTCCATGATCGTGTAACAGATTTTATTGACTACAACTTATGAGAGAAGTGACATAACTTGAGACGATTAATTTGACAATGACACGAGCCTGTGACAAACTTCCCCTTACTACTGTATGTAACAATACCTTTTCCATAGGCCTTGCATAACATTAAAACATGTGATTAATCCTTCATCGTAAAAATCCTCAAGCCAGAGATGAAACCGGGACATGCTCCATGAACGAACAAATGTTTAAAAACCAAACGAGAAAACGTAGCCGATGGTTCATTGTTTATTGGGTAACACATGTTGTAAAGAGAGTATCCTGTTCAGGATCAATATAGAAAATAAAATAAAGTCTATATCCTAGTATATATGTAATGGATGGGTACTGCAATTGCAACTAAATTATTTACAAATGGCTTGCAGTTATATAAAACAAAAGATGAAATGAATATACAATGTCTATCAGTATATATTTGAAATGGATGATAAACTGCAATCGTAACTAAATTATTTACAAATTGTCTGTGGTTAAGGCAAACGATGAAACAAGTATAAGATGTCTATATCCTCATATATTCATTATGGATGATACTTCCATACAATCGTTACTTAATTGTTTGCCGTTATTAAAAAATAAGATACATCTATATACAAGAAGTCCTTTCAGTTTGTAAATTTATGGATGATACTGCAAGTTGTTTGTGGTTAAAACAAAAAAGATGAAACAATTGTATACAATGTCTATCATATCTATAAAGATGGTACTGTACAATCCTAACTAAATTATTAACAAATTGACTCCCGTTAAAACATAAGATGAATTGTAAGCTGTAATTGACTACTGTTTCTGTATTGTTTTAAGTAGAATTGGCAATTAAGATAACTTTTACCATTTCCTGTAATATTCTCATATTTTTTGTATGAAAAGAGAATTTACAAATAGTAAAATGTCAGAAATCAGATTGATACAGAATCTATGAATGAATATCTATTTTACAAATATATAATGAAGCTTCCAAATATGTCCTGATAATATTTAAGACCCATCCCCCTTTTACAGCCTTCAAAATCGTTCCATTTAGGGCCACTGTTTTTTTAATTTTTAGTTTTACAAACTTTTCCTAAATTTTGGTGGGTAGGAGGAAGGAAAAAAAATAAAATAAAATTCCAGAAAAATTGAGGTCGGGGAAAAAAAATAGTATTTTGTGTCAAAATAATAGGAAATTTATCTACTAATAAGTCAAATATTTGTAAGGTTGGAAAAAAAATAAAAATAAAATTGAAAAAGCAAAATTTTTTTCAATTTCGGGGCCAAATTTATAGGGTAGGAGGGTTCGTAAAACTAAAAATAAAAACATAACGGCCTAGTCTTGTTTAATTTCAAAATTTTGCAAGACAGTATTTCAGCAACTTACATCAAAATTTAAAGGTCAAATCAACAGACAAACTTCAAAACTAAGTGCCTGTCCCACAAAAAATAAGTAAAGGGATAGACAAATTTCTTCTTCAGACAGATCTTCCCATTAATGTTACGCTACAAAATATCATCAATAATTTAAAATGGTATCATCCAAATACAAAATACCTGGCACTGTCAAGTGACTGTGTAACATAAAAAAAAACATGAAACAAAAACAAAGCACTCCTATTGATTCCTTTAAATTACGACAAAATAATCAGGTTTTTTTCTCTTTTTCCAGCATTAATTCTTCATTGATTAAAACATTTCAAAGATTCAGTCAATAAAGCCGATATCAAGGAACAATAAAAAACATTTTGATTCAAAGGTAGAGAGTGAATTAAGAAGCGATTAGACGACCTGTTCAGTTGCTACACAAATTCCGAACTTTTTTACAGACTCAATTGACTGCTTTGATTAATTTTAGATTTCTTCCAAGTTTTGAAACTTCAAATGTAACTAATTGTAAAAATGCATGCATAGACCATTTAAAAATAAATCCAATGTGAATTTGTTTATAGATTCGTTAAATCATTTTGGTAAATGCAGGTCATGCATGTATAATAGACTTTAATAGTACTTTTTTATTTCCTTTTATGTTTACAATTTTTCTCTTTTAATCAAAAGAGTACAAAATTGATTGCATATTTCACAAAGAGAAACAATTTGATTGAACAACATGTTGAAAGTCAAGCAGTAATAAGTTAGACATACATGAGGCCAAAAAAAAATATATGTCTGTTTCCTGCTTCCCTACCTACCCTATTTTTTTGCCCTACCCTAAAGTTTTTATTGGCATTTTGGAACAAGCACCGTTAAAGTTGGGATTGCTTCCCCATTGACTCTATGTACAATAATTTTGTAAAAAAAAAATAATTTTCCTACCTACCTACCCTTATTTTCAAGAGTAGGAAGCAGGAAACAAACATATATTTTGTTTTGGCCTGAACATGGACAAGTAAAATGTTTTCCAAAAAAGGGGAAAAATATAAATATAATATATTAATATGAAACATCCTACATTCTCTGAAAAAGCTAACCGTTTCTTGAAAATCCACAAAAAATTCAATTCAATTTGATTTGAAGCATAAAATTAAACATTTTTATCTATTTGTGAACAAGTACCTGCATCCATGCAGGAAACAAACTTTCAAGTATAAAAATGTGTTTTATCTTTAGTCAGAACGGAAGTTTGGGGAGGGAAACACAAGGTCGCTTTGTTACTTGTGTTTTCCCATCCATCCTCATAACTTTACAGTGAAACCTAGCAGAATAGAACCCTAAATAAACACCAAACCTTTGTTCTCAATTGTTAATTGATATTCATTAGTTTTTGTGTTGCCCTGTTTCATATCTCAGATTCCTTTTTTAAAAGCATTTTTTAAGGGAGATTATGACAGAAGCGCTTCAAAATCCTTTAAGCCACAGGTGGTTTGTTTTTTTATCCTGCACAGAACCTCATTTCTCAAGGTTACATATAATTATCACAGATAAGTAAGAAGCTACTAGCATCAAGGAGATCCTCACTTTCATATCACTGTCTTATGTTTTGTAATTGGTCAAAAGGTTCATGTAGTAGGGAAGCAATTGATTGAAGGAAATTGCTAAGACATAAAAAAAGCCTGCAGGCCTAAGCAAAGAATTAACATTAGAATCTACACAAAATGACCAATAGAAAGTAAGATGGTTATTAAACAAAATTGGTCAATCTATCCAACTGTATGATATTATATTCTTAAACTTTCTTGGATCTTACGAATTGTGAGTATCATATGTTGAAACCACGAGACTCCAATTTAGAGATAATTAGATTCATTAAGATTTCCTTTGATTCAACATAATAACAATGGGGATTGATTGATGGCATCTTGCCTAATGTCCTGATGTAAACCCTCAGGTGGAGTATGGTCAATCAGAGGTATAAGCTATTTCTGAACAAGCTCACTAAGGATACCCCCTCCCTTTTCACATTGGTCTCTATATTGATCATACATGTACATGTAGTACCCTTTAATCTCAGATAGGGTAACTTTAGTCCATCAGGATCACACAGACATAAACAACATTAAGTTGGTCCCAAAAACCTAGTTTAAACCCTCCACATTTTAAATGTGCTTGTCCTAGGCCAAGAATCTTTAAATCTTTTAAATGTTTTCAGTCCATGTTTAAGAAGGGTCTATCTTTGACTATTTAAGGAGTGTGCATTTTATAAAGACTATGGGCTGATTGCAGAACCAGGAGCAACGCCTATAATGTCCTTGTTGAAGATTGTTGGCAGTTTTCCATTGTGGTTTTCCTAAATTATTCATGTTATATGTCCTGTGTCGCGTACACTTATTTCACATCTCATTATTATTTTCTATACAGATCTTAGCTAAATATGGATATAAACTCAATCTAGGAGCAAGCTTACTAATGATACCCACTTATAATGGACTCTGATTATTTACACTCAGCTGGAGACTGATTCAATGGTCTATCAGAGACTTACAGACCTAAGCTAGATCTTAGTAAATTGCAGGTCTAAACAACACATGGTTTCACAAAATTAGTATTATTAATGGCAACATTGCTGTTTAGTTTAGGCAAAAAGGGGCGTGGCTATTCCTTGAGTAAAATATTTTGGCCTGCAAGGATTGAGGACTAAAAACCCAAATATCTGGCACAAGCCACAATGACTATGGAGAGCAAGTGAAAGTAATAACAGTTGTCTAAAATACCATGAAATAGTTAGACAAGAATTCATGAAAAGTTAACATAAATTTTCTTCATTTTTTTTCAATTCACTTGTCAAATAACAATTGCTTCTTAATCATGTTAATTTGCTATTACAAACAAGATGAAATAACATGTATGTGTCAGAAGAAAAATTTCAAAGGTCATGGCCTAATAATATTTACTTCATCAAACTGAATAAAAGAAAACTTTATGCTGGCTGTATCTATTTAAATTCAAATTCAGGATTATACAAAAAATTGTAAAATTTTATATTTAAACTTTTAAATAAAGTTCAAAAGGTGAACGATTACCTGATCTTTAAAGTTAAACTCTTTATGACATCATATATGTATTCTATAATTATGAGATAATATTTATCTATGTATATGATCTCACAATAACGATTTAAATGATTCAACCATCAATTATATCTGAATAGGGTGTTAAAAACTTAGTATAATGGAGTCAAATTTGACAGCTGACTCAAGTCAGCAGATGTCCTTGGAAAAAGACACTTAAAAGCCTAGACTATTAATTCTTAATTTGTTTATAAAAGCATCCACAAACAATCATAAAGCACCTAGTTTCAAACCATTTTTTTGCCTTTTTATATTTTTCTTTGAAAGTACAAATAATTGACTTCATGAAATTTTATTTTGCAGTTTTTTTTTGTTTTTTTTTAAATGAATCTGCTTTTACCTACATGCATCAAGAAGGAACAGAATAATATACCTTTCAAAACAGGCCAAAATACACCATATGACATACATGTAGTTGGAAAATGCATTTTAGTTTGGATAAGAGGGAAACTTTAATGCAGAGAGCAACTTTTTAAACTTTTAAGTTATTCTCGAAGGCATGCAGAAAACTCATATAAAAACCTCAATACAACCACATACATGGTCATATATTTGAAGCTTTTATTTAGAATTGTAAATTGAAAGGGTAATATGGCCTTTATAGCAACATAATAAAGTGGATATGAGCAAAACTATCACCTTCCAGGCCCATTTATCTACATCATACCACACGGCTTATTGAATCTACATTATAATTTTATCACTTATAATCTATTTATCTGTATAATACCCAAGTAAATAGAAAACCGATAGTCCATTATTTACTCATGGACTATGATGATAGCCAATTATTTATCCATGGACCAAATAATTTGTGTAATATGAGTACTCGTCACGGCCTTGGACTGCTTTAAAGACAAGATCATCGAGATAGCCGTGTTTTCTCCTTTCAATTCACATGTTGGTCAAGACTTATTGAAGAACACTGATGTCTGTTCTGGACAACGGCCAGAAAGCTTCATGTGAAAGGACATTGGTTTGTCAATAACTTAATCCTTCTTTAAGCATGTCAAGGAGTCTTGGGTACTTTAATGGTTTGTTAATTAATTCGTAGAACAAATTGATTTTGGTTAGACTAGTTGGGTGGTTTTCTGGAAATCAAATATTGAAGAAAAGTTTTATACAAGATGAAGGTGACCTTGGAATGTAAATGAAAGTAAGAAACTCAGACCATAAAGGGACACCCATTAACAGATGATTTTTTATAACATTCAAAATACCTGAAAATTAAGCTGAAGACTTCGGGAGGGAATAGGAAAATGGCAGAATTCTGGCATAAAAAAAAAAAATCTTTATTTCCTAATCATAGGGCCCATCATTGGGCATATAAATCAGTCTACAAACATATAACTCAGTCTAAAACAGAAATGTAAATTCAAAGCTCAGAAAGCAGACTTAATTTCTTAGAACTCCTTACATTCTTTAATTAAGCAGTCAGACATACATGTAAACAATATGGGTGCATTAATTATTTCAATATTACATGTAATTATAAAAAGTTGTGGTTGCATTTTAAGTATAAGCTGTAAGCAAAATGTACTTCAGATTTTCAAAATAATGATTCAACTTAATATGCTTTCATAATAGAACATGACACTAATTATGATGTCTAAATTTGATCGCATCTAAAACATACAATATTTCTTATGGTAACATTATCATAATGTCATGCAATAATTTAAACTTCAATCCTTATTAAACACATTAAGGTCACTTTAAAAGAGAACATCTTCATGTTATGTTTAACCTAATTGTCACTGCATTTCATAACAAATGTATAATGTATAAATTAATTAAACTTTACATGCTAATTATGTACTGTTTGTCACGTAGTTCAACACTTTTTTCTAAGTAAGGTTTTGAATGTTGAATATGGATTGTTTCATTTATGTGGGTACCAATTTTTGTGATTTGATGAAAAAGGACCAGTTCACAGATTCTTAAATTCTGCAGCATAAAGATCAATGTAGAATTTCCTTTTTGTGGTGCATCAATTTTCATGTATAAAGACGACCCACAAAAACCATGAATATTGATATCCTACACTTGACTTAATAGGTCTTTGTTATTTCATTATACATGTTATACATTCATTGTAATAATTGCAATGACTTATAAAATTCATTAAACTTTGAAATACATTTAGTTGTCACAAATACATAATAAAACTTACCAGAAATTGAAGACAAATAATATTCCTGTTGTCATTTTTAGCATTCACGTTTAAATGTCGCAACAATAAAATCTATTTTAATTCACAATAATATCATTAAACTATCTTTCAAACTGAAGATCCTTCTTTAAAATCCTTATATCTATAAAACTATCAACACAAAATCAGCTGATCTCAAAACCATAAACAACCATATAAAATGAATCAAGAACATCACCCCATGTTTTTAATTCTATTTTTGGCGGTTAAGTCAACGTGATTTAATATTTCACCACCAGCCCTCAAGTACTGAATGTAAACAAATAAATATCGCCTCAATAGGAAGCACATGGGTCTAAAATAGAAAGATTACAAGTATAATGTTGATACAAGGTTTAAATCCTTGGTTTTGATTGGTCGATAAAGGTGGGCAGGTAAAGGTCATCAGAGGTCAAAGTTATACATGTACATATGCCAAAAGCCTCTATTGTTTCTGTCAGGCTTAATTAATTAGTTGATTTAATTACAGGTAAACGAGAGAATATGATCCAAGGTCAATAAGTGGAGGGAAGTCATTAATGTAGATAGAACGATACATGTATATTGAGTTAATTATCATACATGTATACGTAATGATACATTGCTATATTTATGTAAGATCAATACCCCTTGAGAATGATGACAAAGCACAAAAGAAATTTGATAAAACAAACCGTAAATAAGTGAAAAATCACTTAAAAGAACCAATACCAAAAACATAATTTGAATTTTATACAAATAAGGATTAACCTTCAGACAAAATAATGTATGGATTAAATCCAGAAAACTACATGTATAGCAAATCCATTTCCCCCAAAAAATAATAAAATAAAAATCCATTGGAAAATTATCAAATGTGATGTGAAGTCATTTTTTATGTAATGTTAATGCTGTTACATGGATGTACTTTTAGTCAGAAAAACTAAATTATGTTTCTTTTTATTATTTTTGCCTACCACTTTTGTTAATATTCATTTTGAATATAACTTTGAAAACCAACAACACTGATTGGTTTGTCTGTACTTTTATGTTAAAATGGCTATTTAAACTCTCACTTAAGCTTTCAACACAAAGAAGTCTTTTAAGAGCCACTTGAAACTTGAAGTACATGTAGAACTTCAAGTGGCACCTATTAACAGAAGTCAAGGTATGAGGGGTTATCATCTAAAGTCGTGCTTTCCGATCTGACGTGATTTATCAACGATTATAAGAACTCCATATAAAGTGTACACATTGATAAGATCAGCACTATAGTCTCAAGGTTGTATAAATGCAAGGGACTTGGAAAACTAGCTCAACCTAGCTGGAAGTTGGAAAAGAGGGCCATGGAGTAAAAATGCATGACACAAAAAGGACATTTCATAGCAAAGAAAGCTTTTAGTGCTGCTTTTCCTCACCAATTTTATCATTTGGTGCCTTAAAAGTTAGAAGAGCAAGTGTTGAAAAGTGCACACATTTCATTTCACAAGATCAGCACATGTCTCGAGATTGTATTAAATGCAAGGGACTTGGAAAACTAGCTCAACCTATTTGTAAGGTCGAAGAGTCCAAGGCCATGGAGTAAAAATGCATGACACAAAAAGGACATTATAAAACAAAGAAACCAAGCTTTTCATACTGCTTTTCCCTGCTGATTAGCCGGCCTGATTAGGTGCCTTTTAAGTAGAGAAAGTGTTGCACCTCACTCTAAGTTAAGGACAACTGGCCTACAGCATAAGTAGAAGTGAATTTAAACTTTGCTCACGTTTATAATGCTATATAGAAGAAAATGAGATGTGGAATAAGTGTAAGAGACACAACCTACATTATAAACGTAAATTTAAAATATCCACAATGGAAAACAGCCAGCAGCCTTCAATGTGACCATGTACACATAAGATCTCTAAAACTCTAGAGTGCTTCAAGACCGCCCTAATAAATCACCGCCAATAAAACTGTGGCACCCACCACTCCTTCATAGAAAGCCAAATTTGGTAGCTTATGTAACAACGTAAGAGAAACCAAACAGACAGCCTGACCTTTACTAAAAGGTTTTTATCATAACACCACAGATGGATTAAGGATTAGGAACTTCAGATTAACTTAATCTTGGTTTAATCTTTAGACTGGTTAATCCTTCTACAAGTACATGTATGCTCTATATCTTTGAAAATAGGGCAAATTGTAACGAAGCAATGTGATTCCGTAAGATTTAATCTGGCAGGCACAGAAACTAAGGAAATCAAGCCATTATATCCCAAAACCATTTTTTTCCAGCAGACTCCGTGGGCAGTAAACATGTTTTTCCATAATTATAACAGACCAGTTTTTGTTTGCCTACCTACATAACCTATATTTGAAAGTAATGTGTCCTTATACATACATTCTATAACATATATATCTTTGGCCTCAATATAGCTTTGACATTACACATATGCATATAAGAAGATATACATGTAGAACATGATATTGCAGGTTTCATTGCAGGTTTCATTTTTCATTTAAGTGTCAGATATATATATAGTTTCATGTTTCTCTTATTGTTTATAAAGATTCTGTATTTTTGTTGCATATGACCATAATGAATCATAATCATAAATGCTCTAAACAGGGTCCTGATTGGAAAAAAAGAATCTTATGACCAAATTTGGTATAATAACATTCCCTGGAAAAGTATAAATTAATTGGGTTGGTGCCACAACGAAGTACATGTAATAAGAAACATTTACAATTGATGTTAAAAAATGTTTATAGTGACATGCATGTTCATAGGCATGTTTCAATTTTGACAGATCTGAAATCAAATCCCACAGTATGGGATGCCATGCTGATGCTGCATAACAAATTCAAGAGAAAGTGATAAGTAGCTGCTGAGAAAACTGTTTTTTTGGGAAAAATTTCCTCCCTGCCCGTCCCCAAACATTCATCATTTTAAAACCTTAATTATTCACTCCATGTCCAATTCTGACCAAAAAGTCTTATGAACAAAGATGCTTTCTACAAGGTCCTTCTGTTTGTAAATATTACTTTCTCAAATGTTTTACAAAAATTTCCCTGAGCTATGTGGATATATATTTGAATTTATTGGAAAAGAAATTATTAACTTTACATATCTTAATGATGAACAAAAATTTAACTATTTACTTATTTCTGAAAATACTAAAATTCTTAATGCAGTTGGAAAATTTATTAATGACCATCTTTAACATGTTTACCATTGGTTAAATATAATATGTGAATATGTGCGCTACATTGTTCTGTTTTATATTCTGTAATGTCTGTAAGATATCTATATGTATTACATGTAACTCAATCATTATCTTTTTTCTTATATCTGTTTATTTGTTGCTCATGCTGCCCTTAGAGGCCCTTGATTGGACAATAAAATATGTTCTATGTTCTATGTTCTATGTTCTATATATAAACACAGATATATATCTTTGTACAGTACTTATATAAAGATGACGAATGCCATAAAGATATTTCAACCGTTAACAGCCTGGGAAAAATTTAAGGTCAAATAAATTTGTCATAGTACGTACAAAACCAAGAACTTTCTGTAAAAAAAAAAAACCAAATCAAACTATGAATCTACAGTGCAGACAAATTAATATATTCCCTAAAGTTCTAAATGCACTTTTAATGCACAAATGTTTTTAATAATTCATGTCTAAATAGTCATAAATCTTAACTATAAAACCATATCTGAAATGATTGGGGAAGACAAGACTTAAAAGCAAGAAATATTTTTGTAATTTCTAAGGATTATACAAAAGTATGGAGGCTGTCTGATTAAAACTAGAGCATTAACACATTAAGAATGGGATCATTTTTCCCTGGTTTAAGATTTTTTTTTTAAACTCTTTTAATTATTTGAGGGATTTGCTTAAATATTTCTGAAAACATCCTAATTACAATTTAAGAAAATATCATGAAATAAGAAAGAAAAGGGTGTCACACAAATTGACCAAAACATGTGAACATTCCTTCTTGAGTATTTGGTCTTAAAATATCTTCTGCTTAGTAGGTTTTGGTATACCATAAATATTTATCTCTGTTTTTGTCTTTGTTTATTAAATTATACAAATTATCACCGACATCAAAACAAATACAAGTAGCACAACAAAACTGACTTGAATGCCAAACCTTAAAAGATAACATGGTGACTCTGATAAACTGAGACAAACAAAGCAATGGGGCCTGGTACTTTTATGTCAAAACAAGACCATTTGATATTAAAATGTTATAATTTATGGACAAATTACCCCACTTTAGACTGTGGACAGAATTCGCCCAAATGACTTTATTGATCTATCAAGCTAGCCAAAATCAACATCACCACACCTTAAACAAAGACATTGTTATTTATGATTGAGAACTGGCTAAAAATTGATGAAAATAAAACTTATAGAAATACTTTAGCAGTGACCTATGGTCATGTTGAAGACTGCTTGCTGTTTTCCGTTGTGATTTTTTTAATTGCTGGTTGTTTATGTTTGTTGTGTCCCGTACACTTATTCCACATCTCAATATCGTCTATTTAATTCAACATTCTTTTCACTGCCTGGATTTCATTAACAGGATGTAGGTGAGCAACAGACTTGAAATGGACCACCAGATAGAGGATTCCATGATAATGCTGATACTGCATACAAAAATAAAGAGAGTGTGGACTTTGATTAGGTGTCAGTTGCAGATCCATAAATTTCAAAAAGGGGGGTCCACTGACTGACTAAAAGGGGGGTACTTTAGTCATGCTTTAATGATTTCCTACAATGTCCTATATATACATGTATCCAACCAAACTGTAGTTAAAAGACTATTTTTTTCCCCAATGCCTCTGCCAGCCTGATGCTTCACTATGTTGTCCAAGTTTTTCAAATTCAATTTGAGAAATCAGGCCAAAATTAATGCAGTCTGACAAAAAAAGCATTTAACCTCCCTTCCTCATAATTCATTCATAACTGTTCTCAATTTACTATCATGATCATATTCATGGAATTGCATGCAAATTATGTTATGACAATTTCCATCTAAATCCTCTATAATTGTCTTCTCTCTAATCGCTCCGTTATCATCACTCTGTTAATAGCTGACTATGATTTTATTGGTCGCTGCCAAACTCAGAGCATTGAACTTGTCAATGCAATTATACCACAGCTTTATAATGAATCAATAGACCAAATAAGAAAAAGTACATGGCAGTTATTAAGATCTTGAAATGATATTGGGCTATTTTTGGTAAAGTTATAAGAAGAAAGAACAAATAGATGAAAAGTTTAAGACAGTGGTTTCAGATCTTGGGATCTAAATGCATATGGCTATTTTTGGTACAATTATCTGAAGAAATAGAATTTAAAAGAACTTAAAGACAGTTGTTTGAGATATTGGGATCAATGCTGCTGCATATGGCTATTTTTGGTCTTTGAAGTCATGCATAGTAAGAAACAGTTTTAGGTTAAATTAGAAAGAATAAATAGAGACAGCTTCGAGCTCAGACTCATTAAGAACTTGTGATGGTTATTTTAGAAGTACATGTAACAAGGAATACTACTGTGAGTGAGCTCACAAAAGAGGATACCCCCCAAAAAATTCAAGTCTAATTATCTCCCCTGAATGATACATTTGTATCTGAGAGTAACAAAATTTATGCAAGAGATGAAAACTAGACTTTGTGTAAGTTGTCTAGATTCATATTTATTCTAAGAAAATAAATTTATAAAGACATTTACATGATCAATAAGTACTATGTATACATGTATAACAGTTAAGCCTGTATAAGCCTGAGCAATCAATGCCATCAATATTATAAAAGTACCTGTATTAAACATGCCAATGTATATATGTAAAATCAATTACACCAAATTTCTTAGTTTTCAACAAACAAGAATGTGTCCAAAACACATAATGCCTCAGGCCATCTTGCAACATTTAGGACCGATGGAAAAATAGACACAAGCACTATATGCCCCCCTACTTTAATAGATGGGGGCTAGGCATAAAAATTGTTTTTTTCTTAAACTTTGTGTCTTGACAATGATTTTCAAACATGAAAACTTTATATCTTTTTTTTTTCATTTTTTCAGAAGGGAAAGGAGTACATTCAAAAAAATTCTTGGTAAAAAAACTTGAATCCTTAATATATTCTGTCAACTCTTGTCTTCCTCATTTCCTGGATAATTTCAAAGGGTACAAAAAAATGTATAAAACCTACAAAAAATCATTTTCTTTAGACCCTAATTGAGCATTTTTCTTGGGTTGACCTTATAGAAAACTTAATAAATTTATCTACATTTCCTTAAAATTTGGCAGAACAAATGCTAGGGCAGGCAGGAAAAAAGTATAGTCATTGAACCTAAAACAGACATTTATTTAGGGGTGGGGTTATTGTCTAAAATGGGTGTGGCTGTTAACATCTTCAATGGGAAACTGGTATTTTCTTGTATGTATAAAATATTGATTTGGAACTGAATTACCTAATTATATCAAGGAGTGCCTTCCAATATTTATATGACAGCTTGCATCAGACTGAATCGAGAATCAATACAATGTTATAAGGCATTTATATGATTTTGCATCTTTCACTTGTACATGTCAATTAACCTGGGTCTATTATATACATACTTTGGTTTCATTATTATTCGTGGGGCATCAATTTTCAAGGTTTTCGTGGGTGGCCTTGACCTACAAAATTTTATACCCCAGGAAAAGAAAATTTATCATTGATCTACATTTGTTAATGCTGCAGACTTCAGAACCAAGAATATCAGAACCACAAAATGGTCCTTTTTCATCAAACCACGAAAATTGATACATGTACCACAAAAATAAATGAATCTACAGTATATGAATCTAGTTCAACACAGTTGTAAAAAGACAAAACAGTCGGGCAATAGGTGTAAACACTGGGAGAATCACTTCACCTCTAGTAATTTTCAAGCATGTTGGACAGTGCACATCAAAGAAACACATGAAATGAAATTTAACAAGGCTGCAGATGAATATGACAACCTTGATGAAATGAAAACAAAATGATGATGAAGAGAAAAAACTATATAAACTATTAGATTTATCTAAATTCATTATTAACTATACATGTAGAAGGCAAAAGTTGGAAGCAAAATTAAAGCAAAGTAAAGACTAGAAGCTACAAGATTTGGACGCTCCATATGGCCATCTGAATCTAGTTCAGCTGCACTCAGTCTTCGCAGAAGTTGAAATAACAATAACAAAGGTCTGCAGGACCGGCTGAACATTTTAATTGTAAATTTGACCAAATTCACTGGACTGAAGGCTAATTTGTAATTTTTTCACCAGACAAGTCCGACAGTCCAGCACATTTGGTGAAGACTGTACACTAACAATATAACAAGTGCTAAGGCTACATTTTGTACCTTACCTGCATTAAAAGCAAGAAAGAGAAGATATTTAGATATGGAGTAAGTGTAAGGGACGCAAATTTTCATACAACAAGTTGTCTGCCTGCTGAAGGGAATTTCTAGTAAAAATAGCTTAGTCTGCCATGTTTGATGATTAAGAACCACTACATGTATACATGTATTTAGAATCGAATGTGTGTGTGTGTGTGTGAAATGGTTTACATCCTTTTTGCTGCATTAGGACAATTTAGGGCAGTCAGTTTGAATGATTTGTTTTATAACTATGTTGAGATATTGATTAATACCAGTTCACTTTTTAATGTTAAAGCCCCAAATGGGTATGATTTTTTTCTTTACAAATACATGTAGTTTGTTTGTTACTTTTAATTCTGAGACAGCTTGCAAATCTGTAATAAAATATACTTGCCAAGGTTTGTATTCAGAATCAGAGCTTGAACTAAGTACAAAGTTTAATTTTCTTCTTGAAGCACTGATGAAAGCCTAATTATAAGATGCATGCAAAAAGGTTACTACTTGGCACTGAGTAATTCATGTACATGTACATGGTCTTAAGAATTTCCTTGTGATGGTCTGGTGGAAGACAGGCACTGTTCCAGCAAAATCGTTGGTCATCAAACCTGGTCCTCTTCAATGAGCAACTAACACTAATGGTCATGTGCCATGCCATGATGGGTTGGACTACCCATGGCACAGAGTGAGTCTTTAAGAGGCTGTCCAAGCAAAACCCAGGCAATACATGTAGCTGGCACATGACAAATTTTGTTTTTCAAAAATTCTCGTTGATTTCACATCAGGTTAACATCCATTCCCCAAAACAAATGCAGATTTTTGGTTTATTGAAGTGGCAACTTAGATATAATTTATATAGAATGCATTGAAAATATGCAGAAAAAGGGAGATAACTCTTCCATATTTGCAAAATTTGGTTGCTTTGTTCATGAGCTTCAAGGCTGAATCACAAGTCATCCATGTTGCTTTCAAACGAATCCTGGTTATTTTTGTTTTACTTATGAGTCAGAAATTAAACAAGAAATTTGCTGGGATAAAATTTTTCATGTGCCAGCTTTTATAGGCTTTTGCCTGATTTCTACATGGACAGCCTCTTATAAGTCACTGCTACGGGACATTCCCCTAGTCACAACTAGTACATGTATAAACATGCATCATCAACATGTACAATGTAGTAAGACAGGGAAAAAAAGCTTATAAGAAGTCTATACATGTATATATAGTATTACACAAGACAGGTGCTACAGTCAGACAAACAGAGAAAGTGATCAGGTATTTCTAGTCTAGGTGATATGCCATGTAGGGCAATGAAGATGAAAAGGATAATAAACATGATAAATGATGATGAGAAATATGGGTGTTGATTGGGAAACAAAGGAATGTTAGTAAATTTAAAGACCACTGGAAAAGCAGATAGACGGGTAAGGCCCCAGAAAATTTGGCCTAGACATGTAGGTGATGCATGTGTATTTGTATACATGTATACTAAGGGTCCAAAAAAGGATCTTTTCATGCATGAAGTGTGGCATTATCTTGGCACATTGTCCACTATATAGTAAGTAGTTAGACTTTTTGTATTATAACCTGACAACAGCGCATGACAGCCACCCTATTCAGCCACCTTGGGTACACATGCACATCTTGATCCCTTTTACTTTTAGGAAGCTTTCTTGAACTGCTAGTAATTTTAAAGCAGCAGCTCTCGTCTGATGCATAGATCCTGCATCATATTTATTCAGATCCCTCTGTGAAACGAGCACTAATCTGACTTCAGAATCTCTAGCCTCTAAATAAATCGCCTCTTATATGTACAACAGACTGTGCTCAGCTCTGTTGATGTCTGATGATCTTTAATTTTAAGCTACTAAGGCCACCAATTGCAATTGAAATTATGTTTAAGGCAGTGTCTTTCTCATATCACACAATAAATAAAGAATCTAAAGTGAGAGCATTGTTTCATTTTTTTTTTCATGATAAACATGCTTGACAGATATACTTACAAGCATAACTTAGTAGCCGGTGTTCTTTGTCATTTTTTCTCAGTTTTTGACAACTGTGTCTCTCAAAAGTTTTAAGTGCGTGTTTGGTGTCAACCTACCCCATGAACCAATCCATAGTATCTCTTATATATTCTGGTATTCTATCCAGCTTGTCAACTTCAGAATTGAATTTGCCAGTTCTTCTGTTTTACTGTGTCTGCTAATGTCAACCAAAACAACATACCAATATGGCGATTCTCATAATTCCTTGCGCGCGATGAAGTGCGCAAACGTTACAATGTTTTGATTGTTATTTTGAAGATAGAAATGATATTGTTTCAATTAAGTCTTCACGATCATTATGAATTAAATTGGCTTAACTACTTAAATCTTAATTAAGCAGGTAAAAGCGTATTTTTGTTGAAGAATAATCAGACGATCGAAAATGAAAGTAGAACAGGGTAGACAACTTCAGGATTTTTTCTCATAAACTAGAGGTCCATTAAACCCTGCTAGAAAAAGATCAAGTGCTTAATTACGGTGACGGGTCAAAGAAAGCAAAAAGAAAGATAATTAAGTTTTACTGGTTCTGTCCTTAGGATTTAAAGCTCTTTTTCATTCATGTACCTGACTTTCATACTTTTGACAACGAAATAAACAACACTTTTTTTTCCATTTCATTAATTTCAATAGCAAGAAAGACAACTCAAAATTAAATTCAATTATTTTATTGATTTATAATCCAACTTTGGATTATAATCAGCAACATTCACATACACACATACTCAGGCAGATAAAGTTAAACAAAAGACTAAACCCCACTTATTTAAAGAGTATCTCCACTCTGTAAATCAGAGATCGAATACTGATGAGCAAGGGATGTATTATTCTGGCAAACTTATTCTGGGGGTGTCATTAAGCGAGGTAAAGTTCAGGATTAAGAACTTGATGGAATTATTCAAAGGCTATAAATTTGTTCCGTCTTCCTTTACCGGATTTGACACACTGAATTGGAAATTAGCAATACGACGGGTGTGCTATAGCAGATAGCAGGCACGCAAGAACGGCCTACTCTTCCGGAGTTCACTCTCGGGGGGGATGTTACTACCTCTTTACCAATATACGGGATGTGCATTTTTTATGGGTCTATTTTACACAATTTTTTACATAGATTTGGGCATCTTTTTTTAAGCAGTACACATAGATTTGGTACCCATTTTTGTCTTACATAGGCATGAGAGTCAAAACAGAAATGGTGCCATAGACTTTGGTCTTTTGTGTTTTGGGGATACTTAACGAATTTAAGATGCCATTTTAAGTAAGAAAGAGATCTGTAATTTATTTTATAAGGCTCTAATAAATGAAAAAAAAACGTAATTGACTTCTATTTCGATACATAGATATGGGTATTTTTTTGCTAATCACATAGATTTGGGTATGTTTTTGACGATTTTCTGACATAGATTCGGGTACCAATTTCAATCTACAAAATGCACACTTCGTCATAAAACACCAAAGTACCCCCCCCCCCTTTCCCCCGGAGTTCACTCATGTAAAGACTTGAGTTTGCGTTGTTGATTTCCGTTCCGAGATGATTTTGTGTTTTGTGTTTCTTTGTGCTGTTCTTGTTCGTGTTTCGTCTTTGCCCTTTCGGACTTTTGACACTTGAATGCCCCATTGGTGCCTCTTTGCTTCCTTCTATAAATGTTCACTTTCACTGTGTAATGGAAACTTTTGGGGGGAAATCTTTGTTTACTTTTAAAGTTTTATGGTCTCAAGCCTTCCCAACAATCTCCGAATTTAGTATCATTGTGCTCATCTCTGTGTAACTTTCGGGTCTTTGCCACTGAGTTAATTTATGTGTCAGTCTTTGCCACTGAGTTTATCCATGTATCAGTCTTCTTGTGTTCATGCTTGAAATCACTAGTTGCTTCTCCCAAAATTTGTCTAATGTAATTCTGAAGCTTTTATTCGGGTTTGGTCTGAATTACATGTTCCACCACGATAGGCTGTGCCAGAAATCAATAACTCTACTCGCAAATGAGCATTTGTGGAGGATGAACGACTGCAGGTTCCGGCGTTTTTTTTCTAGTTTTGAGATTCTTTTTGTGGTGATGCTTTCACTAGTTGCTTCTCCCAAAATTTGTCTAAGGCAATTTTAAAGCTTTTTATGTTTTTTTTCTGAATTACATGTTCCTTAAAAAATCTAACTCGACCGGCGATAGATGTCCATTTTTAGATTTAGATTTAAGCATTGTCAATGGAAAATTGCACACTCAAGTCTATATGATAAATGTGATGACTTTTCTTTCCCAATTGTAAACTTTCCTTTTCTTGAAGGTGATGTACCTCTAAATCCATCTTACGGAGTGTACATTTCACAGTTAGTCAGATATGTTCGAATTTGCAGTGGTGTTTCTGATTTTAATGACAATAACCGTTTCATTACAGAAAAAAATGCTAATACAATGTTTTCGATACCACAAATTAGTCAAATATTTTACTAAATTCGTTCATAAATATGGGTATCTTATTGAAAAATTTAACTGTACACGTCGTTTTTTTTATTGTAAAAAGGAATATCACACCCCGAATTCTATGGAAATGTAGTTTATAAGGCACGTAAATTCAAAAACAATCCTCTTGACATGGTAATTTGGCTTAAAACCCTATTAAGGAAATGATAGTTATAGTTGGAAGTTATAGTTGGAAGTTATAGTAAAATCTTTAAATTTGGTGTTTTTTGGTAGAAATATTGATAAATTGCATGATAGTAACTCTAAAAATTTAATCTTTTACTTTTTGACTATCAAATATGTCGGTTTTGTGTGATGATATAATACTAAATCGTTAGTTGTTTGAAGTGTTATGTTGTATTTAAATAGAAAATAATGAGATGTGGAATAAGTGTACGCGACACAGCCCACAATTAAACGGCAATTTAGAAAAACCACAATGGACAACCGCCAGCAGCCTTCAACGAAGCCATTTGGCACTGCTCGCGGTTCTGCAATTGGCCCATGGTCTAAATAAAATGCATATTATTCAAATCCAGCCCTGAAATAGTCACAGATAGACCCCCTTCTTAAACAAGGAACAGGAAACATCAAAAAGACAAGTACAAACGAAAGCTTTGTCAAAGATTCCTGGCTTAGGACAGGCACATGTAATATATGGCGGGGTTAAAATCGATATGTTTGACTTTTTTTTACATCAGTCGATAAATGCTTCTTAGCTAGCTGTCAGTAACTGCGAGTGTTCTCAGTGGAGTTCCTTTACGTTTCGTTGTTCTCGTAAAGTACTCTTGTCTCAGGTTCTCTCTTGTTAAAGTGTGTTATTTTTTGTGCTTTGTACAAGATAAACAATAGTGGGAAGGTTGGGCCCAAAAAACTAGTTTAACCCCGCCACATTTTATGTGTGCCTATGTTAAGAAGCTGGTATATTCGTAAAACATCTAGTTACAAAAATTCCATTGATACACTTTCGTGTCTTGTTTCTAGTTCAATTCTTTTGCAATATCAGCAACTGTTAATTAAGGTTGAGGCGAACGTCCAAAAGATCATAATACCTCAGCATAACCTCGAGCGCAAAAGTAATGTCATTAGTATTTCTAGAACTTCGTAGTTTTGTTCTATTGGTTGGGAAACGTTACATGAAAAACAAAACACATCTTGGATTTGTATGATTAGGCTTCGCCTAGGTTAAAAGTAAATTGAATTAATAGATATAACTTCTGAAATAATTTCTTGGGACAAATTTTGGAATCTTAATTTTAAAGGAACTTTTATCTTATTTAAATTTAGATTTATAGGTAAGATATCAATTTATTGCAAACACTTTTGTTCTCTTTGGTTGCCTCTTTACGTAATATATCTTGGTTTCTATTTTGAAAGAACGTGAATCTAATGTCCAAATTTGACCTACACATTGTCTTGGTATGATTCAGCTGTGCGACATAGTTCTATAAATACTGAGTTTTGACTGTGTTCGCCAGTCTGAACAGAAAATTTATTTTATTAGGTAAGCATATTTAATATTCATACTTTGCATATTTTACAGAACGCTTTAGTAAATATTCTGAAACATTTAAAATATAAAAGTACATAAATCTTAAATTATCTAATTTTAAAATGTAAGGGTTTGAAAAGTTCACTTAAGCTAAGCGAGTTCCCATAGTTCCCATAATACTAATATTTATTAACAACATTTTAAGTTATTTGAATGTTGTATTTAACAAATAAAAAGTCTGAACAGAAAATTTATTTTATTAGATCAGGACCTTGGGCTGCACCAGAAGGGCCAGGACCAACATCAGCCCTTGGTCAATCAACAAACCAGCCCTGGGTAATCCTTCACAATGCCGGCAAATAATGGTTCGCCAGTCCTACGAAGTCACAATTCATAACGATGTTCAGCATATAATAACAACCTTCTCAACAGATGGTGGACAAAGCCTCGGGAGGAATTCCGTCGGACCAGTCTCCATCCACGGTCACAACGGTTTTCCGTGAAAGAAGATCCACGGTCCTCCTCGACTTTTCAAACCCGATTTCGAATTGCCGGCAACTCTACAGTTTCGCGCAAAGGTTTGAAAAGAAGGACTTGCATTTTTCAAACCTTTCGAATTTACTTGTTTCATCATTTACCTAACCAAGACACTATTTTTCCTTTCCACATATTCAGAATTTGGATCTACCCCGCATCATATTAAGATTAGATTTATTTTGAACTTCATCTCATAGACGACCCACGCCAGCCACGCCTTTGACGTTGATGATTTTCCTTTGGAATTTTGTGTTTCTGTGACATTAATTTTTAATTCTGACTTTAAATAATTTGGATATTCTTTTTATACTTCCACAAACTGTAAGTTAAATGGTTGTTTCATCCAGAGACAGTAACGTTTTTTTTTATGTAAAATTATTATATTCTGTAATCTTTCAGTTCAACGAACTAACATAATCTATTTTTACTAACCACTAATACTGCCCTCGTCCTTCTAGGTTAATGATCAGTCAAAATAATTAATATTGACGCAAATCGCGCAAAAACACCAAGTTATTAATCAAATAAAAAAAAAAAGCTAAGTAAGGCGACATCTAAATTGAGTCTTTAATTTGCTTTAAATAGTTTTTTTTAAGTTTAATGAGGTACCAGCATTCTTTTGCATGATTGTTAAAGGTTTTTTAAGATTGCAAGCACTTTGAGTATCGCTTGGTTAAATTAAAAGTATTTGACTAACGGACCTGGGGTATAATTTTGTTTCTTCCAGTTTCTTGTTCTTTGTAACGTCATTGGTTGGTAGGTCGGATTATGTAGATATTGGTCTAGGAGCTGGTATCTACCGATTTTATGAATTGCAAGAAAAACAAGATATTTACCCGCCTCGTTCACATGAACGCGAGTTATTGAGATATGCAATTATATGTTTTCTTCTCATAAATTGACTGTAGAAGTGTCATTATGAGAATGTAAGTGGCATGTGACAACTGTCCTGACTGTTGAGGTCATCCAGTTAGTCAAACATATAAGCCGAACTTTGAACTATGGCGACGATTTAGATTTTGGTATACCACTTTAGTATGAAAAAATACAACATTGATTGAGATATTTTTGCATCGTCATGGGATAATAAGGGGGTGACTTATATGATTAATTAATTCTTGCCGAAACTTTTCATGAAAATATTGTATTGATATTAATGTATAGTTGATTTATTATGAATTTTATTAAGTTTTTCTCGGAACAAGTTGGAATAGACGTATTCCTGGTTCCGATGGAGGCCTCTCGTTGCTTCAAATAACTCTTAGGGCTTTAACAGGTCAGATACGGTCAAGTTTATATCAAAACTTCTTGCAAGCCTTGTATTGTGTTGTAAGGTAAGGAACAAATGACATTTTATGTACCTCATCTTTTGGCACGAGTTTGAGTGTCAAAAAGAGTAGATTTTCAATATTTTTTTAGATATGGCACAAGTTTGGCTGCCATTGTTTCAAAAGCTAATTGAGGACTCAATATGTTCAAATCTCAAAAAGTTAAGCATTAAAAAAAAAAAAAAAAAAAAAAAAAAACCCAAAACATTCCATATCTACCATATCAATATCATGGTAATGTAACATTGTTGCACCCAAATTTTGTCGTAATTCAACCGCTTGCTCTTTTCTAGATATTGAAGGGAAAAGTGACAATTCAGTAACCGATGGGAAATAATTGAAAACACGTCGAAGGATCAACATAAGAACAAAATATGAATATCAACACTAAAAAACAGATACATGTATATAAAAAAAAACTACATAAAAAAAGAGGTTAATAATTTAAAGCTGTTATGAACACAAAACAAAACAAACATGTACACATCTATGAAAATGACACTGATTTCGTGTTGGTTAATGATTTGTCATTCCTTTTGAATTTTAGAACTAAGCAAGCAAGCCCATTTATCCTGCCTTTAGTCCTAAAAAAATATATTAAAAAAATAGCAAAATGAAAAATCGCAATTTATATGTTCAGAAAAAGATTTAAAAGTCGAGGGAAATGTTAAGAAGATACTTTACAAGCTAAATTTTCCGGACAGATTTTTGAATATTAAAATCGAGCGAGGTCGCTCGAATAGAAAATCGAGGGATATGTTAAGAAGCTGGTATATTCGTAAAACATCTAGTTACAAAAATTCCATTGATACACTTTCGTGTCTTGTTTCTAGTTCAATTCTTTTGCAATATCAGCAACTGTTAATTAAGGTTGAGGCGAACGTCCAAAAGATCATAATACCTCAGCATAACCTCGAGCGCAAAAGTAATGTCATTAGTATTTCTAGAACTTCGTAGTTTTGTTCTATTGGTTGGGAAACGTTACATGAAAAACAAAACACATCTTGGATTTGTATGATTAGGCTTCGCCTAGGTTAAAAGTAAATTGAATTAATAGATATAACTTCTGAAATAATTTCTTGGGACAAATTTTGGAATCTTAATTTTAAAGGAACTTTTATCTTATTTAAATTTAGATTTATAGGTAAGATATCAATTTATTGCAAACACTTTTGTTCTCTTTGGTTGCCTCTTTACGTAATATATCTTGGTTTCTATTTTGAAAGAACGTGAATCTAATGTCCAAATTTGACCTACACATTGTCTTGGTATGATTCAGCTGTGCGACATAGTTCTATAAATACTGAGTTTTGACTGTGTTCGCCAGTCTGAACAGAAAATTTATTTTATTAGGTAAGCATATTTAATATTCATACTTTGCATATTTTACAGAACGCTTTAGTAAATATTCTGAAACATTTAAAATATAAAAGTACATAAATCTTAAATTATCTAATTTTAAAATGTAAGGGTTTGAAAAGTTCACTTAAGCTAAGCGAGTTCCCATAGTTCCCATAATACTAATATTTATTAACAACATTTTAAGTTATTTGAATGTTGTATTTAACAAATAAAAAGTCTGAACAGAAAATTTATTTTATTAGATCAGGACCTTGGGCTGCACCAGAAGGGCCAGGACCAACATCAGCCCTTGGTCAATCAACAAACCAGCCCTGGGTAATCCTTCACAATGCCGGCAAATAATGGTTCGCCAGTCCTACGAAGTCACAATTCATAACGATGTTCAGCATATAATAACAACCTTCTCAACACCTGTCCTAAGCCAGGAATCATTGTCTAAGCTTTTGTTTGTCCTTGTCTACTATCTGTTTTTTGCTTTATGTCCAGAAATGGGTCTATCTTTGATAATCTAGGGATTTGTTTGAATCTTATATATTGTATTTTTAGTCTTGGGCCAATGCAAGACAGCGAGCAGTGACCTCTGGTCATGTTGAAGGCTGCTGTCTGTTTTCCATTGTGATTTTTAGCTCACATGACCCGAAGGGTCAGGTGAGCTATTGTCATCGTTAAACGTCGTCCGTCCGTCGTCCGTCTGTCGTCCGTTAACTTTTCTTCAAACATCTTCTTCTCTGAAACCACTGATTGGATTGCTTTGAAACTTTGTACACTTGATCTTTAGGATGTCCTCTAACAAGTTTGTGAAAATTGTGAATGTCGACCAACCAACATGGCCGCCATTACTTAAAATAGAACAGGGGGTCAGACCATAGTTTTTAGTTTATAGCTCAAAAAGTATAAGAGATAGAGAAAATCCGAAGCAACCCTCGTTCTTCAGCATCAAAAGCTCTACAAAACTCTCCATTGATTCAAAGTTGTGGGACGACTCCTTATAGGAGTAATTTCCCCTTAATCGTCAAAATTGACCATTTTCACAGTTTTTGGACTTAATCTTAAAAGCCATAAGAGTTAGAGGAATAGTTAGCATTGCAAAATTGTTCAGCTCATTAAGGGTCAAAATTGTCAGATCATCCTTTTAAGCGTTTACAATCAATTTCAACTTGTATTCTTAATCTTAAAAGTGTTTTCTATCCTAACTAGTTTCTTTAATGTTACTTACCAAGTACATGTAGACCATGTTGCACACTATGAGAGAGGCTTTAGCTTAAGAGATCAGGTGAGCGATTCAGGCTCCTGGGAGCCTCTAGTTTAAATTGCCGTTTCTTTAATGTTGGGTGTGTCGTGTACACTTATGCATCTCTTTATCGTATATCCTGTAGGTTGTGCCAGAGATCAACTAACCTGTTCGTAAATGAGCATTTGTGGAGGATAAACCTGAAGTTTTTTTTCTATAGTTTCAGACTATCAAAGCTCTTATTGTACATGTACTAATATTTTTGTCTCGTTCTAATAGATGTTCAGTTACTTTCCGATGACATATAAATCCCCTAAGTATCTTCAATGTCTCAATCATACTCCAATGCAGTCTTCTGTATTCTAAAGTTGGCATTTTTATTTTCCTCTTTGAAATGACCAACATCGACCTTTCCTCATGAACCGAGAAAACAGAGTGTAGCAGAAGAAGTAGAATACTCAACATCAGTAATTATAACTGTCCCAAAATACTTTTTGCCACTTTTATTTTTGATCCACATCAACTATTTCAACCAGAAGCCGATAAGCCGAATCATTGCACCAAATCATATGCAAAACGTACGTTATACTTGCCGACCCACTACGACTACAGAAAGACCTTATTAACTATAAACCTGTATATCAAAGAGGCAAAGAATTAAAGTACCAATGGAGCATTAAACTACCACAAATCCGAAAAAAGACAGACAAATAATCCGAAGACATTGAGGACAAAAAAAAACAGTGGATGAAAACGGAGAAACACACGAATTGTCGTGCAATAACCATATGCGTGGTCGTCCACCAATTCCAACTGTTCAAATTTTCAAATCAACTGACTTGGTAATTTTAGAATTTGCTTAGCCAGTTGGTGGAACAGATGATACCAGTAAGTCCTTGACTACAACCTTGAAGACATCAAGGGTACAAAACAGTAACTTCCTCGTTATAATATAGTGGTCAGTGCATGGTAATTGGTTACAAAGGGTGTAATGGGAATATACAGTGTTGATATGCCAAAGCAGTTCCTGTAGTAGTTCGGGATTTAAATGGTTGTGAGTTCCGTTTGCGGGCGGATCGCAATTTGAGTCTTGCTGGTGTAGGATAATGCAGTCGTTATATTTCACCACCTGAAATCGCTACATTTTTGCCGTAGTATTCTTATTCGAATACGGAAAGGGAAGTTAGTAGTAATTAACACCAAGCAAAAAACAGATGTGAAGACATTAAACGCATAATAAAGTGATTTTCTCAGTACAACAACCAGCCAAACATTTATAAATATGTTCATACTATGAAACTTTATGGTACAACAGTATATTTGAAGATAAAAGAACTAATAATATAAATGGAAACAAATTAGGAACATATAGATTTTTCAAAACAAATTTTATAATAGAGACATATTTCTCAATCTAAAGATACGTGCCAACAAACACAAAATTCAAATTTAAAGAATAATGCCAAACTAAATTTCTTTATGGGAGTCTACGAAAGTGGGGAGAGACCAGCTTATGTTGATAAACTGACCAATGTATTGGATAGGGCCATGATTTGCAGACTTAGGACAAGCTCTCATCAGTTAATGATTGAAAAAGGGAGACATCTTCAAATACCCTTAGAACAAAGAATATGTCCAATATGTAATATCTCTGTTGAAGATGAATTTCATTTTCTTTTTTATTGCAATTTTTATAAGACACAGAGAGATGATTTTAGTAACAAAATAAGTTCCATATACAAACAATACAAATTTATGAGCAACAATGAAAAAGTAAAACTTCTACTCAATAACAAGTTTTCATTTGTACTGAAGATGTCTTCCAACTTTATATCAAACTGTTTAGAAATAAGAAACCACAAATTAATATAAAACCAATATATATTTACAATGTAAATGGTCTCCATCATCATTTGTGTTTATTATACTTTATTATATATATATACTTCTATTATCCATTGTGCCTAAACCAATTATTGTAATTGAGTTCGAGCAATAAATAAATTGAATTGAATTGAATCTAAATAAAAAAGAAAGAGATATATTTTGTAAATTTCGTATCAGTTGTCATAACCTAGCTAGTGAAAACGGGAGACTGCTTAGAATACCACTTGAAGAAAGAACTTGTAAATTTTGTGACATTGAAGTTGAAGTTGAAATTCATTTTCTTCTTCAATGTCTAGATGATAAAAGAAATAAACATTTAAATGCAATTAAAAGAATAAATAAAAACTTTTCATCTTTATAGGCTACCCAGATTTATCTGGTTGATAGAAATAATATGCAAATTACCTGAAGAGCTTACAAATACTAGGTCATCATTAATTACTATTAATAACTAAAATCTGTAATAATAAGAAAAATATAATGAACAGTCATTGACAGTGTGGCTGTGGAATTTAATATGTCCATGATTACTTTTTTCCTTCTTTACAAAAAGTCTATCTTTGGTCATCTTTATTATTAGAACCTGACTTTTCTTAGTCTTGCACTTAATCAATATAAAGAATATGATTATTGTTTTTATTATAGGTTTTTATAAACCCTGTAATTATGACCCGAAAGGGTGCATTAATTAGCAAATAAGGATTATCTTGTCTTGTCTTGTCTTGTCTTGTAAAAACAAACACTTAAGGATGTTCGCTGGTCAGTTTAAAAATAACAAGGTGTTTGAATAATATAGACCAAAGGTAAAGGTACAAAATAAGCTTTAACAAATCATTGGTTGCTGAACTATAAGCCATAAAAATTTGGCGGGAAAAGGTTTTCTCATACTTTTTCATAGGTTAAGCATTAGACATGTTTTAATGTAAAAACATATAAAAAAAACAACAAGAAATTTATAAAACTTTGTAAATTAGCTTTTAATGACCAAATAAACCATATGATAAAAAGAAAATAAGGGGTTACTGGGCAAAAAAGTTATTCCTAATTTAATGGTAAAATCCAGAGGATTTCGAAAATCTGACAGAAAATCTTAAAAATTGACCAGCAATCAAGAAACTTCAAAGTCAGACCAGCCTCCATAGATCGCACCGTTGCGTAGCGTTAATTGCCGCCAAAACGTCACTCTTTCTCCAGTTATTTTAAATAGCTACACTTGCACTTCGTCATAGGTTTCTAACTTATCATAACATTAGTTTTCTTATTCTCATGATAATTATCATGGTCATAATTACTATATTTTTTGTATTGTATGAAACCGGCAATTAAAAAAAGTTTTATAATTTTGTTTTCAAAGTCATAGTATGGGATGTAATCCATGTTTTATGACAACTCTTTTTTATTGGAGGGGAGAATGGTGTAGTTTCTATGTTTTGGAATCAAAACATTCAGAAATCATATTTCAAGTTATATTTTCATTAAAAAAGATGAAAATCAAATATATAAAGATGAATCTCTATGTAAGATGAGGGCTCTGATTTCAAGAGTAATGTCAACCGTCGAAAAAGGTAATGCTTTAATGGAAAAATATTCACAACTGTAAAATTCACTTTTCAAAGTCAAAGTTTAATTTTTAAATAAGTTAAAGTACAATTCAACAACCAAACACAAATTTGAATGAGCTATTCAGCTGACACTCTCACAGCCTACTTAATAATATGTAACCTATGATGGTACACAAAATAAAATTATTTTAAATATTATCAATGTTTGTTGTCATTGATATTTAATCGAAATAAAATCTATAAATAACAGGGCCATATTGTTGGTATTTGGACACCTCGGCCACACTTTATTTCGTCCATAGGAAGTCTCGGCCATATGACTCCTCGGCCGTAGACACTTCGGCCATACATGTTTCGGCCATACTATATAAATCTTAGATGTATATATAGGTACTTAGTCTATATTCTTAGTAACTGATTTTTTTTTCAAATGTACAAATCGAATTGTCTTAACTGTCAGATTATATGATATTTTAATAAACACAAACAATCTTTCGAATGAAGAAATAAATATAAAAGGCAGATGTAAAAAGCATACTCATGATACTGCGGCCTAGGACATATTATTATGATATTTATTTTTATTAATTTGAACAATTATTTAAGGAACTTTTACATGTCTATGCACAGTTGATAGATTTTAAGACACAATTTTCAGTTTAGACTAGATTTGCATCTCCCTTTTTTCAGCGTAAAATAAAATCAGGAAAATCATTCTCTTAAGTATTTTCATGAAACATTATTTTCTATTAAAACATTATCAAAGTGGTATGATACTTACCCTGTCTGGTCTGGTTATATTCGCTATTGCATATAATACAGAGAACTGTTTTTGCTTACGGTGACCGGTAACATGACCTCTAACTAATATACATGTCTAGGCCATCAACCGTCTTTTAGACACCTTTATTTTTTATTTTTTATTTTGAATTCTTTAACTTACAAATGTATAAGTCATAAGACACAAAGAAAGGGCATGTAAGTTCCAAGTAGTTCTCAAATGACACGAGTTTTCCAGAAATCAAGTGGAATTTAGTCTAGTCTAAGACCCATAAAATTGGCCATTAGAATTCGATGCATAGTGTTTGGCTAATTATTTCTTAATTGAATTATTATATTCGGCTTGACTGTTGTTTTAGATGATTATCGAAGCCATGTTGTTTGTGACACACGCTAACACTTGATTGAATTTCAATTTAAAACAATTAATATGGTCATTTACTTGAACTCGACACGGTTATTTAACAAGAATCATTGAATGATCTACAGTCATATTAATGTCAAATCCAATACTCACTTGCATATTGCAAGGATATTTGGCTGAAAATTATCACGCTACAACAAAGTTATGCGTTCAATGGTTTATATGTCCGTTATGGCTATTAGAATTAACGAACATATTCAAAAAGATTGAGTATGCAGAGCAACTAGAAACATCTATTTTTCGTGTCATCTTTTCTTTCTTGGTTTTGGTGGAGGCTATTTTGATAAGATTCAGAACAAAGAACTATATAGATCTAATTCCTTTGTCTGAATAAATAAGAATTCTTTAGGAATACCAATGCCCTTTTATTATGGGGGTCACACAAATAAATTGGAAGTTGAAGAATAAATAATAGGAACGAACAACAACAGCAAAAAAAAACAAAAAAAAAAAAACAAAACAAACAAAAAACACACACCGAACAAAGCAACACAATTACAATCAGCCACGCGGACTCGAGTCAGCACGAGGGTAAATTCAGGTGCCAGCATCGTTTCAAAATTATTTGGAAAAAATCGTATAACGAAACGGACAAAATGACATTACGTTACCAACAAGAAAATCTGAATTGATATATATAGAAATGGATCCATTATTTATGCAGGTTATTTGAACTAAAATAGCTTTCCAGTAAATGAGACAAGGTTGACATTGATAATATATTAAGAGGTAGTATACCTGAGATAATTAAACTAAATATTTAGTTTTAATTTTCTCAGACTATACCTACTACATTAACGGCGTTCGGAGAGCGTCGAATCTTTCAATATAACATATTTTACTAGTATTTGTCGTTTTACTTGCTACCATTAAATGAATTTAATTCATTTTATATTATTTTCCATGCGAACTTTTTCATTTTTGGAAGAACTATAATAAGTACGTTTCATCTTAATACACTTACAAATATCATAGACCTGTAACTAGTAAAATTCTCTAACATACAGGTCTAGATGTCAATAGTAGAAAATCAATTTGTCAAAATATTCATAAAAATAACTCCTTACAGAGAAAATTATAACTATCAGCCCTAAACATCATGTACGAGTCTCATTTTTTAAAACCATGGCCGAAGTGTCTTTATACGGTATGGCCGACCTATACTAGGGCCGACGTGTCTATGGACGATGTGTCCGTGGCCGAAGTCATAGTATGGACGAGGTGTCCCTTAAGCATATTGTTTACAACATAAGTTGACATCTTCCATCTTGTAAACAAAGATGTTATCGATCTCGCAAGAGAAACTCTCCTTCCTTGACTTGGAATGTAGCATCCTAAATGGCAAAATAGTAAGGTCTGTGTTCTATAAACCCACTGATGCACACTGCTACCTGAACTATCAATCTTGTCATCCCCAGGGCTGCAAAAATGCCATTCCTAGGTCTCAATTTCTGAGACTTAAACGTATTTGCAGCAATGAGGATGATTTTAAAGTTCAAAGCAGCACTATGAAATCATTCTTTGTCAAAAGGGGATATCCTAACAACATCTTGGATAAAGCTATAGACTCAGTTTCCCAGGTGACACGATCCAAGGCTTTGGAGCCCAGGTCAAGATGCAAGAATGACCGTATACCTTTGGTACTTACATACCACCCTCATAACATCGTTATACGGAACATTCTGTTGCGCAATTTCAAGTCCATCGTCTTGAAGGACGAACACATGTCAACAGTGTTCAACTCGCCACCCCTGACTGCTTTCGCAAAGGTAAGAGTTTGAGGCAACATCTTGTCTCCAGTTCATTTGACAAATCCAAGAGACGTCCTCGCTCTGACTTTTCAGGCACCAGGGGTTGTGGTCGATCCATCTGTGTCACATGTCCTTTTACCTGGGAGACTGAAGAGATAGTTGGCCCCTCCAACACTTTCAAGTTGAAGAACGGTTATACCTGCATCTCCGAAAATGTCATTTACGCCATCCACTGTGCTAAGTGCCTTAAAATTTACGTAGGAGAAACCTATCGTAGACTGGGTGACAGATTTGCTGAACACAGGAGAAGTGTTCTCAAATGCGACGATTGCCCAGTCGGCCAGCACTTTTCATTGGCAAACCATAGCGTCCAGGATATGCAGGTACCGGTAACCGTTCTCCTTGAAACATGCACCGGCGAAAAACAAAGACAGTTTCTTGAGCAAAGAAGAATCAACTTTTTAGGCACTTTTCAACCCTTTGGTATAAATGTAAAAAGACAGACCTTTTCTTAATATTTATAAATTAGTCATCAAGTTCAGGATTAAAATGCCACGTGATGTTCTTCGAGTCAATTTTATGTCATTCTGTCCTCGTCAGTCGTTGTGTGAACATCTTTTTACTTTTTAGCCCCTGAAGAAGGACTTTATGTCCGAAAATTTGGGCATTCTAGTTTTATTTGTTTTAAAGGTTTTATTTATTTATATTTCTTATTTAGTTTTTACCTTTTAAATGTGGCTTCATTATCCATTTATTTATCTATTTCATGTTAAAAAAACAACATGTATGAAGTGATTTTCAGAACACATCAGTTTTTCCAAGAATTTGACAAAACAAAACAACCCAAGAAAAAGCAGTACATGTATAATATCATGAATATGACATGGTTATACATTGTAAATCATGTAAATAGAAAAAAATGTTACTATACAATACAGTTGCAGGTGAGATGAAAATTTATGTGAACATATCTCAGAAACAGTACATGAGAGTGGTTTGAAACTTGGTAGGATTGTTCAGTGTGATAAACTGTACGTCCTAAACAACTTTCAGACCTGTCAGACTTTTACTTCCTGTTTGGGGCCAGTGGGGGGTTTCATGTCTAATGAACACATTCCTTCTTTATTTTTAATTATCCAACTGCTTTACCATTGCAAAAATCAGAAAAAGGATCATTTAGACATAGAATTTTTATACATTGTATTTTTGTAGTACAAAGTTGATGTTTTACATCTTTTAGATACAAAACAAATATTTAGTCTAAAAAATACACTACATTTAATGTATTTCATGAAATTAATGGTTATATAATACTGTATTCATATTAAATCTAAACCATCCATCATCGTCATTTCATGTTCATTTTATCATCCTTTTCATGTTCATAGCCTGTAAATAACCTACATGTATGTAGTGTTGCACGGGTGTAAAACACCAACTCACTCACTCACTCCATTTAATATTCATTAATTATTTGCTCAAAATTATATGGTTTTATTATTGGAAAAAAATGAAAATTGAATGAAAAGCTTCACCATGGCTAATCCTACAAATTGTTTGCAGCCTTAAATTGCTCAACAAAATTAACATTGAACTAGATTATTGCCAGTTCATAAAATTCATGTACATATAGTTTAATGATGCCTAAATCAGAAATATTGTGGTTATATGATATTTATAATATATAATACACAATAATTCTGGTTTACTTTACCTTCAGATACAGAAGAGTTGTCAAATATATAAATTAAAGGTAGTCCAAATACAATGTAATAGAAAATAATGAGATGTGGAATAAGTGTACGCGACACAACCCACAATTAAACCACAATTTAGAAAAACCACAATGGACAACCGCCAGCAGCCTTCAACGAAGCCATTTGGCACTGCTCGCAGTTCTGCAAATGGCCCATGGTCTAAATAAAATGCATATAATTCAAATCCAGCCCTGAAATAGTCACAGATAGACCCCCTTCTTAAACAAGGAACAGAAAACATCAAAAAGACAAGTACAAACGAAAGCTTTGTCAAAGATTCCTGGCTTAGGACAGGCACATGTAATATGTGGCAGGGTTAAACTAGTTTTTTGGGCCCAACCTTCCCCCCATAAATTATATTAAGTCTGTTAGAGTGAAGGTGAACTTTTCTGAATGCTGTTGCCAAACAGTGTGAGAACATAAAAAACCGAATTCTCAGAATTCGTAATTTTTTTCAGAAAGCAAGGTTAATTTCAGTGCACACCTATTTTGTTTTGGTCATACCAAATCATTGATATCACATGGCTTGAACAGTTTCCTTCCATTCACATACAAAGTCAAATGTACCCTTGCTAAATTAGTCAAGAAATTAGGTTTTAAGATTAACAGGGTCCATGAGATCATAATCCATTTTTTTCAAATATTTTGTATAGATTATGTTACCAAATTTGCAAAAATTCACTGGACCGAACTGAGTTTTACAGGGCATGACCTGTCAGACATGATGTGCAAATTTCAAAGACAGTAATTCTCTGATTTTCTAGAAGTTTAACTAGTTCTAAGCCCCAGATAATTAGACCAAAAAATGGTCAAAAAGATTAAATACTAGTACATTAGGAGAGTTGGGTATGCCATCATTGCTTACCAGCAGAATCTGTTGGGGGATAAGTAAGACAAATTAGCACTGTGTTGGTTTCAGATTATAAATAATAATAATAAATGCTTTATTTAAAGAGGGTTACACAGTTAGTTTACAAAACTAATCTTCCCTGAGGCCCTCATTGAGATTACAAATACAAACAGAATCATTTGATCAGATCATAAGTGTATAGACCAAATACATAGTATACTGTGAATTCATTTATTTTTGTTGGTACCAATTTTCGTGGATTGCTGAAAAAATGCCAGTTCATGGATTATTAAATTTGTGGTTGTGAAGTTTTCAGTATGCAACAGGGTTGGCAAAGTATTGACCGCCGGGTTTTCCCACCCGGGAAAACCCGGTTTTTCCCGGGCTGGGCAATACCCTCAAAATTGTCATAGTTGGGCAATACTGGGTAATAAGACTTTCATGAAAAAATATAATCTTATTTTATAATATTTTAAGCTTTAAACATTTTCATCATCTACAAAATATATGAATCATTTTTATTAGACAGTAAATATGACATTACTATTCATGTATTATTTCAATCATTTATATATTTGCACTATTTTTGCATCTTTTTTCACTGATTGTCATTGCAGTTTTGACAGGTAGGACATGTACAATACACAGTTAAAAGTCTATACTAATTATTGATAGATACCCCAGGCTATATAAATCAAGACTAATTTGTGAAACCATAAAAAGATTAAATAAGGATTAGTAATCAAAACATCCTCTATTGTCTAATTATAAGGTAGGGCTTGTGTTGATTGATTACAATGTGGCAGAATGTACATACATGTATTAAAAAAAAACATCATTGAACTATATCAATTGCAAGTTAATTTTTAGACTCCCAGCCACAAGCACTATGGCATTTCAATACATGTAAATTTTAACATATATTATATTATAATAATATTTTTTTAATTTTTCACTGTTAAAATCTGTTATTAATAGTGTTCTCATTTAGTTTTTACTGGAAAGTGTCCATGCACTTATCAAAACTGATTGCTATGTAGGATTTTAATAATAATATAATAGGAAATCAAGTATTTCCCAGTAATGCCCAGTATTGCCCAGTAAAACCCGGGTTTTCCCAGTATTTCCCACTGGGCTGGGAAATACTCTTAAAACCCGGGTTTTTGCCAACCCTGGTATGCAAAACAATGTTCAATTTTCTTTTCATGAGGCACCAATTTTTGTGGATCAGCCCCACCCACGAAAACAATGAAAATTGATTCCCCACAAAAAATAATGAAGCCACACTGCCACAGTATACTGTATAAGTGTTGGGGTATTTTTTCATGTGAAGAAAATTTTGTCTTTTTGAAGAAGGGGTGATTTTATTTGAGAGGTTTTATAACACTTTATGTTGTCACCTTATACTTATATATCAGTAAAAAATGTTTTGGTTTTCCAAATTTTGTGTTTCTGTGTTGGTCATGAATATAGCCAAATGAAATCATTTGAAAAAAAAACCCACTTTGATGCGTGCCGTGTGCGCGCCCTCCTGTTCAACAGAAAATTTTTGTAAGAAACTATGAAACAAGAGGACCCTGAAGATTTTTGTTTAGTTGCGCGCCCTCCCATTTGAAAATTTCTGGATCCGCCACAGGTATATTACAAGTACATTGTGTTTGAAAACAACTTTCCCAATTGTGACAAAAATCAATTAAACTGGTAAACTTCTCCAATAAACATAAAAAAATGCTCGCTTCTTTTATAATTTATTTCCATTACAGTCATAAAAGTTCAAAATCTTATCAATAGTTTTGAATTCAAATATATAAACTTGAATATGTTTGAGTTTAAAAATCAATCATACATTTGTATAACATAACATAACATAACATAACATATCTTTTATTTCCAATCAGGAGCCCACTGGGAGCAAAGAGAGTTGTACATGTAGAGGAAAAGAACATAATTGATAGATTACACATAAAATACAATAGACAACATGGTGATACAGTCAATATACAGTGTATAAGATGTTAATGTTGATCAATGTCCATATATTGAATACAATATATCATAAATAAAATATTAATTTAGTAAAAAATATCTTTATCCAGTATAAATCTGGCAGTGGCATTTAGTATATCAGTGTCCTCATTACTAAGTAAAAATATCATTTTGGAAATGTTTGATAGACTAGAAAAATTGGGATACTTTTGGGCAATAAGATTAAATAAAATATTTCTTTTTGTTTCAAATTTTGAACAAACACATAAAAAGTGTGTTTCGTCTTCAACTTCCCCAGAGGAACAGTTTGTACAAGTTCTCTCAGATCTAGGTGTATTGGAGAAACGCCCTATTTCAATTTGTAGTCTATGGGCTGATATTCGAAATCTACAGATAGCTTTTCTTTGATCAGGGTTGTTTATTTTCAATAAAAAATTTTCGAATCCAAAATGATCCTTGATTTTGAAATAAGTACATAGTTTTCCATCAAGTTTAGAAAGTCTATAATTATACCAATTGTCCAAAAGCTTTTCCCTTAGTATTTTTTCAAGCATCTTTTTAAATTTATAGCTACTGTGATTACTTGAGTCTGTATTTATACCAAAATAATTCAATAGCTTTGAAACAAAAGTATACCAGGTAAATCTATTACTACTGTCAAAATTTTTACTACATAAATATGCATCTTTTAATAATGGAAAATCAGATGAGAGGTTTTCAAGTCTATACCAATAATTAATGATTGATTTAATAATGTCAAAATATAAAGGAAACCTTCCAAGTTCAGATAATACAGCAAAATTCACACTTTTCTTATGAACTCCTAAAATACATTTACAAAATTTGAGATGTAATTTTTCACATGGCATGTTATTAAATATTTTATCTAAATCAAAAGACGTTCGCATTTTTGAGTTAGAAGCACAATAACTTCCCCAAACTTCTGAGTTATACAACAAGATAGGTTTCAAAGTATGGTCAAAAATATGTACACATGTGCGAAGACTTGGACTTAAACTTAAAAAGTCACTTCTTAACTTATAATAAGCCTTTAATGATTTATTATAAAGTTCAGTCCTCATTTGATGAAATGACCCTGATGCTGTGAAATACACCCCTAAATATCTATAACATGAGACACATTCTAAGTGATTATTTTGTAAAGTAAAATTTTCAGAAATTTTCCTTCCAGCTTTATTAAAAATTAACACTTTAGTCTTTTTAATGTTGACCTTTATACACCAATCATCACAAAATTGTTCTAGCATATTCAGCCTATCTTGTAATCCTTGAGGGGAGCTCGAAAATATAACAATATCATCTGCATACATTAAGCAGTTCAGTTTTTTACTATGTAAACTGACCGTGTCTGAACAGGCTTGAAGGTAATTTGGAAAGTCATTAATAAATATTTTAAACAAGGCAGGGCTTAAATTGTCACCTTGTCGAACCCCTAGCTTAATGAAAAAGTCTTCAGTTAAAGAATTACCAATTTTAACACAAGCTTTACTGTTTTTATACATAGCGCATATTATATTGTAAAATTTTGTTCCTACATTCATATCTATTAGCTTTAATTTTAAGCCACTATGGATAACACTGTCAAAAGCCTTATTAAAATCTATAAAGCAACAAAAGAGTTTGCCATTCTTCTGGTGACAATATTTCTCAATAAGAGTTTTAAGTATAAAGACATGGTCTGCTGAACGGGCATTTTTTGTAAATCCAATCTGTGTTGGACTGATTAAGTCATTTTTCTTTAAAAACTCTTCCAATCTTGTATTCAAAATATTGTTGAAAAGTTTACCAATTGCACTAGTAATAGTAATGCCACGATAGTTAGATGGATTTGTTGGGTCATCTGATTTAAAGATAGGGGAAATGTAACCATTTGCCCAAGAATTAGGATAAATTCCAGATTCAAGACACATATTAAATATCTTTTTCAGACAGGGTTGTAGAAATGATTGACTACTTTTTATCATTTCATTGGAAATGAGGTCCATACCACTGGCCTTCCCACTTTTTAATTTTGCGATAGCTTGGTTAATTTCTTTGTTTGTTATTTCAAAGTCTAGTTCATTAAAATTTTGGAAATCTTCTCTTTCTGTTATTAGTTTTTCTAGAGTTTTTATTCTATTTTGAAACCTATCATCAACTGATGAATGTAAATTTTCAAAATGTGTAAACCAAGCATCTGGTTCAATGTTGGCTGCACAGTTATCTTTCTTGTGGTCCTTGATATCATCAATTAGCTTCCAGTACTTTTTAGGACTATTTATTTGCAAATGATCTAATTCATTAAGAAGAGATTCTTTATATTGTTTTCTTTTATATTTTCTATTTCTATTGTAACTTTTATAGAGTTTGAAATATCTTCCCCTTATAAAAGGGTCCTTTGGAAATTTAGAGAACAGTTGACCAACTGAAATCAGCTCTTGTCTCATTTTGAAGAGGTCCTTATCAAACCATTTCTTTTTTACCCTATTTGCGTACGTAGCACTTTTAATTTTAGGTTTACTTAATGAACTTTTTGCAGCTGAATGAAAAATCTCATTGAGTTCATCTGCTAATTTGTTTACACAACTGGATGAAGAGTCATTTTTATGTTCAACAACTCTTTTTATTTTTTGTTGAAATTCTGATGATGATAGGGTTTCTTGAAATCTAAAATTAGATTCTTCATTCCATATGAAATTTAAAGGGGCTTTATTTGTTTTAATGGTTGGTTTAGGGTCAACTATAAATTTAGCTAAGATAGACCATGAGATTTTACAATGACAGTCTGAAAAGGTAGATTTAAAATCAGATACTTCAAAATACAACATATATTCTAATAAGTCTTCATTAACAATTAAGTAATCAACAGTACTTTGACCATGCGCATTGAAACAAGTAAATTTTCCAAAAAAATCTCCTATGCATCTACCATTAACAATTCTTAATTTATTCCCAATACATAAATCTATTATCTCTTTTCCTCTCTCATCTAAAGTTTCATCCATTGCTCTTCTACCACTTATATTAAAGTCAGGCATATAAGATTCAGACAATGGAAGATACATGGCATCATCTCCTTCTACAAAATCAGCTTCTTTTGCAGTTCTTGCATTTAAATCTCCACAGATTAAAACATCCCCCTTTTTTTGGAATTCAGTAATGTCTGTTTCAATTTGTTGTAAAATATCATATTTGAGTTTCAGAGAGTATGATGAATTTGGTGGGGGTATATAAGCAGCACATATATAAATGTCCTTTTCAAGATTAAAATAGTTTTTATCAACTTTGATCCATTGATAATCTTTAGAGTTTGTAGGGAGTATTTTAATGTAACTTTTGAAAGCTGACCTTCTAAAGATACCTAATCCGCCATAGTATCTTCCATTTGCTGAGATGGGCCTACACACAGGAAAGTATGTGTAATCTTTTAAATATAAATTTTCATTGCTACCCACATGTGTCTCACCTAGGATGACAAGATCATATTGTAAAATTTCCTTTAAGAATAAATCATCTTCTAATTTATTATCTCCCTGTGTGTATACCCCTCCAATATTCCAGTAACACATTTTAAGATCTGTCCTTAAACAGTGGTTACCTCCCATTTTATAATATTAAATTAATTTGAACTCCACTGATCTGAAAATACTTTCAATGTCAAAAATACAAATACAGTTATGGGTTCTCTACCTTAGAACAAGTTAACTGAATATATGTAAACAACAATAATAACAAAGAAACTGGAACTGAAAATAATTCTGGATATGGGAAGAAAAAATAGCTACCCAGTACAGATTATACAATATTTTATCAAGATATAAACCTTAGAATAGATCAAGTAACACTTGAGTAATCTTATACTTTTTAACCTTCACAAGTCAGATATTAAGCTGATTATTCAACATAAACTTTTGGTTAATACTTTTAAAGTTGATAAAATCACTTGAGACAGAATTTTTTCTTCTTAGATTTTGAAAAAATAACTAAAGTTACTTTTGATTAAGTAACACTAATGTGATCTCATATAATTTCAGTCTTAGAACTCAGATGTTATGCTGATAATTAAAGCAAATTTTTGATCTATTTTGAAAATGACCAAATATGTTTTTTTTTTTTTTTAAATATCACTTAGACTTAAATACTATAAATAGATTTGTAATATTTGTGTTTGGTTATTAGAAATATTTTTTTTTAATGTTATTTTAAAATATATTTCTGGCTTGAGTTTATTATGTAGAACAATAGTATTAATAACAAACAAAATAAAGGTTTATATCAATAAATGTAACAAATTCAATTTGGGCCACCCCTCCTGCCACGACCTCCTCTGCCAGCATATTTTCCACCTCGTCCACCACCCCTGTAACGAGGGGGGCTGCTTCGTCTTCTTATGCCAAGTACAGTGTGCATAGCTACTTTAATATTTGATGCTAGTATGGAACAACCTTTACTGTTTAAATGATATTTGTCCTGTTCAAGTAAATGTGCCATTGGAGTTGATCCATGCCATATATTCACATTATCTGAGACATAGACATCTTTGTTCTCGAGATATTTCATTTTCAGAAGTCCATCTAGTATTTCACAATTAACTCTATGACTCCTATCATCCATTCTGGGTGTGGTCAGTGAGACAACACATTTCGAATGCTCCCATTTTTCATGAATTTTATTTACAATGTTTTCCATTTTGCTGACACATTCATTGAGACTCAAGGTTTTCACATCATTGGTAAGTGAATGTAGGATCACAACGTCTGGGTTGAGATCAGGTGGACAGTTTTCAATGACTTCTAGAGTTTCATCTAATGTATAAGCTAATTTTTTGGATGTGAAGATTTCAGACGACAATCTATCTTCATTGATTCTTTCAGTGTTTGATGTGCCAATTAAAAGAGCATAGGGTTTTTGATTCTGATACTCGGAATCATTGGATTTACTGGACGGTTGAATAAACTGTGGTGAAACAAGTCCAGAAAGTTGTGTTTTTAGTGACATAATATCAGCAAATTGTACATCATTTTTTGTGTTTAACTCTTTGTTTTCAGCAGTTAATCTAATGACAGTTTCACTTTCCAATTTTAGTTTTTCCCTTAGCACTTGGTTTTCTTCCTGAATGACTTTATTCTTCATTTCATGCTGTTGTTTGAGAATCTGCACTTTTGTCTTTTCCATTTCATGTTCACTTTGCAGTTGGAAATAATCAGTTGCTGCTTTGTGCTTATCTTGTTTCATTTTCATTACTTCTTGCTGTAAATCTTTAATTAGGGCCCCGCATCGAAGATGCGGACGCCCTATAGTTTTCACTTTGTCCGTCTGTCCGTCCGTCCGTCTGTCCGTCCGTCAACAATTCTTGTGAACACTAAAACTCAAAAACTATTAACACCACAGTTCTGAAACTTTGTACAGCTGCTAAGTAGCATGTCATGATGTGCATATTAAAATTTTGTGCAAATCTGATTAATATTTTTGGAAAAAACTTCATTTTTTAGCGAAAATCACAGATTTTGAGAATTGGACTTTGTGAACACTAAAACTCAAAAACTGTTAACAATACAGTTCTGAAACTTTTCACAGCTGCTAAGTAGCATGTCATGATGTGCATATTAAAATTGCGTGCAAATCTGTTCAATATTTTTGGAAAAAACTTCATTTTTTATTGAAAATCACATGGAAAATCACAGATTTTGAGAATTGGACTTTGTGAACTTTAAAACTCAAAAACTGTTAACAAAACAGTTCTGAAACTTTGTTCAGCTGCTAAGTAGCATGTCCTGATTTGCATAATAAAATTTTGTGCAAATCTGATTAATATTTTTGGAAAAAACTTCATTTTTTAGCGAAAATCACAGATTTTGAGAATTGGACTTTGTGAACACTAAAACTCAAAAACTGTTAACAATACAGTTCTGAAACTTTGCACAGCTGCTAAGTAGCATGTCATGATGTGCATATTAAAATTTCGTGCAAATCTGTTAAATGTTTTTGGAAAAAACTTCATTTTTTATCGAAAATCACAGATTTTGAGAATAGGAATTTTTGAACAATAAAACTCAAAGGCTATTAACAATACAGCTCTGAAGTTTCATATGCATTCCATGGAACATGCCTTAGTGGTTATAATTAAAGTTCGTATGATTTTGAAAACACTTAGATATTTTGCCGCGGGGCCCTTTCTGACTTTGTCAGTATTCTAGTTTGGTTTTCTAACTTTGGTACAACATTTGTGTTAACATGGTTTAGTTCATCAGCAGAAGCAGATTTTTTTTCTGGATTTTGAACATTTTGAAAGGAATTTATTTGCTTTTGTAATTTATCTACTGCTTCAACTACTGGATGTAGTGCATCAGTTATTGCAGAAGAAAAACTTGTTTCAGCCTTTCGAATAAAATCAGACTGAGATCTTGTCACGGTTTGCTGCTACAAAACTTTTCTGCAGTTGTGCTATATCATCATAAGTCAATGTAAGACTTGCCTGTTTGACTACCGTGTTTAGGTTGACATCTTTTTCTGTTGATCTATGGGCTGATTTATGAGCAGGACTTATTTCACTTTGTTGTTGATTATTGTTTGGGTCCTTTTTACTGACACTTATGTTGTTCGTGTTTGATTTTGACATATCACCTTCATGCTGGTCTTTTAAAATAACTTCAGTTTCAGCAGTTTTTACAAATGTTTCACATTGTGGTTTTTGTCTCGCCTGCGACGAATAGTCGCGGAAGGCGAGACATAGGTATTACTTTCCGGCGACGGCGGCGGCGACGGCGACGGCGGCGGCGTAAACTTTTTTGTAAGTCTTTTATGGACGATGAATTGCTTGAAAAGTATAATAGCTAGGCATCTGATATTTGGTATACAGACAGTTCAGGTTATGGTCTACGCAACTGTCACCATGCCGTTTGACCCTGACCCCATTTTCACGCTCCAGTGACTCTGTGAACTTAGGTCTTTTTTCAGGCCGTAAACTTTTTTGTAAGACTTTTGTGGACGATGAATTGCTTGAAAAGTATAATAGCTAGGCATCTGATATTTGGTATACAGACAGTTCAGGTTATGGTCTACGCAACTGTCACCATGCCGTTTGACCCTGACCCCATTTTCACGCTCCAGTGACTCTGTGAACTTAGGTCTTTTTTCAGGCCGTAAACTTTTTTGTAAGACTTTTGTGGACGATGAATTGCTTGAAAAGTATAATAGCTAGGCATCTGATATTTCTTATACAGACAGTTCAGGTTATGGTCTACGCGACTGTCCCCATGCCGTTTGACCCTGACCCCATTTTCACGCTCCAGTGACTCTGTGAACTTAGGTCTTTTTTCAGGCCGTAAAATTTTTTGTAAGACTTTTGTGGACGATGAATTGCTTGAAAAGTATAATAGCTAGGCATCTGATATTTAGTATACAAACAGTTCAGGTTATGGTCTATGCAACTGTCACCATGCCGTGTGACCCTGACCCCATTTTCACGCTCCAGTGACTCTGTGAACTTAGGTCTTTTTCAGGCCAAAAAAAAAAATTTTGTAAGACTTTTATGGAAGATGAATTGCTGGAAAGTTATAATAGCTAGGCATCTGATATTGGGTAAACAGACAGTTGCGGTTATGGACAACGCAACTGTCACCATGCCATGTGACCATGACCCCATTTTTACGCTCCAGTGACTCTGTGAACTTAGGTCTTTTTTCAGACAGAAAACTTTTTGTAATACTTGTGTGGACAATGGATTGCTTGAATAGTATAATAACTAGGCATCTGTTATTAGGTATACTGACACTTTTTGTGTTTATATCAAGAAATGAAAGCTTAGGTAGTTGATTTTAGCGATGGTGCCGGCAGGCGAGACATACTTTTAGTGGCCACACTTGTTCTTTTCCTGATTTAACAAGTGCTAATCTAGCTTTACACAGACCTGAATGATCGTCTTCTGGTAAATTTAGTGTTTTTTCAACCATACTTTTCAGCACTGGAAAGTCCCTATTTGTATAGAGGTCTTTACTAATACCTTGGGCTTGAATAACCCCAGTTGTAACAAAAAGTGTAACTTTATAAAGCAGTTTCAAGTCTTTTGTGAGATCAATACAGATTGCTTGCCTACTTCCCTCGGTATCTGGTTGCCATTCAACAGGGTCATCGTACCAATGAACATCATATCCATTATTGGCGTAAAAGTCATAATACAGGATTCCTAGTGCGTGAATCCATGCAAGAATACGCTCTTTAGATTTTATTCTACAAGCAACCATGCGGGCCTGTGCATCATAGATGCTTTCATCTATAACCTCATACTGCAACTTCTTAGCTTTTGAACCCTGTGGATTTTTTAGCTTTGATGGTATACATTGTTCTGGGTAATCAATTTCTATCTGGGAGGGGTGTTTTATAACATTGTCTATGCATAATCGGAAAGGCAGCTTGTTTTCCGGTTGATCGGACATATCAGTTGTAACAAGTGGGATATTTTCGCCTTCGTTTTTGTCATTAGCCATTTTATTTCAATTGTTCATATTACTAAATCAGTTGCCGAATGTTGTTTATCACTGTCTGAAGTAATTCTGTCATCTTTCGTAGTTTTGTTGGCAGTTTAAGCCACAGGAAAGGGCATATTTTGTTTTCAGCAAAAATCATGTATATATATGCAGATTTAAAAATCACCGATTCAAAGAATGTTCTGTTTAATTTGTCGACCTTGACTTTAAGACAGTGGTGGAATTGTATGTTTAACACCTAGTACAAACCCGATGATAGGAATCAGTTTTAATTGTCGTATTTAAATGGTCTTAAGAGTTGTGGGTTTATGGGATATTATACAAAGATCGAATCGAATGTATCAATTATTCAATCTTGAAGTTGTCGTTGACAAATTTTTGGCCCTGTTAAAGATTCTATGTGGGTTAGTGTTACTTGTGAAGGATTAATGTAAAATTCTGAATTATTGGTAAGTTTGAATAAAAAAAATCTCACACTTTTTGTACAAATACATGTACATGTATTATGCAAATTATGTACATGAATACATCTATCATCGTTTCTTTAATTTGTGAAGTATCTTTATCACTCCTCTAAGGAACACACAAATCAAGTACAATAGAATTAACTCAACACTACTGTAAAAGGGGAAATTTTTGCGAGGTTTTTTTTTCCACTAATTTCGCGATCATAATATAATTCGCAAAAATATCCCCTCGCATAAATTACATTTAGAAAGGCTCAATATTCCGTGATCTAATAAAACGCGAAATTAAAACCTAGAGAATGCATTTTGGTACTGAAAACACGAAATTTAAACCACATGAAATAACCCCCTTTTACAGTATTAATAGGCACAGTGAGTCCAATAATTTTTACTACCCCATTAAGGATTTTTCATACACAACTTTTTAAACAGGTTTCAGTCTTATTGGTCCAGATTTAATTCAGTTGAGTTATAAGAAAAATATATATTGGTGTTGGTAAAAATTATAGGAATGGATTCACATGTTGCTTGGAGTGCATGTTCTATGTTAAGTCTTTCATGCCTTTAAAGCTTTAAAGCTAATACATCAAAAAGACAAGTATAAACAAAATATTTGTCAAAGATCCCTGGCTTAGGACAGGCACATATAAAATGATGCGGGGTTAAACTAGTTTATTCAGGGCCCATCAATAATTAGTTGGAAAGTTTTTCTTTATTGCATTTTTCTTGTTCTTTAACTAAGTATGCCTTTAACATATAAATAATATATATAATTCCTCTTTTCAAATCATGTTCAAAGAAGGTACTCCATGAATTATTCCTTTCTATTGACATACAAACAAACACTAGGTCTATGACACAGTGCATTAAGTTCATTTGACTTGTAATAGTTTGATCATATTATCCAACGGTTGAATAGGCAAAAGAACCTTCAGTGAAATCCTATATATATTACACATATAATAAAATTAATCATATAATATGTAGGTAATCGATCAAGAAGTTAAACTATTGGTTTATGGCTTTTCAAAGTTAAATGATATTACGAGATAACCTTTGATAAAGAGAAAAGAAAAGATTTAAATCCTGTAAGGTCATTTTGATTTCAATTTGTATAAAAAATGGAAAGTTTATCAACTGAGGTCATATTTACATGATTTAAGGGTCAATTTTTTTGTAAAGACAAATATGTATGTGTATATGATGGAGGTGCTTTCTTGTAAAGCATTTAATGGAATATTTTGAATTTGATATCTTGGTAAAGTAGGTTCACATACTTTGACTTATAAATGTAAGTTTTTGATGTTATGATATTATACATGTATTAGATGACTGTCAAGAATCACGAACTATAACATTGCTTTTCCTGGAATTTGCCACTAAGCAACGGTCGTAACGTCATTGCCGCCACCGCAACTAATGCCCATACATTGTATCAGATATTGTCTCAATTATACGTTTTCAAACTACACAGAGTTTTCATTCATAAAAATGACAAATGAAAACTTATTGTGATCCAGTAAACTTCTTATAACCAACTGAAGTGCAACTCAACTCATTAGGCTTGCCTTAAACCAATAATTTAAAATATATGAACTCTTAAACCAAACTAAAACCTTTTAAGCATTTAAATGCATCAAGCTTATTGAATATATTTATGTTATAATAAATGATTTCATTGGCAAATGTTACATCATCTAACATTTGAACTTCTTTAAGCCAAATCAATTGAACTCCATAGATTACCTTCTCTAATAAGCATGAACTCTTAACCAGAAATGTTCATATTCTAGTGAACTCTCTTACATATATAGGTCACTTTATCTGAGGGCATGTAGTGCACAAAACGCCTTTGAATGTCTCTAGAAGAATGTCTGACTTTTATTGAATGCATTTTACCTGATTTTATTATGGTACATTATGCATAGAAACTCATCCTTGGCTAAGCTGTTCAGTTTCATGTAAATTTAATGCCTTTAATGAATTCTGTTGCAATGGATTTTGCTATGGTGATCAATAATCTGAAGTAATTAATGATTAATTAAAATTCTTTTAAGGTAGTCTTCACAGTTTATTTTATGTATACTGGTGGTTGCTCACAGTTTTAATCAAAATGAACGGTTCAATATTTTATAAAAGTTTACATGTACCTTACATATGTAGCTGTATGAATCTTTGTATTTGAATTGAAAAAGGATTTAAAAGTGAATTGTGAAATAATTTTATTAATTCTTATACTTTGAAAAATTAAATAAGTGGAAGAAATTCAACATTTATCAAGGAATTATAATTTCATTTGAATAAATTAGGAGTAAATGTGTGGATTTATGACTGGTAATGGATTTAAGATCCGAAAATTATTAGAATTTTAAATTCACATTTAAATTGGAATGCTTAAATTACCACCAATAAAAGGTAAAACTAATTTACACAGTACAACCCGTCCGATTTAACTATGGACTTATGATTGTAGCGTAAAGGGAAGTGTGCAAACACAACAATGAAAATTAAGGTCGTCATGAACAAGCCAATCGGTAACAAAAACCGCAAAACGTCACAGTAAGAAAAACCAACGTCGGCCGACTTTTCATCAATATCCAATCAGATTTGATGTTTTCACGACCCATTCATTCAATCAATGTATTTTTATGTAATCAAATGTAACGATTTGTGGTTTTTGTTAACGTTTGGTTTTGTTCATGACGACGTAAATTTTCATTGTTGTGTTTGCACACTTTCCTTTACGCTACAATCGAAAGTCCATAGTTAAATCGGACGGGTAGTATCTTTGTTTGCTTTTTGTTATCCTCAAAAGTCTTTAATATATTTAAATCATCACCTTTTTCTAATGTTACTGAATGGTGAATTCAGTTCATCAGATCAATTGTACCTTAGTAGAGGTCCACAATCCACTTTGAGTACTTCTATTTCCTTGGCTAGCTACATGTACTTGAAATGTCCATCTTTATATTGTAACCTTGTTGTGCATTTAAAAGGGTATTTTATTAGATGTAAAAACAAACTAACCTTGCCACTCCAAGAGTAAACTCCTAATTACATTAAGTTTGATTTGCAGACAGCAGATGGACCACCATTAGTACATGCATGCAGTCAGGGGTCTTTTTTAAAGATCAGTAACATGTATGTTAAAGTCTGCAAGTATTTTATCAAATCAAATCAAATAACTTTATTGGATGATACATTTTGTACCAATGATGTATTTTACAGAAATGTAGATAACCACATTTTGTTTATCAGTTGCAGGGCCAGTGGGTAAACCATCATTCAAACAGTCAAGGGTCTAAAAGCCGGGCAGAGATGAGGTCTGTGGTCCATGAGTTATCCTTTTAACAACAGGTGTACAATAAGTTTGTTTTTTAGTTGCAGGCCCAGCGGGTAGACCACCATCAGCCCAAGCAGTCAAGAGCCTAAAAGCCCAAAGTCGAGGTCTGCAATCACAGAGTAGTCCAATTTACAAGACCCAGTCAGAAACATCAGTGACACCACCCAAGATCATCAATGACCCAGCCAAAACTTTTAACTCTGTTAGGTAATTAGATAGACAAAAATACATGTTGTAATAAATTATTACATTATGTGATGTGAAATAAATGTACATGGCATGAAACAGTGGCAATATTTATAAAATAAAAATATCATGGAAAATAACCTGAAACGTTCACTTTACAAAATTGACTCTTGCTTTTACATGCATGCTTTTGTTCATGTTACCTAAAAAAAACTGTTCTGTTTAACTTTATAGGTACTAGAAATATTAAGGACAAGAAACCATAAACACATTATTAAATATCTGATCTTAAATGATAGGCACTAGTTGAAGGTAGATATTTAAAAAACAAATTAATTTATTTCAACATGTTCAATATTCTTTTACACTATTTACAATAACAGTATAGCTAAGGTTTATATTTGGTTTATCCATGGTTTTCCTGGTGTTTATTTAATCTCTTGATCTAAGTAAACTATTATAAATGTTTATTTTTTGTCATAACAGTTTATTGTTCAATACAAAATCCACTCTACAAATACAGACACTTTTCTTTTTTATGAATTTGTTTGGGCTATTAATATTATCCCTTGGAAAAATATCAATATTTAGACAAGCATGTGTTTTGTTTTCATTCAAATTTCAAATTTCAAATCCTGTTTTATAAATAATTTATAAGTTATTGTATGAAGTTTTGTTTTGATATATCTTACTAATTTAAATTTTATACCAATTTTGAAATTCAATTTGAAAATTTGTTGTAATGTTAGTTGTTCACTTTAAAGTAGTAGAATGCACAGAAAATTTGAATGACAATAAAGCTTAAATAAATTTGGAAATGAGTGTGTTGTATAAATCATGATCAATATTATCACCCACTGAGTCTCTTACAATAAGAAAGAAAAACAGTTTTTGAGCAGAGCTCTATGTAGTCATATAGCTATCTGATTTTCACGTTTTTTTTTATCGTCTAGACAGGGTAAATCGGTCAGGCAATATTCCTACCAGAGGATCCATTATAGAATATTCATCGTGTATAATAATTGTTTCAATATTTTAAATGTTATACAGGTTGTCTAAACTGAGAGTTACATCTTTATACCCCTATAATAAAGACGATATAAATATGCACTACATTTCACATATCAGTACACTTAAGCATTGTTGACCTTTTACCTTGAATTTAATCAATACGTCATATATATTCAAGTGGGTGTAGCCAAATTACGGATTTCACAACAAATGTTTTAGTGGACAAGCAAACAAAAAAAATTGATATGTTTCAAGTTGGTGAAAAACAGATCCTTCTTTATTTTAGTGCTTAGATTTAGCTCTGCTTTTTAATGTTTAGCACTTTGATTTAAGAAGCTGACACTTAGACAAAATTAAAAATATGTGTGTTTTCTGCCTATCCATTGTCCATTTCTAAATTTTATAGCGAGCTACCATAAAGATTTTATTGACATTTTGAAGCCAGCACTAGTTAGGTTGCTGCTTCCCTATTCATTCAAGGTTCACAGTATTGGAATGAGATTATACCCCAAAAAATAAAAGTAATTAGTCTACCTACCTTTTCTATTTCTGAAGGCTTGGAATATGATTGTGTTAAAATGGCCTTAAATGAATCATTTTCTTTGCAGGCACATGAAGAGATATATTTAAAACCATTAACATCCTTAGAATATTTCTCAAACTTTCTTAAGATTCAAGCTATCAGAAATGTGTACGGTAGTCTCCCAGATGAAGTTGTAAGTGACTTAGTTAAGAGATACAAACTGTTTATAAAACTTACAAAAGCATACATTTACATTTTTAGGCGGATGTCTACCACTAATGGAGGAATGAAGCCAGTGAAGTCTCTCGAGGATATCTCAAACTTACTGAAGACTGAGGCTGTTAAAAATGTGGTGGTGATGGCTGGGGCAGGGATAAGTACACCTAGTGGAATTCCAGATTTCAGGTACATGTTTGCTCAATGCAATTCCAGAGTTTTACCTTAGTTCATGTACCATTATGACTCAGATAATTGAAATGAGGACAATTAGGTGTGGAATAAGTGCACATGAGTTTACAATTTAAAAATCCACAATGGAAGAAGCAAAGAGGCACCAATGGGGTATTTGAGTGTCAAAAGTCCAAATTGGCAATGACAAAACCAGTAAATATGAATGAGAACAGCACAACGAAACACAAAACATAAAACACAAAAACAGTTGAGCAGAAATCAACAACGCAAACTCAATTCATAATGAGAGTAAACTCAGGTGCTCATGAAGAGTAAACACTCAGCGAACCTTCAATGTGATCAGTGGTCACTGCTTGTTTGGCAATTGGTCCTAGATCAGAAATATGATGCAGTGGATTCATAACCGAATACACAAATGTTTTCACATTAATGATTTTCTTATTTGTCATTTTCATTCTATTTTTAGAACCCCTGGTACAGGGCTGTATGACAACCTCCAGCAATACAGAATTCCTTATCCTGAAGCAATCTTTGATATCGACTACTTTCATCACAACCCTAAACCATTCTTCACCCTCGCCAAGGAGCTGTACCCCTCAGGAAAGTACCGCCCAAACTACACCCACTATTTCATCAGGATGCTATATGACAAAGGGATGCTACTCCGCATGTATACACAGAATATCGATGGACTAGAAAGGTGTAAGTATTAAAGAGATAAAGATAATTCAGTATAAAGGTAATAACAAAATTACTCAGCAGGGATGATCAATCTCAAGTTTCCGAGATGAAAAGACAAACAAGGCAATAACATGTAACTATGGTAGACTTTAATATTTTTCAGTGGAGTCAAAGATGTACAATGTAGGACCAGTAGAAAAACTTTGAATTTTTTGTACAAATCGAATGATTCACGTTAGTAAGTAACTTAGAACAGCAAAAATAAGTACACTCACTGTACCATATTTGCTATATAAAATCTTCTGATTGTTCCTTAAGGCCAATTAAAAAAATATCCTAGATTCTCATCCCCTCCCGCTGCCATTTTTTCAGCCGCCTCAAAATAAAATTTTGATTATGGCAAATTGTGTCTATTTCAGGGCTTTTTTTTTAAATGGCAGCATATTGTATCAAAATGGATAAAAAAAAATAAAAAAATAAAAAATTGCCCCCACCTTGCCCCATATTTTCAAGTAATTTGGATGAGAATCTAGGAATTATTTTATTATGGCCTAATCTACATAACAAAGAAACAAGATTAAAAATTATTTGTTCAAAGCAGATCGATCATCCTTCCTCCCAAATAAAAATGTGCTTTGAAAAACATGTGCTGGGAAAAAATCAATGAACAGTGTCCATTAAATAGTTTGCATGACTTTATTAAAGACAGAAAATATGTGAGGTTTTTAAACACCATTATAATCAGTGAAAAACCATTTCTTAAGTTAGTGTTTTTTTAGTGGCAGGATTACCACCAGACAAATTAGTGGAGGCTCATGGGACATTTTCATCAGCTACATGTACAATTTGTGGCAGTAGGAAAGAAGGGGTTGAGGTCAAGGTCAGTAAAGTTAATAATGTATATTTGGAATTGTTTTGAATATTTTGGTGTGATTTGAGTTTTTGGGATTATTCCAACAAAGTGCATACCCGGTATGTTAAGCCCTAACGATCAGTTAGGTAAATTTTGTAGTATTTTCATTAGGTTGTGACATACTGATATAGAATCAATTAAATAGAAAATAATGTGATGTGTTATCAGTGTACGCGACACAGCTTACAATTAAGCGGCAATTAAAGTAAAAAAAATACAAGATTAATATTTTGCTGTTATCCTATTTAATGATATTTTTAAACATTCCAATGGCACAATCCATGGATTTCAATAAATATACAATCATTGATCGGAAAAGGATACAATGAGATGTGAAATATAAAGTGTACACGACACAACCTAGCGGCGACCAGTGTTTGCTGCAAGTCCTTTTGCAATTGCCCCTTAAATAAAAATATAATGCATACAAATTACAATCTAACATTGCTGGGACATAGAACAACTTACATAAAGAAGATGAATACAAACATAAGTTTATACAGATTCCTAATCTGAAGTCAATTTGTGTTATTTTTATTTCAGGATGCAATATTCAAAGACAGACTTCCAAAGTGTAATAAAAGAGGATGTCCTGTAAGTATTGCAACTTTAAAAATGGAAAAATGGCCATTGCATTAGCATTATGAAATAGAAAAATCTTTTCTGACTTATGAATGTTTTTTCTAGATAAAAATGACCATTGCTTAAACACTAAAATTATTATTCAGTTCAGCATTAAATTTAAAGCTTAGTGTCTTATTGGAATGCACATTTTATAACTAATACTCTGTCAATATATTTTTACATAATATGTTGGCACAAAGATCTTCTTTACAAATTGACATGAACTTCACATGTTTAGGTTCATCTTTACACTTCAGAAAAAAATGACTGATAATTTACGTCTTTTTTTTAGTCTATGTGGAGCCTTAACAACATATTCATTTGCTTAAGCAGCGTCTAGATAAATATTTTTTGCATAAACTTTTCGTATTTTTCATGTGTACACTTGATCCGTTTTGCAGGGGCATTTTCTTTGCATTTTTTCAGTTCACCCAAATATAGCCAAATACAATGCCCTATCATTTGGCATCAACATGCAAGCTAATTTCATTATTGGTGTTATTATATCCATGCTTCAAAGAAACCTATTTATATATGAAACAAAGAATTTTAATTTCTCAGTTTAATTATAGCCCTCTAGTTTTACCTATTACAGCTGAATCCAATTTTCAACCCTGGAAATAAATACCTGTATTTCAACTTTTATTACAGGGCATAGTCAAGCCAGACATTGTTTTCTTTGGAGAAGATTTACCTCAGCGATTCTACCTCTATTTAAGGGACATGTTACAAACAGATCTAGTCATTGTCATGGGGACTTCTTTAGAGGTACATGTATGTGATTGTGAGGGTAAGGGGAGAAGGTGGTGCTTAAGAGAGGAGATGCCTAAGATTTATTCACCCTTTACTTACTAACAGATCAAGTCATTATGACAGGGACTTCTTTTAAGGATAGTTGAAGAGGGGTCAGTGATTTTCCTTTCTTTGGGGAGGGGGGAGGAGCTTTTTTTGAAGATTTACCTCAGAGTTTGGTTTCATTGGTAAGAAATTGAAATGACAACAAAGTTCCAGACAATAAATTTTGCTTTGCCTGATGGGCGTTTCGTCTATTCAAGACTGATCAGAGGCGCTCTACCAAAAATATTGAAAAGCCAAATACTGTATGATTATGAAGAGCATAGAACAATAAAACCAGAAATACCGAATCGGGGAACCAAATTATAACTTATATCATCAACCTATGGGGTAGGAAGAACCTTAGGTTTTGACATTTTTGAAATTGAAACAGGTAATTGTGTAAAGAGTAAAACAATGAGGCTCATGTTTATCTTAAAACTTAAATGAAACATCAAATTGGCAAGAATAATCTGATTTAAGTGAGGTATACATGTATATAGATTAGTCCATCAGATATAAATGTGGTTGTTATATTTTGTAGGTTCAGCCATTTGCAGGAATTATAGACACAGTAAAGTACGGTGTACCTCGGGTATTATTTAATTGGAATGCTGTTGGACCATTTAGAGCTGGCAAAAGATCTCAAGATATCGTAGCATCAGGTAATACTATAAGAGATATAGTGACACTGCTCTCATCTTGTTAGATGGATAGTGCAAAGAATAACTCAGTGAAATGGCCACTTGACCACTGGCCAATTGCGATTAGATTTTTGGTTGGGCCAGGAAAATTCAGGAATATTTTCTTCACACATATAAGAACACTGGCCCAAAAATGTTCTTTGGGCCACCAGATTGGGTTTTCCTATTTCAGGCACTGTAACTTTGATTTGTTCTGTAAGGTCTATAAGACTTCCAAAGTAAAAATCTGAACCAAAAGAACTCTTGAAGACATTGCACCATTTCTCCATTAATATAAAATTTTGATGCTTTTTCTTAGTTAGGCTTTAAAATGAGGACCTCTCAGATAGTGTTCGAGTCCCGTTTTTAATGTTCAAAATAGTGACTTTCCCACCTGTATGTAATTAGGTTTGTCAGTTACCTGCACAAGGTCGCTGGTTTCCACCAGGTACTCCAGTTTTCTCCACCATTAAAACTGATCACCGTATATGGCCCAGGTGGGGCAAAAGGGGCATTAAACCTTAACACACACACTTTAAAATGAGTTTGATAAAGGTTATAATGAAAAAAAACGAAATGGAATGATCAATGTCAATGTCCAAGAATAAAAAACTAATCAAAGAGATGACATACATGTATTGATACCAGAAAAATGGAATTGAAACAGTCCATATTCATTGTAAGAGCGTGTCTATGAGAAAACCATGCAATTTAGTCCAGATCTACAAAGGGGATGGGACAACTAAAAGTACTCCCCTCAAGACCCCATTTCACAAAATGTTTTTTTTCCAAGAAATTCAAGATGGCCGACCTATGGGTCTCACCAGTATTCATTTTAAGATGTTGATAAATTTATTCTTTTGTTTTCTTTAGGTGATTTGATACAGAGTGTACAGAAGTTTGCAGAGATGACGGGATGGAAAACTCAGATGGAAGAACTCATTGTGGCTAATGAAGGAGAATATATTGTGGTAGGGCTTAATATGATAGACTGACTTTATGTTATTTAAAGGTTAAAAACAAAATACCATCGCAAACTATGGATTGATAGATAAAAAATCAGATGTGAAATAAGTTTACATGACGACATCCATATATCAGCAGTAATCTGAAATGGAAAATAGCCTATAGCCTGAACTTAAACAAATACACACTGATCACTGTCTCACAATCGGCACCATATAAAAATAGAATGCACAGGATTCAAAACTAAATTAAGAATTATAAAAGAAAGACTACTTACAATTGATAGATGAGGGAAAAAAAGGACATGGATGAAAAAACATCATAATACAAATAATTTGTATCAAATGCTGTTTAATAGATGATAAAGAGATGTGGAATAAGTGTACACAACACAACCAACATAAAGAAACAGCAATAAAAAAAAATCACAACAGAAAACAGCCAGCAGTCTTCAACATGACCAGAGGTCACTGCCCACTGTCTTGCATTGGTCCAAGACTAAAAATACAATACATAAGATTCAAACAAATCCCTAGAATATCAAAGAAAGACCCATTCCTTGACATAAAACAAAAATAGATAGTTAACAGGGACAAACAAAAGCTGTTAAAGATTCCTGGCTTAGGTAAGTTTGCAACATCAAAAAAAAAAATGCTTGTCTTGGTGTATATGATCGACATTAGTTTATATTTTACAGTGTTCACCTCAGTATGCAAAGAGAGCAGCAGAAAGACGTCAGAACCCAACACCCAAACCTCAACCCATATCAAACATGGCATGGAGAAATCGGCAGGATAGCTCATCATCAGAGGAATCAACCGAATCAGAGACAGAATCCTCCGAGGAAAGTTCAGAGGAAGACACACGATATAAACACGAGTCTTTCAGGAGGCGGGGAGTCAGAAGTACTGGGTCGATGAAAAACAACATGGGAACAGCCCAGATTAAAAATGGTGGCAATCGCTTGTTTAATGATGCAAAGAAAAACGGTATTAATGGGAACGGGCAGAAAAGAGATATGTCGACAAAAGTTCCGAACTTTAGGGCCAATATTCAAAATAATAACAGTCAAAATAAGAGAGTTCCTGGTAGAAATAGTGCATTAAGTACGCTTCCACCTTCTGGGAGGTATGGCAATAATAAAACCCATTCTGCTAACCCTCCGTCAACGAATGAGAAAGTTAAGCTAGCTCCAATATCATCTAGAAATAATGGAGATAAAAACTCATCTCAAGATTCAAATGAAAAGGAAAAATATGTGAAAGAAAATATAAATGGTGTTGAGAGGAGAAATTCTATAAAAAGGTCAGAGGGTAAAAGTCCTATAATTAGAAATGAAAGTAAAAGTTCTATTTTTAGAACTGAAGACAAGAAATCTATTAATAGACCTGTTCAAAGTTCAATAGTTAGAACAACAGAGGTGAATCCCTCAAAAAGTTCAAGAACATCAGAAATAAGTGATAAAGAGTCAGAATATAATAAGAATTTTAAATCAAAAGGCTCCAATTCTTCAGAACAGCAAAATCTTTATGACTTGAGAGACAATGAAGTTCCTTCCCTTGTTAGGCCAGGGGAGATAATTCATCATAAAGAGGAATCTGAAGTTGCAACTAATATTGAAGAAAAGTCTTCAACAAAAAATGAAAAAGTTTTAAAGACTTCAAATCTAAGTGATACAACTGGTGCACATGAACATGCTAATAATAATCCTCAGATAAATAGTGATGACATTGGAAAAGTTTCATCACCACATGATCTTGCAAGTGTTGAAAACAAGGTTGCAGGACCTTCTCTTAAAGATAATAATAAATCTGAAAACATTAACAGTATTGTAAAGGACATTGTTAAATCTAAGAGAAGGGAGACACCATTACCATCAGATTTACTTTTGTCTACGAGAAGTGAACCTGTGTTTTCTAATGTACGGAAACTAAACCCAGAAATCAGCAAGCCCAAACCAGAAAAAATTAAAACTGTCAAATCAGAAAGTGCTCTTGGTGCAAATACTAAAGCAGAGTCAAAAACAACCTCTTCTAAAAGGTCAGAAAAGTTCAAAAGGTCAAAATCTGAAAAGAATCTAAGAAAGAAAGAAAAAGAAAAGAAACGTTCCTCTTCAGCTAAAGCCAAGATCAATCTGAAATTGATTCATAACAGATATGCTAAGAATGCCAAATCTGCTGAACCTAAGGTGTCTAATATCGGGAAAGATGACGGTCAGGAAAATAATAAGGAGGAGTTCACAGATCAACCATATATCAATCTGATTGGAACTTTAAAACGTGAAAAACCTCTCCATTTGAATCAAAACTTTTCTGAAATGAATTACAAGGAATATGACTGTGATAACAACACTGATATCAATTTACAAGATGAAAATTGTAACTGTGACAATGTACAAGAAAACAATCTAAGCAGACAACATTCTGAACAAGAGGACTCTCTAAGCAGACGACTTTCTGGACAAGAAGACTCTCTAAGCAGGCGACATTCTGAACAAGAAGACTCTCTAAGCAGACGACTTTCTAACGTGTCTGTCGAATCCCCACTGCCGGACAAAGACCAGATGTGTTCAGACGCAGACAGAACTAGTGGACCTCGTAAGAAAAGACTGTTCAAACGACCTCCAAAACACAAAAAGAAATTTGACGACACAAGTAAAGATTTGGAAAACTCATTGAATCCCTTGCCCTATGGCTATGCTACACCTAGGTATAAAAGACTCACAGGGAGAGCAGTTATGCCGCCGAATGTTTGCAGTGGATTTGACCTTCCCACAGATTATTACAGTTCTGAACTTTTGGAAACACTTGGTCCACAGAAACAAGTAAAATTAGCGTACCGACATAGTCTTAAATCATCTTCATCTGTAGGAGCTCAAGTCATTATCAGGGAAAGTACATCAGGACAGAATGATATTGAAATTATTGAAAAAGCTTGTTGATGATTGGATGAAAATAGGCACCAATCAGAAAGAATCTTGCATGTTGTTTGTGAAGTTTAAACATTTAGTTTACCTCATTACAAATCTGCATTCAGCAATTTTTAACTATTTTAGTTACTGTATATTAAAACAGATCAGAAAGAAAAGGATATATTGAGTTATTTCCCTTTGAATTACAGTATTGATAAATTCAAATTTTAAAATGATACATTTGCATCTTTGTAACCTCTTTAAAGTTTTACAACATGAAAAATTAAATAAATTTAAATTTTTTTTTCTAACAGATTAAGATAATTTTAGAAAAAAATGGGCATATCTGCTTTCAAATTTTGGCTATAAGTGAAGATAACATACTGTTGCATTAAGAAGAGAAATAAAGAAAATCATGGGTTTTTTTCTTTTTCAAGGAAATTATATGGAAGTTTTAGATGTACGTCATGAATTGATTGTTATTTGACTGTGTATTTTCTGTGGTTAAAAATTTTATAACTTGACTCTGTGAGTCAGATTTAGTCTTTCATTATAGAAAATGTGTATTCAGAAATTGTGATAGTTATAGTTGATTAGTATTTATAATTAATTTATTTATTCATTGTTATTGTATAAAACTATGCTAATATTGTGTTAACTTATTTAAATTTACTTAAATAGCCCTTAATTTCTTATGTTATAGCATTTTAAATACATGTACATGTATCTGCAAAAACAATAGATTATATGTACATGTAATGAATTTTATTTTACACCCAAAGATGGATTCTCCTATTAAACTATTAGGGTATCCTCCTATCTGCAAATTTTTTTCTATAGTGATGAAATTTTTAATGATTTTTTTTTTCAAAAAGTGCTATCACCCACCAGGGTTTATATTTAATATTGAATAGATTTTTTTACATTTCTCAAATTCAAACTTAAACTTTGTCATTCTCAGAACATAAGGCAATTGGATTAGTTCTTTTACATGTAAAATATCATTATAAGTGGGAAGTTAGGGAGCATCGCTCACAATTTTTCTAGATAAACCAATTACTTTCAATATTAATCTAAGGCATTAGACATGTTAATTTCATTTATGTTTTCCTGTGGAAGACGATACAGACGAAAATAATATTGAATTGATAACAGTCTTTATTGGTGCTGGTTTTTCTTTTTTTTTCACTGTTCGTTTTCAGTTCATCCAGTCATTACAAATGACATGACTTTCAAATTAAAAAAAAAAATTTATAACTAAGTACATAGAATGAGGTTTGACACAACCTCTGAAAAACACTTTGATCAGTTGTACTGGCAGTTTTTAATAAAATTCTGAAGACTTTTAGTAAGATGTAAAAGCACAAAGTTCTGGGGGGTACAAGAATAAGTCCAAAAGACATAATGCCCAATCTTGCGAAATTTGGAACAGACCGACGGACAAATGGACCTACTTTCCTAGATGGGGCATAAAAAATAAAGCTAAAACTTTTCTTTGCAATAAAATGCTTGCATATAAAGTTTAGTGCCATAAGAAATATTAACATTATTAAAAAAAGAATGTAAAACAAAGTTTGATCTAGACATTATTTTTATTTTGTTTTGCCATACAAGCTTAACCAAAGTATTTATTAGATATTATAATTCTTGCCTCTGTATTAGCCCTTAGTTAATTATATTTCTGTTTAACAGTTAGAATTATTTATTGTTATATTATCATGATTAAAACCTTTAATATGACATTAAGATGTTTATTTCTCCGGCGACTTGTTATAAAGCCATGTATATTTGAGTCAATTTGATGCTATCTGTGTGGTCTTGTGATGCCCTGCATTCTGTGGCGTAAAAAAAAATTCTGTCACAATCTGTGGTCTTGTGACCTCTTGCGTCCCTGTGGCTTCACAAAAATTTCTGTCAAAGGTTTACATGCTACAATCTACTACATGCCACACACTCTTGATATATATATTTTGCGTGTAGCTTCATGCTGTAGTCCTATATGGTATAAAGCAATTCTATGCCTGTAACTCTTCTAATTCCTGTTTACTGAATATTCAAGATGCAGGTCACATACGTCTTCTATGGAACAACACCCCTACCAGTATTCTTGTATTCAGTATTTGTCAATCTTTTGCAAAAAATTGCTAATCCATGGTGTTGATACTCTGTAGTTCTTTTCATGGCTTAAAGTATTTTTTGAAAGACATCATGTGATTTTAGACAGACACAGATTTTGTATTTCTGAGATAAATACAGATGTGGGATATTCAGAGGATTTGAAATGTTTTCCATGGCTGAATTTACCTATCTTATACAAACCATTGGAAATATGATATGTGTAACAACAAACAGTAACTGAATTCCTATCCAGAGCACCTGAGTCTTCATTCATTTTCATAAGAATGTGTTTTGCTAATTGCAGATTGTTTTTTTCCATATGTAGTATTTAGCTCATCTCACGAAAGTGAGGGGGGCTTATGTGATACCCCCAGCAAAGGTGTTGGTGTCCACTTCCTCTTACAGACGAATGGTTAAGGTCCATACAAGCTCTCTGACAAGTGTCACATCAATAATAATTGATATGGTAGGTGCACCTAGTGATGCTTAGCACAATGCATGCATAAGATGCTGGCTGTGACCTATATTTTCCTCATAGATGACCACTTACCGTAAACTTTTTTGTAAGACTTTTGTGGACGATGAATTGCTTGAAGAGTATAATAGCTAGGCATCTGATATTGGGTATACAGACAGTTGAGATTATGGTCTGCGCACCTGTCACTATGCCGTGTGACCCTGTCCCCATTTTCCCACTCCAGGGACTCTGTGAACTTAGAATTTTTTTTCAGGCCGAAAAGTTATTGCCTGTCTTGGTTAAGGTTCCTATATGGAATACTTCATGATAGGGGTCAATGATATTTCACTACTAGATGAATCTTGGTTACACAGCACCACCCACTAGAAATTAGGCCACTGCCACCTATATTTTATCTACATAAACACTTGATTAGTCTCTTGGTAAAGGTACACAACCCATGTAATACACATTTGGGGTCAATGATATTTCAAGAACGGGAGGGCCATCCTGTGGCTCATAAAACATTTTCTAGTTGGAATATAAAAATTAACCTTGAGCTCATAAATTTTTGTGAATAAAATACAAACTGTGATCAGGATTTTCTGCAAATTTTTACGTTCAAAGGGCACATATAATGTAAAAGTTGCATACCAACTTTCATTAAATTAAGTTCAGTAGTTTAAAGAGGAGTTGCTTTCAAAAACTGTGATCTGCAAATTTCTAAGCTGGTACTATGAACAACTACATATGGTATGGTGTACTTCTTGCATACCAAGTAACATTAGATTCTGTTAAGTAGATTAAGAGGAGTTGTTTTCACAAAATGTATGTAATCAGGATTTTCTGCAAATTTCTGAGTCCAAAGGGCCATAACTCCAAAAAAAATTGTGAATCAAAAGTACCTGATTATATGACAACTATATATAATGTGCTTCTTGCATACCAAGTTTCATTAAATTCTGTTCATTAGTTTAAGAGGAGTTGCCTTCATAATCTTTGATCAAAGACAGACAGATGAAGGGACCAATAAAAAAAATAATAAGGATAATGACGAGTCAAATTATCTCCCCTGAATGATATCAATAAGAGCAGTGAAATTTCTTCATGTACCTTTCCCTAAAATGTTTTTTCTCTTCATGGAAAGTTTCATCAAAATCCATCAAGTGCCTCCTGATCATATAAATGTGTAGCAATAAAATTTTGTATATACAATACACGTGTATACCATTAATAAAAAATGTTCAGTAGGCATATGTTTACACAAATATTACATAAAACAAGATTTTTATTTTATAATCAATAACAGGAATTTCATAACAATATAGTATAAATTAAATTACATGATTGGCACATTAATTTTCTCTTTGTCTCGTCACAAAATCTCTTTATCACAGAAGTACATCTTTTCTTTCAGACTTGTCTTGTTTTTACCCTAAAAATCATTTCTAGCCACTGTACTCCGCAAGCATAGAATTTATTTGGCCAGCGAGCATTTTCTGTGCAGGCACTCTAGAAATGTTATACATTGAGTCTATAGTCTACTTGCTGAAAAGAGAAAAAAAATATCTTTAAAAAAACATTTACAACTGGTATTCATGCAATTTAATTTGATTATGCTAAAATATGTTTTCCCTTTCTATGTCTTAGAACTTTTTCTTTGAAGAAGATACATGTACACAAGCAAATTTGACTCACTTCAGCTTCATGTTAAACAAGCATTCTGAGAGTATTGCAAAACAATACACAGTCCCCTACCGGCCTCATATTTCAGTCACTGGTAACAATTTGTCAAACAAATGAATACCTAAACTTGATCAGTTTATTATCTACAAGGAACAATAAAAAAGTGTAGAAAAGAAAATTGCAATGGATTTTCACATTTCAAAGGGCCATAACTCCCATAAAAATTTGTGGACTGGCACGAAACTCGATCTTGATCTGTAACACATCATGGTTAAATCACATACCAAAAATCAGTTCATTATCTATAAGCGTTTAGAAAAAAGTGCGGAAAACTGAAATTTTAGTGAATTTTCAAAGTTCAAAGGGCCATAACTCCCATAAAAATTTGTGGACAGGCATGAAACTCAAACTTGATCTGTAACTCATCAAGGTAAACTCACATACCAAAAATCAGTTCATGATCTATAAGCGTTTAGAAAAAAAAGTGTGGAAAATTGAGGTGTGACAGACGGACAGAGGACAGAGCGCAAACCTATAGTCCCCTTCGGCTTTCGCCGGTAGGGGGCTAAAAAAATCAAGTAGTTCATCTGATTTGAGCTTAAAGGAGAAACTCCTGTGAAAAAGTCCATGTGAAATGAGTTTTGCTTGAAATCTAAATTTCAGATGACTCATTTTACATGCAATGTTAACATTATTTTTGTGTGAGACAATTTACCATGAAACTTGTTATTTCCAATGTGAGACTCACAAAGCTCATTTGACAAGAAATTAATGTGTGGTAATTTTACCTACTGGTATGTATTTCTGTTCAATCATTTAGGTGCAATAAGTTGTTTTTAGTCCTGCAGATGAAGTCAAAATTCTCTTAAAACTAGGAAGACTCCAAGTGAGCTCTCAAAAGGATACCCCAGTTTCATTTTGAATTCTATATTGGGGAAAAAAACCTAAGTCCAATTATCTCCCCTGATATTTAAGAGCAATGAGATTTCTTTATGTACATCTTCATGTAATGTTCTTACTTCATGTCAAGTTGCATCAAAATCCATCACATGGTTTAGGAGGCGCTGTGTAAACAAAATAAGTGGACAGACAGACAGACAGACAGGGAGATTCCTATAGTATACTGTAAACCAACTAATTTCCCTGATCATTAATATTCCCAGATTTCACAAGGAACAGAAATTCATGAAAAAAAAAGATCATCACAAATTAACTGGTTCTGGTAGTAATATTATTGTTTTTAAGAAAAATCATGAAAATAAATAGCCGCAAATTGCACTTTGGCACAGGAATAAGAAATATAGTAGTCAGGGAAATAATTTAAATTCGTTTACATTATACCCCTTAACTTTGTTTGCAGGGGGGTATAATTAATGGGCAAAGTTTATTTAACAATGTAGTTTTAATTAAGGGGGTACAGAACACCTAAGGGAGATAACTCATAAATATCACTTGAACGTTTTAGTCATGCACGTATATTCGAAGAAATCAAGCTTCACAATGATCAAATAAGAAATTTTGAAACTCCATTATGTACAATAAAAAATTTCCTAAGAAACTTATGGTTTGATTTTCTAAAGATTTTGCAATTAAATTAAAGTGACTAAAGTACATATTTTTGCAAATTTTCAGGAAAATTAAACGACACAATTTTATTTTAACAAAAGTATTCGGTATCCCCTTAAGTGTATAATATGATAATGGCATTATCCTAAATCCTAGATACTGAAATAAAATCCCTTCCATGGGAAAGGTAATATTGGCCGATGGAACATAATAATTAGGGACGATGTGATTGAAATCCAGCCGTTTTTCTGCACGTGTGCAGACTTTCCAAAAACTTCCAAAAATCCAAATGTATGCCAGGTCTAAATTTTTTTGATCATATTTTGGGTCTCGTGCAATTTGGCAGACTCTGTACATTAGTGGGCTTTGCTTCCCTCGCATATTAACCTTTTTGAGTTTGTCCTAGAGTCCATAGTGTCTCTATTGCTTGGTTACTAACTGTCAGGTTCTGTAATACTTCTACATCTACAAACATAAAACAAATAGGTCAAATAAATATATATTTTTTAAATTGTTGAAAGAATGTCTGTATAAATGAGAGTAGAAAAATTTATACCCAAACATTCTGTTCTTGGGAAAACTAACAGAGGAAAGGATTATATTAAGGAAGTGCTAAAATTGGCCCCATATTTGCACAAAATTGTCAACTTTGTACTATCTTACTTTACATATATAATTGATTTCATATGCATAATATTATCAGCCATAAACATGCTAAACTTATTCATTTTTGAGGATTAGATTTTTTTCTTCAAATTAGTATATTCCTTAACAACATTGATTCTTTACCCATATATGTCAGGCAAAAATATCCATATCTTCACAATATTGTTTTTGTCAATGTGTATGCTCTGTGTTAAATTAAGCAATTTCTCACAAATAATGCTCTAAATTTGTCAAAGTTCTATAAATTTCATAAAATTATATGACATTTATCCCAGTTTTCTCTAAGCTGTTGAATATTTCATCATTAGCTTTTTGTATTCTTTAAATAACAGTATAACTGCTTACTGAATTGTGATTGGCCCAAGGTAAAAATAAACAGATATGGTCACTATATGCCCCTCTTGTAGGTGGAGCATAAAAAGTTATAATTTTATGAGACAGGGTATAAAAAGTTAAGAAATTTACCTTCTGTTTCCATGTAATGTTGTACATAAGGGGCTATTGTTGCTATGGGAACACACATGTTGATATGTGGATACAGAGCCTTAGTTCCAATGTCTCTGAAAGAGAACAAAATACTCTTACAATTACTGTACATTATGAAATACTAGTAGCTCTTGGAAAATCTGTTCTTCAATTCTTTTTGCTGAAGGTGAAGTTTTGTGTTTGTTCTTCTAAAGGCTGTTCCATTTAAATCGACATGGGAAGGGGGGTTTATGTTTTTTTTTCATTTTCCTGTTGGTGGGGGTTAAAATGCATTTTGATGTGGGTGTGTGATTATTTTTTTTATAGTGGTGGAAAAAGGGGGGGCCTTGAACAAAGTGTGTCCCCCTTCCCATGTAAATTTTAATGGAACAGTCCTAAAAATCTGTTCCAAATAAACACACATGGGAAGGTGATTAGGGGCCATTTAAATGTTTCTTTACTTTATCACAATTGTGTCATTTCTACATGTGATAACTTTTATATATCACAACTTGTTTATGTCCCGATTATGGCTGAAATATCGCTGACGGGACATTAAGCAAACAACAATCAATCATTCATGTGATAACTTCTATTACCTTATCATGTCTCATGTGTTACATGCACTACCATACCCTAAGATCACAATGGAAGAAGGAGGTTTGCCACCATAAAGCATTAAACCCACCATTTCCTTTGAAATGCCTGTACCAAGTCAGGACCGTTGCAATCTTCAATTTCTCTGGTATGTCTTCCTTGCTTTGTATTTTCTCTTGGACATTTGAGATTGATCATCCAAGTTCAGTAATTTTGTTATAACCATTTTATTTCATCATCATAATAAAAAGCTACGCCGAGCGCAGCATGATACGACCGCAACAAGTTGAACCCTGTACATGGGAGGCCCAATATGGATAGTCTATTGCTTTGGTCACATGCAGCCCATGGTGGACTTACAAAGCTTTTTTACACATGCAACCTATGGTGGACTTTAAAATGCATATTTGACACATATATATTTACAATAACATTTAATAGAAAAAAAATTATTTCTATATTCATTGATATTTTTGACACGATTAAGCCCCTTTTGGCCCTTTTTTAAAAAAAAGGTTAGGACCACAAAATGCAATAAAAAACTTCCTTCAGTGTATATAATCATCATATTTAAACTTCATAACAATTGGTTGGCCCACTACAGCTAAACTTCTTGTGTAAAACCATTTGCCTTGACCAACTTTTAAAAATGGTGTTTTTTGCCCCTTCGACCCATTATATCTCAAAAACAGTAAGAGATATTTCAAATCTGATTGAAAAATGCAGGCAGGGATTTTCACAAGGATTCCAATGAAAAAAAGATTTTGAAAATCGGACCACAATTAAAAAAGTTGATTTTTTGGGTGTGGCCCGTCTTTGGCCCCCTGTAGCAAATTAACGGTTCAATTTACATCAAAACCATTGACACATTTTGTTGACAGAATTTAATAAGGAATTCAATAAAAAAAGAATTTTCAAAATCAAATGAATAATAAACATTCTACAACAGTTTTGTCAATATACCCGTATTAGCCCCTTTTGGCCCTTTTTTCCAAAACGGTTAAGGCCACCAACCCCAAATACAATAGGAACCTTCCTCTAGTGGTTACAAACATCATATAAAAATTTCATAACAATTGGTCAATATTTACTCAAGTTATTGCACGGAAACCAAATGTCCCCAGACGACGACGACGACAACGACGACGACAACGACAGCATCATACCAATATACGACCGCAAATTTTTTGTGGTCGTATAAAAACAATTTCTTTAAAATTTGATAAATTTATCTGTTTTGCATGGTCATTGTTCTAATATTTTTTGGCTTCTGATTTTGTTTTATCAAATCTAATATTTTACCGGTTTTCCAAGTTTTCTACTCCTAGCGTGTCTGATGAAGGTTAATCCAGAAAAGCGCTTCACACGCAGTGAAGTTTTGCTTTTGTACACTTATCAAAATTATATCAATATGTGGATCATGTCTTTCTGGCACTTATTCCATATTCTTTGTTTTTAATATTACAATTTAAAGTTAAAAATAAATCTGACATCTTTTTAAGAATGTATTGACCTCAAGTAGAAGTATTTGGTCTATTATGCACTTAAAACCCTTGTTCATTCTTACTACAGCATTTTCAAACTTTAAAAATGTATGGTTTAGTAAATAATTTTGCATTGAATATCTTACTCAAACTTTGTTTTTTTATCTAAATTTTCTAATTGAAATTGATTTCCTACTTGGCATTGCTGACAGGAATTCCAATAAGTTGTCCTTCTTGATTGATCACAGCCCCACCACTTGCTCCTGCATGAACTGCACAGGTTGTCTAAACATAAATCATAGAAAATTTGTCAAGGTCAAATATGGCCAGATTTCGTTAAACAGGATGAATTTGAGGGACAGACTTAAAAACGGAACCCCACCCTGATGCTGTATGCGAAATATCAAGTGACTGTGATAACATGGTGATTAGTAGTTGCTCAGAAAACTGCAAGGAAAATTTCTTCCATGCCTGCCCGACATTCACCATTTTATAACCTGGATTTTTCAATCCATGAAATCCGGCCAAAAATTCATGATGCCTGACAAAATATAAAATATATAACCATGATAACAGCAAACACATTATTTAAAAAGAATTATACTTATTGAACTATGGACCTCAATATATAATATTGTTGGCCGATTATTTTTATTGTATTTACTTGTGATGATTCTGGGTGTTTTTTCTTAAACAATTTGCATTCATGTATTTCTTCACTTTATATGTTGCCTGCAACATGTTTCTAGGTGAGATATAGGAGTCAATTTGGCATTTGTCGTCCCTTTGGGACTTCATTAAAATTTCCATTGCAGTTTTCTGGTAAACTACATGTCCCAGCCTCTTGATATTTGGCAGGTAGCTTTCTCCTGTTTTACTTTATTGTGTGAAGCCATGTTATGCTTGAAACTTGTCTACTTCCTAATTACATATTTATTTTAACATGCAGCCTGACATGAGAGACCTCCATTCTGTATTTCATTGATGTTGACAATGACACACAGTATACAAGTACACTTTGCAATGTATCACCAGTAATTATATGAAATATGTCACAATTTAATATTTATCCGTTTGTGGTGGGGTTAAATGAGTGTGCAATGATTTTTTTTTTAACATTGGTGGGGAGGGGCTTGAAAAAGGTGTCTCCTCCCTCCCATGTAAATTTCAATGGAAGAGACCTGAATAGAAAATTATCTCTGACTTCAGTTGGAACATAAATTATAGTCACCTGAACCATTGCAGCAACATTACCAACATAAACTACTTTACTGACAATCCCAGCAGTTATGGTGGCATCTAAACTTTTGTCTTCTCCAAAAATAGCATGACCTATAACATACACTCTGTCACCTACAAAATAGTAAAAGCATTCTTTCATCAGGAAATGGAATTGATTTTGATTGAAAAGGAAAGTGGGCATTGTTTTTTTGTGATGGGCTGATTTTATAAACTACTTATTTTGTTCTTAAAAGAAAGCTTCCATCTATAATTGAGTAAGTGTAAACAAAATGACAGTTCTCAATTTGACAGAGTAAAATGAACAGTAATCATTCTTCTAAACTAGACTTTATCCAAAGGACACAATGCCCATTTCTCTGTGGTCACTGAACCATGTTTCAGTTTGTTCATACTCTGATGCATGTGCATATAAAGTTTTATCACAACATACTTGCATTATGGAAAGCTAAATCTACCCTAAAGACAAACTCAATTCTAAAACTTTCATAGGTGGATGAAAAGGCATAACTGACAAGTTGCAAACAACTTGTAGGGCTTAATTAGCCTGATAAATATTTAAAATGAAGGTATAGCTATCATGTAAACTGTCGAGAAGACTGTATTTAAAATGATGCAGCAAAGTTTGTTTTTTTAAATCATGAAACTAAGTCTGAAAATAACATAACAGGTTGGGGATAAGGTATAAAAATAGGGCATCTAATGGGACATTAAATGATACCCTGCCATGATATTCATCAAAAGTTAAATAAATTTGTATACTATACTGTATATACTATCCATCTATATAGAGACAGAAAAGAAATGAGTTATCTTTCTTAGACCAGAAAATTTCATCATTTTCAAATTTGGAAAATTTACAGTGGCAAATCTTGAATAATGTTGTATGGATCATCCTGAAAATTGAACTTGACCTGTATTTTATTGTACTCAACAGCTGTGCAAAATATCATTCAAATCCTTTGATGCGTTTTCAAGTTATCATTCGGAAACCTTCAGGGGACGGACGGTCGAACGGACGAAGGACACTGAAAGAAACTGAGGGTATTAGATAATACCTCGCCACTTTGTGTGGCGGGGTATAAAATCTGTAGAATCTTTTCACACAGTAATTTCAAGCAGTTAAGACAGGTTTTCATGTAAATATAAATACATATATTTTTTGCTTAAAATATACCTTCCATGACAGTCTTTGTTGCCATGGGAATAGAACATGCTGCATTCTGGGATATTGATAGCAAAGCAATATCGTACTGCTCATCCAACGATGTCTTGTAGATCACATGACCTTTCTCTATTCTATCTTTGGAGAATTTTACTCTTACTGTCAAATAAAAGGACAAGATATTAGAAACACAAAAGCAAAATTTTTGTCTAGAGTTTGTAAAATGCAATCAAAACATGCCAAAAATAATGTTAGACTCTAAAAAATGCATGCTTAAATAATTTTGTCATTTTATTTGATTTTGAAATTGTCAAAAGTTGAAGCTTTCTTTTCTTGGTGTGCTTGAAATAAACAAAACTGTATATTTTTGCTTGCTTTTTTTTTTTAAATCTAAGAGACTGTAAAAAAACTTATGCAATGATTTTGTTTTTACTTTTTTTCGGTTTTCAAGGGTCTGATCTTATTGCACTTGTGTAAAATGAAACGCCTCTCCTAAATAATATTCAATAAACAAGAATATATATGTTCAAAAGACATAATGCCCCGTCTGACCACTAAAATTTGGGAAGGACGGACAATCAAACAAACAGACCTGAACACTATATGTCACCCTACTTTCGTAGATGGGGTATAAAAATAATTGGATGTGCAACAAATAAACAGCTTTAAATTTGTAAGTTCTTGTTGTTGATTAATGTTTAATTTTGTTATTGATTTAATTTGTTTAACACTGAATGCCCTTTGTGTATTTCTTCTGCTCCTAACTATGGTAGAGGACTTTGACATAGACCAAGGTTGCTACTAACAAGTTTTATGCTTTAAATTTAAATATCTTTACCATTACTATATTCAGATCCCTTCACCACATGACTACACGTCAACAGATAGGATTTATTCTTCCACCTTATCACAACCCCAGATCCCCAGTTACTGCCAACAAGCACAATGGGAACTGCATTTGTCAACTCTGATAGTTTGCTTCTAGTTACTGAAAAGAATAGAGGAAATAATGAATGGACTTGCAAAATCTTTAAAATAAATTGTTCTGCAGTTTTAACACTTTTTAGCTGATCTTTTATTTACATCAACACCACATGCACTGTGTGTGTGCGTTTTGGTGTTTAACATCCTTTTCAGCCCACGAAGGCTACATAGGGCGGTCAGTTTTTATGGTGGAGGAAACTGAGTACCTGGAGGAAACCACCTATCTTGGGCAGGTAACTGACAAACATAATCACAAACAAGTGGCATTCTAATATGTATGTTTTGCTATACACCTAGAATACTCAGACAAGGTCAGGAACAGTCAAGTCCTGTCAGCAAAATATCTGAGTTTTTCCAAAACTATTTCACAGATTTACATGAAATTATAATACTAGTATGCAAATCCTACAAAGGTACTGAATTACTGTGTAAAATTTCAGATTTGAATTTTTGGAGTTTAGAAGATCTTACAAATTTTGGACAAAAGGACATCCAGACACACAGTTGGGGCTTCTGTATCTTCAATGTTGACACTAATAAAAGGAGGCAGCAGACAATATCAAGTTGACAAGGTAATTGATTGTGAAATTACTATATGGTGATTTATATATACACATTTAATATATTTGTTGGGTAACCTAAAGATACCTCTAGTATTTGGTTCTGTGTATATTTTTCTAGTTTTGATGACATGGTCTGCATGCTTTAATACTTCAGATATGGAGCAAATCAGAGAAAGGCCAACCCATTCATTACTCTTCCAGCATAAAGATGTTATCACTATCCCTGCTAGAAACCTTCAACAAAATGGTAAAGAATTTTAAATTAAGTTTTTCATGTGGATCTCCAAGCATGATTTGTCAAAAAGTTAAGGAGAAGTTGCACTGACTCTTCATTCATGACATTGAGAAAAAAACTTACACAAACTCTGCATTCAGAAAACACTTACAAACTTAACATGTACATTGAGAAAAAAAGTCTAATTATCTCCCCTGATATATAAGAATGACATTACTTCATGGAAATTTCAAAATGCTGCAATTCTTTGATATAAAATTTCACCCAAATTCATTATGATGTTGAATTGTCAACTATGGAACATAAAGACTAACAAAATGTACCTCTGGTCCCTCTTCCAACAAAACACAGGCCCTCCGTCAGTACCGGGCACACAGCGTGCATCTGTCATCATGAGTATACTTCCTGCTTTGTTGCTGACAATACCGGAACTTAAATGGTTCAGAAATATATCTGGATTGAGTCCACCAAATGGAGTGCCTTCAACTTCTAGAGGATCACCTTTGATTATAAAGCTGTACGGTAAAACTTTGAGCGGGTCATTATAACCTTGAAAATTGTCTAACCGGATTAGAATAAAACTTGGAAGGAGAATTCGTATTTGCTTTTGATCTTCTGGTAGACTGTGAGTTATGTTTTCATCATAAAACTCCCAGTTGTCATTTGGAGAAATAATTTGATTAATAACATTTTGAAGTTTTCTTATCGTAAATATTGAAAGTATTTTTCCTGAAAACTTTAAATAAGGAACATTTTTTCTTCGTTGTTTATTATCAAAATTACTATGTAATGTATGACTTAAATCACCACTGTTTAAATTTGATGTGACAATTGTATTATGTCTTTCTGGATAATTTGAACATTTCTCTAAAATGATGTGTGATTTCCAAGCGTCAAAACAGTCCACTAGATGGTCTGCCTTAGTCAGAGATTTTAAGTGTGTATCTGATATAAATGAGGCCAGGAGTGTTCCATGTGTTACCACCAGTCCACGATCAGAATCAATAAGAATTCCACTCTGTGATCTGTCCTCTCCTTTTACTTTCAGTGTTACAACACATCCTCTCTTAAATGTGTCCTTTGTCATTACTATCTGTTAAGAGCTAGACCTGTTCCTGAAAGAAAAGCATAACACATATTTTAATAAATCCAAAAATTATGATAATTAAACAATATCTATAATTGAACACAGGACAGATCAGAGCACTTTGAAATATAAGATTTTGTTGCACATATTAGGCACTCAAGTTTGATTATCTTAATCAAAATCCAATCCATCTATCAGCAACAATCAATTCTTAGAGAAAAAAAAAGCTAGAGTTTTACAACTAAATGCACAAGTTAAATTTCAGACCCCCATATGTAGATATCTAAAAATATAAAGCATTTAGGTCTACATTATGTAAATATAGGATCAGTGCCCACTCTCTCGCAATTGAAAGAGGGGGATACAAAAATATTCCAAAAAATAACAGAATTTGCCTTAAATATACAAATTCAGAAATTGAGAATGAGGAGCACTTTTTTATAAATTGTCCATCCTTTATAAACTTTAGACAAGAATTTCTCCTCAAAATTAAAAACCAACTGAATAAAAACATAACATTTATAACTAAAAACAATTTGGTTTTTTTTTTGTTTTTAATAGTAAATCTCTGATTTTACTTAAATCTCGAATCAAATATATTAATTTTAAAATGTCAAGTTGTTTCAAATGTCACCGGCACTCCAGAAACCTGAAAAAATAAGTTTCAATCTACTATTTGTGAAGATGTTATTAACAGTATTGTACATTGATTTAACTTTTCGTTTGTTATAAACTTGTGTTATAACCATTTATTGTAAATGTGTTTAAAGACATAGAACCTATCATTTTCACAATTTTTTACATTGATTAAAAAGTACATATATCAAAAATATACTATCTAAAACTTACCTTTACCAACATAAAAACTCAATGTTTTGCAGTTTTCTATAAAATAATCTTATTTTAATTATTCGCGTTGATTAAGTATTGTCCATCATAAATATTTATTTTTGGTAGACTGGGTACTGTAAAACTGAGAAACGAAATGTAACCAAATGAGGTGAAGAAAAAACGAAATCTGTAAATTAAGAAAAACGACTTGTGTCAGCTAAAATCTATTCAGTTTTCTTTTTTTTACCAGTTTCGCTTGATTTCGTTTCCTTTCTTTACAGATTTCGGTTGCTTTTTTTACTGTTTACGTTTCCTTCTTTACCGATATCGTTTTTGTTCCGCTCCGTTTCATTTGGTTACTTTTTGTTTCTCAGTTTACCGGTACCCGCAAGTGTTTACATTCTATAATTAGTTTGTCCTCATTTTTGACACTGTGTTTTTTTCTTCAGTTTTCCGTCGAAAAGAATACTTTCTGGCAGGTTTTTTGAAAATTTAACAGTTTCTTCAAAAGTTTTACAATGTATTCTTCAAAGAGTGTGAATTTCATTATTTTTTAAAAAATTGCCAAAATGATAGGTTCTATGTCTTTAAACAAATAAATATTGTCTTTTATCTATAAAGTTAATGTGAAAATATCTACTTGTATTCAGAATCTGTTAAAGACCATCAGAAGGAAACGATATACTTAAGTATTAGCATTATTTCCAAAACAGTTTTTTTTCATTAAATTCCAATGTAGATTTTGTAATTTGCCATTGTTCATGTTGTTGTCAGGGATATGTTTATCACATTTTAAAATTGTGATTAATTCAATAAAATTACATAATTTGCAAGACAACAAATTAAGTTACAAATTACATTTAATATCAACTTGTTCAAAATAATTAAAATTCCACCAAATTGCCAAAGAAAATAAATACATTTAAATATATTTTAAGTAGATTTGGTACACAAAAATCTGTTTTCATATTTTTTAATAACAGAAATAGCTCAAAATAAAACTTATAAAAAATATCACATAAATTCAACAGTTTTATTAAAGTTAATCATGTTCAGTTTAATATAAATTAATAATTAAATTAACTGATGAAATAAATTGAATTTAAATTTATAAATTAAAAAAACGGCTTCCCAATCAAATTCTCTCAAAATTCCGATTGGAGTTTATTACCAATTATGCAAATGAATTATCGTAATCTAATTCATTTATTAATTAATTCGATCTAGTGCTTAATTATGATTTAATTGATTTCTAACCGATTTCAAGCACCTGCTTAAAAACACTTCCGGGTGTACTACGTCATGAAATTGTGTGTACATTGATCAAGAAGTCAAAGATTACAAAATATGCAGTTTACTGAAAGATCCTTTGCAAAAACATAATTTGTTTGAATAACATATGTCATTGCTTTGAGATAATACATGGTAAGTACTTGATGGGCGCGGTTAAACTGCAATTTCCCTATAAATGGATCACTAACGCCGACCAATCCATTTTCTTCGGTGTCAAAGGTCATGCATTGACGTCACAATATTAAGCCACGAAATACCGCCCCTAAATTATCACCTATTAACGCTTCAATCCGACTCTAAACAATGAAATATACTTATGAATGCATTTACTGTTCAATCTTTTCAAGTCTCTTTAATTTTTGAATTAAAAGAATTCAAGTTTCAAAGTAAAACGCAATAAAATAAAAATGATCTCATTAGTTCAAAGTTCAAATTAAGCCCTGTTCGACCAATTGTAAACCCCGAAGGTAACAGGCATGTTACATGACGGTGAGTGTTCTCTGAATATTATTTTGCTGATAAAATTTGCTGGGAAATAGACGGGTCTTGGGGGTTGTCGTGTGTATGTAGGCCAAATTTTACTTTTAAACTATGCAAAATGTGGGGAATTTATGCAGAAATCGCGTATATTTTCTTGTTTATCATGTCGCGGATTGTTGACTGCGTTATTGCATTGTGTATAATGAGGTCACTAAGAAAATATTTGAAGAGATAATTTTTGACAAGGATATCATGATAATATGATGCGTATTTATTATTTTGATCTCATTCATGAAATTTATTAAAACAGGCGTCATAAATACACACACTGCTCGTTCTAATTTTTCACAGTTGATTGAATATTTTTATGTGAAATACTATCAGTAATTTTCCACTGAGTAAATTTCCAATATTTTTTTCTCGGTAGCCTATAAAGAAGGTAGTTCATTTGTTAATCAGTTCATGTACTTTTCTAAATGCTTTAAAATATAAAACAAAACCCAATTAGAATTGTTCAGCTAAAAGCGGTAGATCTTTATCTTTCCTGCTACAAGTAGGTCATGTACAAATGTATTTGTTTACAATTTAAATGTACACTAAAAACAAATATGACAAAGTTGTCAGATTAAGAATGACACATCATTTTATCAAATGTTTATGGAGATATTGTAAACTACATACACTATGTCACATATTGTGACTTGTGAAAATCATAAAAACAATTTGAAACCTATTTTTTAAGCAGAAACAAAGGTTTTCTTTGTAAACAAGTTACATTTGTAAACATCAACATTTAAAGTATACAAATATCAATGTCTATGAAAAATTGAAATAAACCAAAAATGTTTTACAATTATGAATAACAATAATATGCTTAATGTTGTGAAGTGTGAATGTAGCTACTTCAACAACGGGAAAAGGGGGATAACTCTGCATTACTTCCCATGTGATTTAGGTCAATGCATGGATATTATCGATCCGAGAGGCATACGGTAAGACTGGAAAACCACTTCTTACACTATAGCATTTTAAGTTATAATGAAAAACTGGACATTATTGATAAAGTATATACATTTTGAATTGATTAATATTAAAATGTTTAGCTGTCAATGGTTTATTTTATGAAAATTTCATAAATTGTCACGGACATGTTCAGCGAAATCTGACCTACCTAGCCTATAAAACTGCAATGTTTTTCCATTGAATACTGCTAGCAAAAAACAGCACCATAAGATAGAAGCTTGCACAATTGTTCTAACCATTCATACAACTATTAGGTCTTTTACTTTAACCGGGTCAGACCGGAGATTTTTTAAAATTGCGAAGCGAAGAAAAATATCTCTATTACCTCCCATTGTGTGTCTTAATAAAAAGCGCCCGAAAACGCACAATCAATGTCTTGTGGTCACACTAAAATGCGCCTGAAAGAGTACAATTTATCCAACATGGTACAAAACCACAATTAGCTTCTTAAATTTGCATTGTCCGATAACAAGTCACGAGTTTTTTGTCTAAATGATACAATCTTCTGAATTTTCAACTTGAGTTTTGTTTAAAAGCTTCTAATAAAAAGAAAAGGGAAAAATTGAAAAAGTAAAATTATCTCCCCTTTTTTACTAAAAATACTTATTTCTGGTAAGAAATTTCAACAAAAAGTCACTTAAAAAAAAACAATTTAAACTATGAATTTAATCTAACGAACATACTAAGTTCCATGTGAAAGTTTTAAGCTTTATATAAAATAAATTGAACAGGAAGCTTTTTAAGAATACCTCAGAAAAAGAAAAGCTTTGTATGGTTAAATATTTTGTACAAATGCTGTCCAATTCTGACCAGCACTGCTTCGTGATGAGAAAAAAAAAAAAAAAAAAAAAAAAAAAAAAAAAAAAAAAAAAAAAAAAAAAAAAAAAAGAATGGGGCTATGTTGCAGTTCTTGCCGTCCATGAGGTCTGTTGCTGCTGACGCTGGCGATGGCCATAAGTAACTTTGCAACCGCAAAGTTGAGAATCCAATCATGGACATATAACCCATATGATCCTATCTATGAATTATTGGACCAACTCAAGCCTAATAACAACTCACCTTCAACTAATGACTGATAACTCTGTGACTTTTATGAAAGATAACACAACAAGCTTATAAATAAGCACAAGACTTAATGATTGAAATGATTGTCATGAATGTTATTGCTTTAATGTACAAATATGTAATAATGTATATTTATATATATATTTGTTCTCACAATTTTAAGGCCAAAATAGTCACTACACAAAATATGATATTTTAATCTCTCAGATTAGTGCAGATGTTGGACTGTCATGGGGCTCTGTTGCATTTTCTTTTTTTACGGGATTGAACAATTGGTAACACAAGTGTACTATTGCAGACAGGAAATGCTTTACTCTTATATGACTAATACATGTATGGTCATGTATATGGTCCACAATTGAATAATAGAAATGTAGTACATGTGATAAATGATATGTCACTACTCAAAATTGGCAAGAAAAATGGATGACCCAGTGTCAATCCTTAGGGTTAGTACATTTAAAGTAAACTCCAACACCAAACTTCAACCACTAAAATCAGTTAAAAACTCATGCCTCTTGACAATTGCAGCAGCTGTCTCAGTATTTATTCTATATCTAAGCTTTATTTTAAAGTGATTTCACTGCAACATATTAAATGTGTTTGTCAGACTGTTTTTCATTTTGGTTTTTAATTAAGTGGGCTGTGTCATGCATTCTTATTCCACATCCAATAATTTTCTATTGTAACATTGATGTTTTTTTCTTTTAAATCAAAATTTTACATGTACATGTGTGGAACAAAACATTTCTTTTTTTAACAAGGATAAGCTTAAATTTTAACACACATTTCAGTTTTCAGACTGACTCCCAAACATACTTTTAAGAAATAAAGCATAGTTTTGTAAGTGCAATTAGAGTTATCCTTCTTTTCCCGCAATACCATTTAGAGTTATCTTACTTTTCCCAAACTGAGTTTGGAATTATAGGATAATCTCCCTTTGATCACAAAGAACTTGAGGGCACAAACTTAAATAAAATGTATTTATTCTGCTGTTTTAACTAACCGATAGAAATAAAGGTTGGAAGAAGGCTTTAAAAGTATAGAGATATAGATTTAACGTATGACTTTTGATGTACAGCACACTTTTCAAAATTTGTTGAACTCCCTAGTGAATGTCTCACCTGGCAATCAAATATGCATCAATGTAACGCCATTAAAAGTACAATTAAATTCTACATGTTCCATGTTCATAAACATGTATCATGTGTATCTGATATGACTGAGTTCGGTCTAAAGGGTCCCCTAGGTCAGCCTAGTATAAGGTCATTAATCATGTTAATAGACTTTAGATCATGATTAAGAAAAGTAATGCAGTTCAAATAAACAAAATGTTTGTCTAAGTACACGCACAACAACTATAAGTTACATGTACAATGTACTTGATAGAACATGTATTCTCAAGTTCTCAACTCTTATAAGATCCAAAGCTCTGAACTAGTTGATAGGGCTTGTCCATAAAAAACGGTAAGATTCAATCATATTGGCCATTAACGCCGTAAAAATAATCAAATTTTTAAAGCCTGACATTTCTGTTGTTAGAATGTATGGAGGTACATGTAGAAATTTATGTCCAAAAGACATACATGTATTTGCCCATCTCACAACATTTGGAAAGGATGGACAGATGGATCTGAACACTTTAAACCCCCCCTCCCAATTTCGTAGATGGGGCATAAAAAGTAAAAGCCTTCTCACAGAATGTCAACTCTTTTCCTTAGTTTGTCAAACTGAGTGACAAGACGAGACAAGGCAATATTTATTTGTTATTTAAAACATCTACCAAGGCTGGTTTTTGATTCCACGTCCGGCTCCCTCAAAATAACTGAGAGACACTAAATAACCTAAATAAACATGAGATACATAATGACTATATTAATATTGGGAAGAATATGGTGATGTAAGGAGCTAACGTTTCAGTGGTATTTGCTTCTGGGCTACTGCTTATCTTATTTCTTTGAACACAAAATGAATAATTTATTTTACATGTACATAGTGCTTCATTCAAAACAGGGTTACTAAAGGGAACTTGATGGTTAATCTTCTATTTGTTTAAATAAACCATTTATTAGACGTTTGTTTCTGCTTAGAAAATAGGTTAATCTTCTGTTACAACAATGAAATAATTATCACTGGCCAATTTTTAGTTCTTATCAATATGATATGTTTGCCAACATTGCTTGTATTAAAAAATCTATGGTGGAAGGGAGATAACTCAAAAATAACAAATTTACTTCTTTTCATTTTTAGGTATGACTAAAATAAAATGAGAAAATTAGAGAGAACATGTAATTATTTAACAAAAAGAACCTATCAAGCACTGGTAAGTTTGATGTATTGGAAAGAATAAAATAAATAGTTAACTTGTGCAATGTGCATGTAGAGATACATGTACTTGCATATGGTTTACAGTAATGTCGACGTTTACATGTATTTCCATTAAAATTTCCATGTTTGTGTTTTGGGCTGCCTGCATGTGGGTGTCTGAAGACACTTTCATGACTTTAATGAGAATTCTATGAGTGGTAATGGTGGTATTTTCGGATAAATTTACCATGCAACTTAAAATAATGCCTTCCAACCCATACAATTAACTCTAAGCAAAATTGTAATTAGTATTCTATCAGAATGCCATATTGGCAAAGAGGCACCAATGGGGCATTCGACTCAAAAGTCTGAAGAGCAACGACAAAACCGGTAAACATGAACAAGAACAGCACAAAGGAACACAAAACACAAAATCAACCGAACGGAAATCAACAACACGAACTCAAGTCGAAACAAGCAATACACATGATATGTATAATGTCAAAGAGCAAATAAATCTTCATTATAGGCTCACATGCACCTTTGCAATTTCTATATATTTTATTCATGTATCACATTTCATGCATGTACTATAATTTGAGGTGCATGCATATAGTACATGTATTAATATAAATGTAAAAGCAAGAGGCCATTCAAAATGAGTGAATATTGAATTTGAAACCACCAACAACAAAAAAACAAGCACCTTCATTGATTTCTTCATTAGTATTCTAATTCATATATAAATAAATTTAATTTACATGTATAAACATTGGGATTTTATTTCATTTCAGTTTACATGGATATGGGGGATGGTTCTGCTTTTATAGATGAAATCAAGTAAGTTATAATGTTCAAATGTAATCTTTAAATCACACTTATATGTGCAATGTTATCATTCACATAGTTTCAACATTAATAACTATTTTACAGCACTGTACAAATATGAAATAAGGCTCACACAATTACTGTAAAAAGACAAAATTTCCGTGCCATCTTTGTTTCATAGTCAATGATAGTAGGATGATTGAATTGTAGTTTTTAGTTCGCGCTGTAATGACATGAATGTTATTGTCCATAGTTTTCAAAATGTAAGACAAATATATTGGTGCGGCCATGCCGTTGAATTTTTGTACTAGCAATGACAACAGGAAAATTTCCCAGTAAATACAGTGTATGAAGAGTAAAAATTATGTACATTTTATAGAATTGAGATCGGTCTAATTGAAATTTAATTAAAATGAAATATTGGATACATGTTATCATGTAGGTAGTTGTTTGAAGGCAACAAGTGGTAACAACAGCTCTAGTTTTGATCATCAAATTAAGATACAGAACAGAAATGATATCAAAATAGAATTGAGTAAAAGCTGTAGGATTTTGGAATGGGAACACATTAATAGCAACTTTCATATCAAGATTTTGTATTTAAGATACAGTTCTTAGGACTTTCCATTTAATAACAAATGTTTTTTTGTATATTTTCAGTAACACAGATTTATTTGGACAAGATGGTGATGGGGTAAGCATTAAAACACTGCTTTGTAATGGACAATCAACTATAAACATAGTTACATGTATTTTCACTGTGACTAATTATTCTCGCTACATTCACGGTCAATGAAAATCTGCAAAAAAATAGTACATGCAAAATATATATCAAGAGTATGAAAATTAAAGCCTGCTAAATATATATTTGAAAAGAATGCAGGCAAATTGGCAACTGCGAAAAATTATTATGTTTACAACTGTATTCTCATTTCACAAAGTTTAATGTAGATTAGATTTTTGGATTGATTAAAAAAGATTTTCACAGTATAGAATATCAGTTATAACAGTGATTCCGAAGTAATTTTTTCTCTTTTACATGTTTACACAACACGTACATTGCAATGGAAAAAGTCAAAATATTACACTGGACAAATCAGATTTTTACCAGATTTGTCCAGTGTCCAACAGACTTTCAGAATGACTTATGGATATATCATTACTGTGACTCTTACATGGCTAATATCTTTAGATATATATAGTTATTGTAATAGCTTCTTTCTAATTTCATTATTTTTCATAGGGTATTAAATAGCATGGATTTTGTGGGTGGGCTGATTGGATCCATGAAATTTGGTTCCTCATGACAATAGAATTTAACATTGTTTTGCATACCATATACTTTTAAACCACAAATTTAGGATCCAATGAACTGCATTTTTTTAAGCAATTGATGAAAATTTGAACCCAGGAAAATAAATGAATTCACAGTAGTACATCATACTATCTTGTATGCATGTTTAAAAATTATTAATATTTCATTGCAGGCGTCTGGTTTTGAGTGGGCAGACGAAATTCTCTCATCATCAGAAAGTGGAGAGAAGGTTCTAAGCCAGAACCCTCTAGAGGGCGCTGTTGTACATAATACCCAGCAGCTGACTGGACAGTTGGTTGGACAAGCGAGTTCTCTCAACGTTCAGTACATACAGAGTACGACCAATACCACGGTCCAGCAAGCTACCGTTCAACAAATACCACAGCAACAGCCACAAATTTTACCAAGCTTGTCAAACTTACAAAGGTTGGTAGTGGTACATGTACATGCAGGAATGTCAAGTCTCACACAATTGCTATGAGACTCGTGCATCTAGTTGGAAATTGGGCGGCAAATTTCTTTAATCTTTTAATATTTTCCTTTGATCTTTCATTTTTTTGTCAAATCTCATGCAAGCAGCTCATAACAACTTGACAGCCCTGTTGTACTAAGTGATAAAGATGAGTTTGAAAACAAATTGAACTGATATACATTTACAGAATATATATACAATCATTAAAGTCATTCTTGCCATAGGGTTGTAAGAGCCAAATTTAAAAAAAAAGTATGATTAAATGCAAGTAATCATTTAAAAAGCCACACTTATTCCAACCATGCTCTACTTGGCATAAGACACCTGTGGATTTCCCTCTCATAGAACAAACTTAACATAGCAAATCAATTAAACCGCCTTATCTACATGTATAGTGTACTATTTATATTGTACACTTGAAACAAGAAAGCTCACTTAAATTAACAATGTACTAACAAAAATCTGTATTTTATATTCTTATCAGGGATTCAAATTAGCACTGGTCTGAGGTCCGGGACCTTCAATTTTTTAATTAATTCAGGACCTTTGAAATTCTATTTACGAAACTCCTGGACCTGCATGTATGTACAGTATATCATATTGAGGACTTCTCAATAACATCTGGTGGACTTTACACATATAACTTTAAAAAGTCCTGGACCTTTTGCTCTTAAATGTTAATTTGAACCCCTGCTTATAAACAGGTCTATGGTACCAGAAAACAAAAATTAACTGTTTTCAGTCAGCAGTCTTTAAGTGTAAATCACCATTATTACAATTACAGGCCATTTAAATATTTTTTTTCATTTCAGTGGTGGACAGTTGATACAAGGAGTAAATGGACAAATCTTTCTCAAACCTCTACCAAATGGACAATTCCAGCTGTCAACACAACCCCAAATACAACAGCTCCAGCACCCTCAGCAATCGTCAAGTCCCGTCCCTCTCCAGCCTCATGTATCCCATGTCAACATATTACAGCCCAGTCAGAGTCCCATCCCCATCTCATCACCACATGTCGGGTCATCATCGTCCTCGGCTTCGCCTCATGTCAGTCGATCAATCACACCAATACAGCAATCTAGACAGTATCAAAATGTCAACATGCTACAGCTTCCCACAGGGTCGCAGTCCCAGCAGCAGATTCTACGGAACTTACCAATCACCAGCCAGATCTCAAACATCGGAGGGTTCCAGACCCACCAAATCATCCCTTCACAAAGTCATGTCATTTCAAACCAAGGTCAAATCTTGTCAAGTCAAGGTCATGGACAGGGTCAAGGTCAGAACTTTGTCAACACTCAGAACACAGTTATACAGAATCCCAACGTGGTTAATGTAAACGTTGCCCACGTCTTATGTCCGAATCAATTCCAAGGTCAACAGGGTCAAAGCATTCAAGGCACATTGATTCAAACTGCTGATGGGAAAAATATCATTATTCCAAGTTCACAGCTTTCCAATAACCAAATCCAGATTCAAAATGTACCTCAAGTTTTACAACCACTTGGTGGATCGTCCAACACAACTGGGACAACACCCTTGGTACAAGGAGGTCAGGTAGTGGAAAATAATGCTGCAGCACTAGGTGGCTTGGGATATATAAGGATAGCGGCATCATCAAGTTCTGGTCAGGACCAAAAAATTCAAAACATCCAGCCACAACAGCCAACACATATTTTAGGAATCAATCAACAAGGACAACAAATACTCATACAAAGAGCTCCAAATCCTAATCAGAATATAATTCTAAGACAAGTGGCTCCACAGAATATCTTCCAACTCCCACAGACTCAAACTCCATCCTCTAATCAAATCTTACCACAAACTAGCCAACAATCTACACAACAAATTCTTCTACCACAGGTTCAAAGGTTAGTCACTGGACCTCAAGGTCAACAACAGGTCAAACTGGTTGCCCCGACAAATCTACAGACTGGTAACCTGCCAATGACCTTAAACATTGGAGGTCAAAACATCATTCTACCATCCAATTTCCAACAAATTTTACAACAGCAAAATATTCAAGCTCAAGCCAATCAAGTTCAAAAATCTGTCTCATCAGAAACGTTTGCTAGTGGATCTTCAACGGGACTAACCTTGTCAAAGCCACAGTCTAGTCGATCTTCTACCACACCAATTTCATTTTCCTCAAATACCGTGGCCAGTAACGCTAACTTTAATCAAAATAATCAAAGCCACCCAAGCGTATCACAGATGTCATCATTCTTCATGCCCCAGCAGGTCACATCAAGCACGGCCAGTATGACACCAATAACAACCACAGTGTCACAGACAAAACAGTCAATCCAGCAGATGTCAATGAGCAACAGCCCAAAGGTGTACCAGGCAATATCATCGGTAGATAGTAACGTCACGACAACATCCATGACACAGAAACCGTTTCTCTCCGCTGTTACTAATGCTCCCAAGTTACCAATGACAACCATACAACTCACTCCACAGGCTCAGCAACAGATCGCCAAAATACAAACAGAGATTAAAAAACTCACCTCACTGAAAGATCCTAACCACCAACAGAAACAGCAGTTAAATAACTACCGTGAGGGACTGAAGCAACTGATAGCTAAAGGTCAGATTAGGATCCAGTCAGCTCAGCCACATGTAGTTCAGCAAGCCCAGCCTCAAATCGTCCAGCAAACCCAGCCTCAGATCGTCCAACCTGCCTCCAGTCTGGGTCAATTAACCACTATATCACAGAGTTTCATTGGTCAGCCTTCTGTGACTATGATACAACCTGGTGGTCTTGTGACGACATCCAGTACAGCCTTGGGTACCATTCAGAATTCCTCTACAGGGAACCAGATTGTTGGAACGACCAATCAGAATGTTTTTCTGTCTCAAGCTACTGGTGCTTTTTCAGGTATAAAAAATAATATTTTAGCTTTTTATTATGTCCACAGTCGATAGTCTGCAAGTCATCACACACATTTTGAAAATGTTTCAAGATTTTTTTTTTTAGATCAGAATATAATCGTGTATTATAGACAGTTCAAAGTAACTGTAACTTAAGTTGGAACAAATTCAGAATATTTTTTTTATCCCATCTGGATACATATTAAAAGGAAATACATGAACATGTATATATTTCTAAAGTCTGGGTATCAATCTGTTCTAAATAGTATGTACATTCAGGACTAAGTTACTTTTCATGATAGAAATATGATATAATGACACTTAATACATCAGGGTATGGAGAAATAAAACTATCATATTTATCATATTATTCTTCATGGATCAAACCAATATTTTATAATTACACAAAAAATGACATGTTGTGAATGGACAAGACTTTATTGATAAAGATTTATCAATATTTCCAGGACTAGTCTCAAGTGATGCTACCTCAACAAGATCTGTTCAATCCCAACCTGGTACCATCATGTCAATATCTCCATCAGGGAGCAAACCAACACAACCCATTGTCATCCAGGCACCAGTCACATCAACAGTACTGGTTACCAGTCAGACGGGATCAGGTGATGCACAGGGAGGTCAGCAGAGCAGCCTGAATCTCCTGGTACAGTCTAGTGCTAGTGGTACACCTATAAAGGGAACTGTCCCTGGAAAGTTACCTATCAGTGCAAATCCACAAGTGGCTGTTCCCACACAAATAAAGGTACAGTTAACATTTATAAATGTATTTAAAACACTGGGAATTGTCTGAGTTAGAAACATGGGGAGGAGCTAGCAGTGCTCACTGTTAACAGGTGGCCCCAAGCCTGGGGTAACTAAAAATTGGTTTTGGCTAGTGAATTCTTGTGAGCTCTCTATTGTTCAGGCTAGCTCGCTGGTGTACAGTGTTTAATATTAAGTGCTGTTCCTATGTATAAAACTTTTAAAAGAAAGGACTGGGCTAGTCTTGTGTATTTTGAAATTTTTTGTAGAAATTTTTGAAAAAATATGACTACTTGGAATGAACATACAATTGTCTCACAATAAAGGTACACCTACATATTAAATAGATTTTTCTGTCCTAATTCTTTTTTCTATTTTGCGATAAAGTCCCCACAACATTACATTGTATCATTTTGTTACCCTTTACCAACTACCAGCTTTTGATACGCTTTGTAAGTGTTTGTGTATCAAATTTTCAAAATATATTTTTTTCATAATGCATTATGCATGTTATGCTTAATTTAGTAATCATTAACACTTGTAGATTGCCAACCATATTTTGACCTTGAACTTGACCCCTGACCAGAAAGAAAAAGTTCAAGGTTATTTGACCAAAATGCCAATTGAACAACAGCAGCAACAAATGGCTTTATTCCTGAAGCTGCAGCAGCAACAGAAACTGAATGCTCAAGTGCAGGCACAGATCGAGCACCAGAAACGTATACAGACAGGACAGACCACAAACATACAGTCACAGCTACCTCTGACGGTCACTTCAGTAAGTTGAAAAAAGGGGGGGGACAGACTTCAAACATACAGTCACAGCTTCCTCTAACCGTCACTTCAGTAAGTTGAAAAAGTGGGGTGGGGGGGGGGGAACAGACCACAAGCATACAGTCACAGCTACCTCTAACTGTTACTTCAGTAAGTTGAAAAAGTGGGGGGACAGACCACAAACATACAGTCACAGCTACCTCTAACTGTTACTTCAGTAAGTTGAAAAAGTGGGGGGACAGACCACAAACATACAGTCACAGCTACCTCTTACTGTTACTTCAGTAAGTTGAAAAAGTGGGGGGGACAGACCACAAACATAGAGTCACAGCTACCTTTAACGATCACATTAGTAAGTTGAAAAAAGGGGGAACAGACCACAAAAATTTGAGGATAAAAAATTCCTGGTAATATGCACAACTACATATGGTGTCCTACCTATAAACAAGTTTTAATGAATTTGATTCAGTAGTATCAGAGGAGTTGACCTGACAAGATGACAATTAGGATTTTCAGAAAATTTCTGTGTTCAAAGGGCCATAACTCTATGGTTCTATTTTTAGCAGCTGGCCACCACTACAACTGCGAGGACATGCAGTATAATTAGTAGTGTTGGGCAATCTGAAATATTTCATAATCGATCATCGGAGATGATCGGAAGATCATAATCGATTATTAATCAATTATATAATCGGACACTATTTTTCATGAAAATTATTAATTTACTCCAAAATCATTGCAGTATCTTTGCATTTTTGTGTAAAATCACTAAAATTGAATATTTTCCAATTAATCGATTATTGATTTTATAATCGATTAGTAGCATCGGAAGCCCATTTCGATTAGATTTTTTCATTAATGATTAATTGGAACATCACTACCTGTGAGTTCCCCTAACAAATTCTGTTTTCTATTTTTAGCAGCTTGCTACCACCACAAATGCTACTACAGGCAGTATAATTATAGAACAGCCTGGTAGTTCTCCTAACAAATTCTGTTTTCTATTTTTAGCAGCTGGCTACCACAACAACTGCTACTACAGGCAGTATAATTATAGAACAGCCAGGGAGTTCCCCTAACAGACCAAATATAATTCAGAGAGTTTCAGTAGCTGCTATTCCTAAACATCAATTGTAAGTTTACAAATGAAAATAAGAAGTGAGAAGCCAATGAATGCTGAAGTGATATTCAAATCAAATCTATAAAGAAAGAACTCTGAAGATAAAACCACAATTATTTTTAAAAAAAAAAGCAAATAAAAGTTGCACTCAAAACTCATAATTGAAAATTAAGGCAAAACTAACACAATTTGATAACAGCAGCATGATAAAACCATAATGCTTTAAAAAGCAGTTTTCAAAATTAGCACAGATCTGACAGATTATGGCCTGTAAAACTTATCTTGCAAACTTTGTAGCATAGTCTATATAGAATATGTGAAAAATAATGGATTCAGACCTATAAATCTCTAAACCCTAATTTCTTTGACTGTAAAAGAGGGAACCTTTTGGAGTGGCCTATATCAAAACACCATTCCACAAATTACATATATAGTGTAAAATGTATTTTCTTGGTCATTCCAAAATCCACCAACAGTTAGACATGGACAGATCCATGCCCACTCTAAGACACCATTCTATGATTAAACTGTTGAATTTGTTGAATATATTTCCTTCATCATTTCAGAATCCACCAACAGCTGGGTAAGGACCAATCGAACGCCTTGATGGCAGATACCAAGACACCATTCCGTAACCAGAGAGATACCTACAGACGGTTGTTACGGTACCATGTGTTCCAGACCAAGAACCCGCCTGATCATCTTGTCAAAAAAGGTAAAAACAATAATTCACCTGATCATCTCGTCAAAAAAGGTAAAAACAAAACTCTGCTTCCCATCTGACCATCTGGTCAAAAAAGGTAAAAACAAAACTCTGCTTCCCATCTGACCATCTGGTCAAAAATGGTAAAAACAAAAACCCATCTGACCATCTGGTCAAAAAATGGTAAAAACAAAAACCCTGCTTCCCATCTGACCATCTGGTCAAAAAAGTAAAAACAAACAAGCTGACTATCTGGTCAAAAAAGGTTTAAATATAAGTTTCATTAAATATAAGTTAAATTAAATGTTAGACTTGAATTTAAGATTTCAAGAACTTAAAAAAAATCTTTACTTTTGTTGTTCTCAGTGAAATGCAAAGTATTGATGCATGTTAACATACTTCAAAAATATAACCAACACAAGAATTAGCCTGTTTTTCCACATTCCTAAAATCTTGTTTTAATTGCTTTATGTAAATTGTTGAGACTGTAAATTACATGGCTTTGTGCATGAAATATATATTGCTTTTTCAGAGTTTTCATTCCGAAGATTTTGGTCTTAATTTTTTACTACCGTATTTTGCCGTGTATAGTGCGCAGTTTTTTACAATAATTTCCAGAATCTAACATAGGGGTGCGCACACACAGTACATCCCTATATGAGATTTTCATACATTTTCATGAACATCGGCAACGGCAAAAGATCGATGTTTGTCAGACTTTGGACAGAAGATTCATCCATGATAGAACACAAGAATCATAACTCACATGATTTCTATTGAATCCTGTTCATTATTAGTATCTCTAAATAAAATTTATCATGCTTTTTTCAAATAAAAAACTTAATTGAAGTGTCTTCATGTGTTTGTTTATTAATTTCATTTTCATATCGTCCGCCATTTTGGATATGTTTAGTTTGGTATCTAATATTTGTGTTCTTAAAAAAATACATCTATCCAATTTCTTTATTCAAAATAAGAATAATAAAATATGATTTTTATTTATTTATTTATTTATTCTCCCTTTACTTGTTTCCTTTCTCAATCAATATTGTGTAGTCCCCTCAGTAACCTCATTTAAATAATTCTAAAAATAGAATGGTTTGTTTACATGATTGTGTATTTTCTTTCATGTAATTATTTGAGCAACTTGAGCAAGAGATCACCATTTTCTTATTGTTTTGTGAATAAATACTCATCCCAAGCTGGAGATAATTTAGATTTACTGGTAATTATTTGTTTTGACACTTACGCTAATTTGCATACAACATCGATATTTTGTCAAACTGGCTTGGACAATTAACAAAGCCATTTAGCTGTAATACTTCAGGATTGTTTGAATAGTAATTTGTTGATCATCACTGTTTTGACACCTTTATTGTTTTCATCAAAAGATGTGAGCTTGGGTTAGCACTTATTGTTTGTTAATTGAAAAGGGGGACCATTACCGGGATTTACGATCTCGCTGTCATAATAAAATACACAAATAATATAACAGTTTATTTTTATTTTCACAAATAATTACAAAACAATTTTATTTTCATTAAAAAATCTTCATCTGTAGTCTTTCTACCTGAAAAAAGAGACAAATTTTCAGGGTTCTCTGTCATAGAAAATGATCGTGCATTTTACACAAAACTTCGTTTTTTCCCCAGATTTTCATCATGAAAAGGGGGTGCGCATTGTACATAAATGCGCACTATACACGGCAAAATACGGTATTATTGAGTTCAATATGAAGATGTGGTGTCCTTGATGCTCTTCAAGTTGTAAAACAAAACACACAGAATTCAAAAACTCGTTTTAAAACTTGTTGAATTAGTAGTAATGATTTAATGAACTCATTTATTCCAAATAAACACACACAAATACTGTATTTGTTAAAATCCAAAGGATCCCAAAATTTTACCCCCCAAATAATCTTCAAAACCTGTCCATTAAACATCAAAAATGTTATTTTAGACTTGCTACAAGTCCCTTTCTAACTTTTTTTTATAAAATTATTGTTAAGGGGGTATAAAGAAATTATGCTATTAGAGACAACATATGTTTAGTGATTATATGCGGAAGTAATCAGAGGGTAATCGTTATCAGTGATATTGGTATTACAAGCAAGCAATAGAGAATATAATATGATAGAGAGGGACTTGTAGCAAGTCTAATGTTATTTCTATACATTATAATTCTAAAATTTTGATTCAGATGATGAAATGTTTGATGACTTGGCTGAAGGGTTGGTGAAGAAGAAGAACTGGATGTTTGAGAAGTATCGCAGCTTGTTACTGGAAGAGAGCACGGTATGGACAGAGTAGATGGCTTATACTTCCTAGGGTTGCCTCTATCCTTGTAACATGGAAAATCCTTAGATTAAACAAAAATTCTAAAACCTGGAATAAATCTTGTCAGACAATACATATTTGTTGGAACAAATATGAAACCCTTGGAACAAATACTGTGGTTTCTTTATTATTCGTGGGGTATTAATTTTCGTGGGTGGCTTTGACCCACGAAATCTGATACCCCACGAATAGGAAATTTAACATTGAAATGTATGCTGCAGACTTTAAAACCACAAAATTAAGAATCCATGAACTGACTCTATTTCATCTAACCACGAAAATTGGTACCCACGAAAATAAATGAATCCACAGTATGGAAGAAAGCATGTTATGAAAGATTTCCTGAACTGTACATGGTTATCTTTAAAGCATAGAAAAGTGCTTTAATTTGTAAATAATAAATGGCAACCCAGACTGCAGGGTTATTGTACAAATATTTCATATCTATAGTCAAGCAATACACAAAATAGTATTTTTTGGCCAGATTTCACTAGTGAAAATCTGGGTTATAAAATGGTGAATGGCAGGCGGGGAAAATACTTTCGTAACAGTTTTCTCAGCAACTACTAATCTCAGCTTCTTGATATTTGGTATGCAGCATCAGCATGGGCTCCCATAAAGTTGGATATGATTTCAGGTCTATCGCTTACCTACTTCCTGTTAACCGACTTAGTTAATTTTTGACATTAATGTTCAATAATAGAAATTTTTCGTAACAGTTTCCTCAGCAACAACGAAATCCGGTCATTTCTATTTTTGACCCATTTTTAAACCTAAATATTAATGATGAAGAAGCCCTATATTTTGAATTTTGGCTGTTTGTCGGACTGGTGACTTTTAAAAATTTAAACCTAAACCTTATGTGAGCTGTGTTGCGTACACTTATTCAACATCTCATTATTTTCTAAATATGCCATTCGGTCCCACCCATTTCTGTTGAGAAAAGTACATGTATGATCTTTTCCATACCAATTTGATTTTGGTTACATCATTTTCTGTCTTTTTTAGAGAAAAGAACAGACGGCAGAAGTTATGATGATCCAGAAAATGTTAAATGAAGATCTCAAAGAAGTGCTAGATGTAGAAAGGAAGACTGTTAAAAGAAATCCAGGTACTGAAGGTTTCTTTGATTTAAAAGCCTGTTCATTTAGTTATAGACCTTGAAATACCTAAATTATCCTTTTAAAATCATGAAATGCTATTTATACATGTTCTGTAAACTCAATATAGAAAATAATTAGATGTAGACACAGCCGGCATAAACAAGTGGAAATCTAAGTGCAATGAAAATAGCCAGCAACCTTCAACATGGCCAGAAAGTGCTGCTCATCATTTTTGGATTGGTCTAAGATTAAAATAAATGCACACAATTCATGTTCAGTCTCGAGATCCTTAAAAGTATTAAAAAAATATATAAAACTGACAAGTACAAATAAAAGCTTTGTCAAAGATTCCTGGCTTACGACAATATGTTTATTGTGAAATCAAAATTGCAACAAAATCAAGCCAATAAATTTTGCTACATCTATTGCAGACTTGTTCGAGATGCTCTGATCAAAAAAGAATATGAAGCATAAAACAATAAAAATCAAAATGTTTTTTGTGAAACTTTTTTTTATGATTTTCAATATGTATTACACAACAACTATTGATGACTGTGTGATCTCTCAACACTTTAAAAAAAGTTGATGTATTTGTGTCTTGCAAAAGAAAAAATAGGAATTACCACAAAATGCCCTATGAAAACAACACAAAAGTTATGTAACTTTCACTAAAAAAAAATGATCTCAACGTTTTACCCTATCTTTTAACATGTTTTAATATCAACATTTTCTCATTGGAATCCTAGATGACTTTGAGCCGATGCCCTGGAAGTACTTACGATTAGGATCTCAGCAGGGTGAGGACCTCCCAGAGACTAAGTTCGATCCGAGTAGTGTTCAGATAAAACAGGAGAAATTCTCCACTTCATCCCCATTACCTCATCAGATCAAGAAAGAGAACTCGGAATCGGGAGGGTCGCGACCTTCGACCCCTAAACTTAAACTTGTTCTGAAATCGGACGGGCAGGGTTATTCTAGTTCGTTTTCACAGGATGTTATGGATGTGGCTGAGCCACAGGACAATCAACCTACTGATTTTATGAGCAGGATCTCGGTGAAAGAAGAACAAGTTGATGTGGAAGACAATACAACATTCTCTGACAATGAAAGGCCTTTCAATTCTTATGTGGACAAGTCTCGGAACTTTTCTAACATATCAGATGACCCCATTGACAATGGTGCTGAGAGTGATTCTGACGTGACGGTCGTTAGTGAGGGTGATAATAAAACTTACGACCCTATTGTGATAGATGAGGACGATGATGATCAGGCAGACGATTCAAGCCATGATCATCAAGATGAAGAAATGTGCTCACCAGAATCCTTGGGGGATGACCCTGTCATCAAACATGAAGACATTTCATCTGACTTCACTGATTTTTTCTCGAACAAATACCCATCAGGATCATCTGAACTCTCATTCTACACCAAATCATCACATGATGTGTCACATGACATTCTCCCAGAATTCCCTCATTCAGAACCGATCTCAAATGACATTGCCTACTCACAAAACTCAGACGCTCAGTCGACACGGACAATTCCTTACAGTGAAGATGGAAACTCAATCAAAGATGAAGATTTGAATGATGATATCGATTATAATAGATCTACATCATCGTACGCTCACTACGAGCCTATATCATCACCCGAAGCAGAACAGAACGATTCGTCCATTTCAAATTACTTAAATTCATTTGAATCTTCGTCAGCATTCAATGCACGGGACCAGAATCTAGGCTTCAGTATGTCCAATAGGATAAACAGTAGTGTAAAAGACGAGTTTGTTGATAGCCCTCCATGGACGGAAGAAAAATCTGACGTTGATATTGAGAGCGCAGACAAAATTAAGGCTGAGATGGAGAGTGCAATAAATTCTATACTTAGTCTAAACTAAAGGATGATATCCATTTATTTTTTATTACCCCTAAGTTCCTTACATCTAAATATTTGTCCATTGTTTATATATCCGCTAAAAATTTCTTGAATAATGATGGAAAGCATTTTTTAAACCTTGGAATTTTGGCTTTTATACATTATACATACACATTTATTTAAACATTCAAAAGCTTAAAAAATTGATGCTATCACCCATGCAATGGAAATGTTGGTAAAAAATATGAGAGTAGGCAACTAGGTGTTTCGGTTAATTAGTTTGGGAAAATAGTAAAGAATTTTTTACTAAAAAGTTTTCAAGAGTGCTGGAAATCAGTTTTAATGATTTTAAAAATAAATATGCATTTCAGTGCCTACACTTAAAGATTTAAGAAAATTGATTATTAATGCTCAATGTCATTAAGCACGTACTTAAGCCACCAATGATGTAGGGTATTGTCGTCAATGTTTTTGGAATAACAACAAGTGGACTTAAATTTTGTTGTTTTCAACTCTTAATCGTCACAATTTTTTTCTTCATTTATTACATTTCTTTTTAGAAAATATCAATGCAGGTGGAAAATCAGGTTATATAAGGGGGTTCAGAACATGTAAGGGAGATAACTCTTAAATATCAGTTAAATGTTTTAATCAAGCAGTTTTATACACAAAGAAATCAAGCTTCAAAGTGATCAAAATGGAAAATGTTGAAATTCCATCATATTCAACACAATTTTTTCAGAAAAACCTGTGGTTTGATTTTGTTTTAGATTTAGAAGTAAAGTTTGTCTGATTAAAGTACATATTTCAGCAAATTTTGAAGATCATTTTAAGACACCCAGGTACTTTAGAATAAGTTTTGGGTACCCCCTTTAAAATGACAAACTTTTATAATCTACAACTTTTCACTTTAAAAGAATCAAGTAGGAACAGATTGTTGTTTATTTTTATTTGTATGTTTAACATTTATATTTAAATTTTTAAGGTTGTGTAGATTTAATTTATTTCCACTTCAGTTTTTGTACTTTTTTATTGACATTGATTTTTGTAAAGTTCATGTATTTATTATTCTTGTGATTTTTGTTGAATTTATAATTGACAAGTTTAAACTGAATAGGAACTGGTTTTGGCGCCATTAGAATTTGGGTTCTAATCCTTACCATATTCCAGAAGAATTAAAAGTGGTTATTAAAGACCCTTCTTTTGCCCAAATGTCACTGAATTCAGCTAATTTAGAAAATGGCCTAGATGAAAAATGTTGGTATTGTCTTACCTGGCAGATATATATATATATAAAGAGTTCAGTCATAACTTAACTAATTCTGGTCAAATTCATGAAGAGTTGAAGTAGCAGTGATTAAATTGTACTGTTGATATTTTTAGTATTTGCACGTGTTCCAATGGAACTTTTGAAATCCCTTTAAACAGAAATGGTGCTATTGAGGTGTCCATGACCTTTTAAAATATTAAACTTTAGTGCTATATTATTTTTTTCCTGGTTGTCAGAATGTTATGAATGTCCCGTGAGGTTCAAATAAACTATTAAATCAAAGGGGTCCAGGATTTTTTGGAGTTCTAACAGTTGACATGAAAAAGCCCCCCCAATAGAAGTTGCTGTAATTTCATGCAGGCACAATTGAAGGTCCTGGTGCCTGATTTCCAGACTTTATACTTCACTCTGTCTTTAAGTTTTAATGGACTTGGCATGAAACACATCGTGGTCATTGTCTAATGCAGTGAAAGGGAAAAATGGAAAAAAAATAAAGTTTGAATATATGTACAATTAACTTGCCTTGCATGTGACAAATATACTACATTTATCAACTATTTAAGAGTCAACATGGTCAAGAATGAAAGAAATATTCAAATCCCATGACAATTTAGAAAAGAATTTCTTATGTTAAAGCAATTTGTGTCTAAATGTGTAACTTAAGTACATGTATTATTTGTTACTTATTCATCAATCTTCATCATTTTCTACTTAAATTATTATTATTTTATATTTTTTGTGACAAATAATTTATTAGATTGTCTTGGTTATTTTTGTAAGGTTTGTTTTGAATTATGTCAGAAATACTATGTTGAATAATTTTTTGGCAAACACTTAAATTTTTTTTAGAACATTGTGATATTTTAAGAATCTCATCATTTTCATAAAAGACTGAACTAGTAATGACATCAACCTATAATAAAGTAAGGGTTATATAAAAATCATGTCAAAAAGTTGTCAGAATTTAAATTGTACCATTTAGTCAGCTTGAAAAAAAAATAGCTAGCCCATATTGATAGATTCTAGTCTCATTTTTTAGGAGAGAACAAAATGTATATTAAAAATTAAGTTTCCTTAAAGAAAGATTTGAATTGTTCTTCTGCATTCACTGAAAATCTGTTTTAATTCCCCATCCAAGATCCTGTATAACTATTAAAATTTGTTCTGTACAATTTTTGGTTCACATGTACTGAGATGCTCAGATTGTAATTTTATTTCACATAGCTTTTGCTGTACTTAGCTTCTATAAGAGATTTTTATTGTCTTTGTTTATTTTTTGTCTTATCTAGTCATTACATTGTAAATCATACCGCATGACTTTACCGAATGGCTTGAAACAGGGTTTCACTTTAAAAATTAAACACACAAACATTTTTATGTCGCCTGCAACATGTTGCAGAAGCAACAGATAGTGGTCACTTTGGCACTATCCGTCGTCCTGTGGCGTCAAAAATTTCCATGGCATTTTTCCGGGCAACTACATGCAGCAGGCTCTTGAAACTTGGCAGGCTGCTTCATCCTATAGTACTATATAGTGTTAAGCTATTTAATGTCCGAAAATTTACTTCTTCCTGTTTGACGAACAAACAGAGATATGCTGGCGACATATGCCATCTAGTTTATTTCTTTTTATTTTTTTGGCTGATGTACAAGAATTAGTGACTTTTAATAATGAAAAAGAAACAGTTTAGAATCAGTATATTTGTTAAATATAGCTTATACAATGCGATGAAGTTGATTATGGAATTTCTAACATCAAGGGAAATAAATTTGATTATTTTAATGATGAGGCTTGCTTGTTGAGAGGTTGATAAATCGGATGAAAATTTTTGGTTTCCTTATTGTAAAAATTGAGTATAATACTAAATAGTGCTGCATAATTTGTTAAGATTCTTAACTTTACATCATTAAAAACCAAACATATTTCTTTATAACATTTTCCTTTAAAGAATGTGCCATAAAGATTTTCTTTTCACAATCTAAAACTTAATCTTGAAAAAAATTATGGTGCTGATAAAATATAATCATTATTTTATGAAATAATGGCATATGTGTTTACAGTAATGAAATGAAATCCATTTTACATACCCACCTGATCTATAGATATCAGCCAATCAAAACTGCTGTTGTATAAACTGCCAATCAATCATGTTGTTATATGTTTTTGTCATAATGTGCTTAAAATCATGTCTTAAATTGAAATATTTTGTATAAAAATGATACAAGTATGTTTTCGTTTTTCTTCATTTTTCGTTCCTTGTCTTTCTCTATTTTCCATCTGCCTGTACATCACTCAATCCATTACAACTTTTTTTGGCTGGAGCATAACCATTGAAGGAAATTCACAAAATTTCATGAAACTTACAATAACATTAAAAGCTTTATAGTTATTGAAGAGAATATCATTTTGGTAAAGTTAAGGTCACAAACACTTCTATGAATATTGCAGTTACATCTGAAATCAGAAATGCCCTGTGGATTCATAAATGCAGGTCTGGTTACTTCCTTGGTAGATAGACAGGAAAGATGCATTCATGTTGATGAGTTGTCATGAGTGAGATTTCAATTAGATCTCATAAGGATGTATCATCAAAATACATGCTAAAGTTGACTGTATCATAAGGATGTCACATCAAAATACATGCTTACATTGACTGTATCATAAGGATGTCACATCAAAAAACATGCTAAAGTTGACTGTATCATTAGGATGTATCATCAAAATACATGCTAAAGTTGACTGTATCATTAGGATGTATCATCAAAATACATGCTAAAGTTGACTGTATCATTAGGATGTATCATCAAAATACATGCTAAAGTTGACTGCATCATTAGGATGTACCATCAAAATACATGCTAAAGTTGACTGTATCATTAGGATGTACCATCAAAATACATGCTAAAGTTGACTGTATCATTAGGATGTATCATCAAAATACATGCTTAAGCTGACTGTATCATTAGGATGTACCATCAAAATACATGCTAAAGTTGACTGTATCATTAGGATGTACCATCAAAATACATGCTAAAGTTGACTGTATCATTAGGATATACCATCAAAATACATGATAAAGTTGACTGAATCATTAGGATGTATCATCAAAATATATGCGAAGGTTGACAGTATCATAAGGATGTATCATCAAAATACATGCTAAAGTTGACTGTATCATCAAAATACATGCTAAAGTTGACTGTATCATCAAAATACATGCTAAAGTTGACTGTATCATCAAAATACATGCTAAGGTTGACTGTATCCTCAAAATACATGCTAAAGTTGACTGTATCATCAAAATACATGCTAAAGTTGACTGTATCATAAGGATGTACCATCAAAATACATGCTAAAGTTGACTGTTTCATAAGGATGTCACATCAAAATACATGCTAAAGTTGACTGTATTATCAAAATACATGCTTAAGTTGGCTGTGTCATTAGGATGTATCATCAAAATACATGCTAAAGTTGACTATCATCAAAATACATGCTTAAGTTGACTGTATCATTAGGATGTATCATCAAAATACATGCTAAAGTTGACTGTATCATCAAAATACATGCTAAAGTTGACTGAGTCATTGGGATGTATCATCAAAATACATGCTAAAGTTGACTATCATTAGGATGTTATATTAAAATACATGCTAAAGTTGACTGTAAAAGGCGTAATATTCATTCAAATTGGTGAGAAAAAATCAATTGGAGGGATGGAGTACCAATTTTTAGTCAAATGTGTGTTTTTGAGAACAGGCTGAAAAACCGAAAAACTGACAAGGTACACACGTTCATGAAATTTCTTGACACAAGTATACATAGAGTTAAATCACTACTTACAATCAAGGTTACATGCACTTATATAGTTTGCAAAGAGAGGAATAAATAATGCCACAATATAGAAAATAAAGAGATTTGGAATAAGTGTACGCGACACAGCCCACAATTAAACGGCAATTTAGAAAAACCACAATGGACAACCGCCAGCAGCCTTCAACGAGGCCATTTGGCACTGCTCGCGGTTCTGCGATTGGCCCATGGTCTAAATAAGCTGCATATAATTCAAATCCAGCCCTGAAATAGTCACAGATAGATCCCCTTCTTAAACATGGAACAGAAAACATCAAAAAGACAAGTACAAACGAAAGCTTTGTCAAAGATTCCTGGCTTAGGACAGGCACATGTAATATGTGGCGGGGTTAAACTAGTTTTTTGGGCCCAACCTCCCCCCTACAATGCACAAAAACTAAACACACAATAAAAATCAAATCGATCGAAGTCCAATTCTACTAGAGAGAACCTAAGACAAAAAACAAGAACAAATTTGCTAGAGTTATCCCTCTTTTAACTGTATTCAGCCAACAAGTCAAACAGTTTGTTCATATGAACAAATATTTGCCTTATCCATGCAATGACATTTACATTTTTCTCTCTTTTTTTTGGGGGGGGGGCTTATGAATATGTTAAACATTTAAAGAAGTTATTGATGTCCAAACAAATAAATCGCGTCATCTCTTATAAGACATTTTGGAAAACAATAGAAAGAAATAATTTCAGAAGGAGTTATCTTTCGTTGGTCGTATTTCTTTTTTAACTGTAATATTAACAAAACTTTAAGGCCTACTTTTCTGAGCAACTATACAAGTTCTGAAATACAAAATATTTTAAACCCGATAACAACACAGCAAGTGAAATGTTTAGGCTCTTTTATAAAGCAGTCTTTAGAACTGAGGACAGGGGCCAAATAAAAGTTTCATTTGATTTTCAAGTATGAATGTTAATCTGGTGGAATAAGTAGTATATAAACATGATAAATATATATTTTACTGTGATTTGTATAATAATGTTTACTGTTCATTCCATTCAGAATTATTGTATGTGTATAATGTATGTGTGCCTTTGATCTTATTGTAAGATGTAAGTTGTGCAAATAAATGATGTTAACGTAAGATATTTTCTATACTTCGGACTTTAATTGAATTCATCAAAACCCACTTTTTCCAAAAAGAATTTAAGCCAAAGAAATTCAAAACCCACTTTTTCCAAAAAGAATTTAAGCCAAAGAAATTTTGACTTAGACATAACTTATCACTTTAGGGAGAAATGTAGGGTTAGGTATTTTAGGAAAAAAATTCTGACTTTGCTCCTTAGAAATACCAGAGACCTGTACATTTGATATACAGGTCTATGGAAATACGATAATATATACGCGTCGGGTTAACCTATGGAAATCCAAATACATGTCTAATATGCATCTTCAATTAAAAAAGAAGAGCAATTCACTATCTATTATGAAACTGACAAAATTGTGAAAAGTCGCTAAAATAAGACTTTGTTTTCTTCTAAATATGTTAACAATTTTTTTATGACACCAAAATTTCTTAAATTATTTCCCAAGCAATGTTTTAATGTGTGATATAGTAAATTTACTTTGTTGGCTAACTTGAGATAAAATTGTCAAACATGAAATTTGAATCGCATAGAAATGTTGGTCCAAAAACAATTAGTAGATTAAATTTTTAAAGCCTGATGTATTCATTTATCTTATTTAATGTGAGTTTGGGGTCGAAAGTCAGCCCGTTTCGTGTTGTTTCGTTTCTAATAACCCGCTAGTTAAACTATCATTTCAATATCCCTGGGATCAAGTACAAATAAGTAATAATCAATTCTGATCACTTAATCAAAATTGAAATCCGATGTTTTATATTGACTCAAATTTATCAACCTTGGTATAACATGGGAAAATTAAAAGAAGGCATGTTTAGGAGTTTATATCTGATATGTGTCCACAGAGGTCGAAAAACTTGAATTTGGTAGCTAGATTGTACATTATTGAAATTGTTCAGAAAATGGGAGATTTTTCTTCCCTTTGGAAAACCATAGCTAATTAATATACTATACGGATTTATTTGATAAAAAGCAGTTTAGAAAAATATAATGGCAACAGGAGTCTTAGATCTATAGCTAAAGATATATCTGAAAATTTCTCTGTATTAACACTCTCTCTATTTTCTTTCTTTTTCACCTTTTTCTATTGTAAGCGCCTCTTATCGCTAAAGTTTAGTTGAAACTATGACATAGCACATTTTCCCTGTACATTTTATTTTGAATTTTATGACAAAAAAGTATATTGAAATATTAACCATACATTTCTCATGTGAGATGGTTTTTTTGTTGTTGCTTTTTTGTTCCAAGATAACTGATTTGCAAAGCTGTGTTCTACTTTGTCTTGTATCAGTTATTTTATCATTAATTTAAACCTAAGTAGTTACTTATTGTCGTTTTTCACACATCTGTATATAGAAACTGTTCCTTTTATTCTCGCTAACAGTTGTCATATTTTCACTCTTCAACAAAAACCTGTCAGTAGCAGTTAATAATGAAACCCAACAGAGTCCATGCCAGGCCTCTGTTGTTTCTTAATGCTTCGGTAATAGGATTTCGGTCAAACAATTCACTGGGCATGCGACACTGTGACGTAATATTGACTCAAGGGTGGACAGTTAGGTCTAGATAAAATCTGTCTCTCATTGTCCGATCTTAATGGACACTTATACAAATGATTTAAATATTTAATATTAGCAGCGGACACCTGCTCGTGTAATTATTAGAAAGGGATCATAATTGTATTGTGTGTAATAAAAGTGGTCGCGTGGGGGTAGATGTTACCTTGTTCAAAAGAGATCAGGCACGCGTCTACAAATCTATTCAATCTCATTTTCATAATTTACAAATTTTAAAATGTTTTTCTTTTTTAAAAGATTCTCATAACACTGATGACCCATGAAAATAGGAAATAGGTCTAATCTTCAGCCATCGATTATACATTAACCTTTACCAACATTTTTATGTACATACACTCATTGGACACTCATTCATTCATTCATTTGCGGAAACAAGTTTTTTAGCAATGAAATGAAATAAATTTTAGGATTAAAATGCATTTAATTTGATCAAATATCGATATTCAACCCAGTTTCTGATCAACTTTTGAACAGAGGTAGCGACCTTTTAAAGACGTGAAATATAAAAAAAAAATGTCAGTCTTTTTTTAATTTGTAAATGTTTTACATATTTGAATCGCACAAACACGCAATTGTTGTTTTTTTTTTTTTTTTTTTGTCTCCTGTATTACGTTTTAATCACTATTCTAGCATGCAATGTTATATATAAATATAAGTACACTCTTCTAGTAATTTGATCTCAGTTTTGATTTTGGCTTGAGCGTCTCTGATGAGCCTTTAAACGCGACTCAGACGCAGTAATGTTTTTTTGAAGGCATGGCGGTATCAGAAAAAAAATGTTTAAATGATTTCAAGGATTGACCTTCGTTGTGTATGCTCGTACCCGGTAATGACACTTGGACAAAAGAGACGCCCACTTTATCATTGACGCCATACAGCTAAACAGCATGAATTAAAATGACCATGTACCAAAGATCTGAAAATAAATATAGAGCAAACCAAAATTAGAACTAATTACATTAGAAATACAACCAAAATCGTCATTTATTTCTCAAAGTCGTCATTTACATTTATTTGTACACAGTAAATATAATTATTCTGCCCACACGTCAAAATAGGTTTCATAACAGACATGCAATGGAAGAAAATGACTGATCTGTGGTGCCAGCAACACGTGTTTGTCGACACGCATGGAATCCTACTCCAAGTCCGTAATTTCCCGACACACGCGAACCTCCTTGTTTTTATAATATTAGATATTTATATGCAAAGACAGGCCAAGATAGGGGTGTTTGTATATTCATAGATCTAATCGGCTAAGTCAGTCCAGTTCCTTTGAATAATTGTGACCACTGGGATATAATGAGCTCGTCCCGGTGTCTGAGCAAGTGTTTGCTGGCATGCAAAACTATATTTTCTTTGTTCAAATCCCGTTTTTAAAACTTTTCCCTTTGTGTGGTTTGGCCAGGTGCTCAGCGCAAGTCAGTTGCCGTTCCGTACTGGTGACCGGTTTCAATGCTTGATGGGCATTTCCCCCGTGACCTGGCTGCCTCCGCTCGGAAACTCTCTGCTCTCTGTTCTCCTGCTATTCTCGGTATTCATCGTCAAAGCGTACGAACCCTTCCTGGCGCCTCTGTTGTAGCAACTAAGCAAATATTGTCACCATCCTGTAACACAAAGTAGAAATTATGAATTAATAATCAAGCTTTAATGATATAACATTTCTTTAAATTTTGTATGAAATGTTGATTTTAATTTATATTAAATACTAGTGCGACATTAGGTTGACGGTCAATTTATATCCAAACCCATCATTTATACCGGTGGCTTGTTATTATTTTCACCTTAATTATGGAATTAAAACAACTACCTTCAAGCTGTTTCGGTTATGTTTTTATATTTTCTGAGTTTTCACCTTTTAATTTCAGATTTTTTTTTATTTTGAAGACTTAATCACGAACCGTATTATTTTGTGTAAAAAAAACCCTTTCAATATTTAATTCTAGTTAACATTAACAATTTTGTAAAAAGTTCGCAACATTGATAAAGATAATTAAGAACTGATGAAAAACAAGAATATTTACTTTGATTTTCATTGAGATTTCATTAACGTTCACGTGAATTAACGGCGAGCCAGATTTCAAATTATTCTCTTTAGTTTATTAGAAAACATACAAAATTACAGACCCAAAGCCGCTTAACGATGCAGAAAAATATAGTAATTGGGTTTTTATAAACATAGACAAAATCAAGGAATGACAGGAGGTGTTATTTCTCGAGTTATGTCCATTTTTTGGCCAAGAACACTTTGAAGCAATGTGCCGAAAGAAGATGTTAGGGCGTACATGATTGGCGAATCCATGAAGGAATTTTCAAAAGTAGGGTCCACTCAGGGTCTAGGAATTAAAGCGGGTTCCAGGCCTGACCATGTTTCATTATAATATGCAAGGAACAAATTCTTAAGGAAAAGTTGTGGGTTCAAACCCGGAAGCCTCTTCTTTAGATCCGCTATAATGCTGCTTGTTTGATTTTACGGGTTTAGCCTTTGGAGCGATTTTCAAGATTATGACATTTTGTACTGTGCTGGTGGACAAAAGCACTAGATTTCAATTTTAACTCTTACACTCAAATGGCAACAGACAAAATTCCGGAGTTCATGAGAAATACTTTCTTTAATGTTGGTTATGTCGTGTACACTTATTCCACTTCTCTCTATCGTCTATATTGTATTAAAAAGAACAGAGATTAAATATTCATTTGTTTGCTTGTATGTTTTCTTTTTCTTTTTTCTTTTTCTTTTTTTTCCTTTTTTCTTTTTTTGTTGTTATTGTTGTTGCTGTTGTTGAAAACTTCAGGTGTATGGCTATCGCTTAACTTAAAAAAAGATAATTCTTATCATAAACAAAACAATATGTAAAATACAGAAAATTCTGTATATTAAAGTACAAAATAATTCTTTCAGAAAGAAACAAAAATGCTGCTCTGTAAAGAAATTAATCAAAAGAAACGAAAGATACAGTTAAAGCATTGAACAAACAAAAACTTCTCAATCTTAAATATTCAAATAAAATTAATTTCGAATGATTTGACACAAATTTCATATAAAGTTATATAAAACGTATTAACTTGTCATAATTTTAAATCTAGGAACCCAGCTGGTTGCGAGAATTACAGAACAGTTCGTGTTGGTAACACTTTGGCCCAACATAGGAATGGGGTCATATAGATGCATATACTACATCGGGGTCAAAATAGTTTCAGGTTGCCATGAGTGAAAAAAATAAATATATATATATTTTTAATCTTGTATTGTTTTAGATCTATACAAAATTAAAACCTTTAGTTTATAGAAGACTGATAAAGATTTCACATTTGTATGCCCCATCTACATAGGGGGTTCGGGTTCGTTTATCCTTTCGTCCGTTCAAAATGTTGCGAGATGGTGCATTATGTCTGGACATATTCTTGCTTTTATCGGTTTTCTGTCCTTCTAAATTTGGTTTCATAAAGTTTCAAATTGTAGCATTCGAAATTAAAATTTAAGATTGCAACATTTTTTTAAGTCCAAGGCAATTTTTGATATGCGCCTGACGCCTGTTTTGCTTATTCAAGACTTGTCAGAGGCGCTCAACCCAAAAGGTTGAAAATACCAACTTGACACATATAGTGAAAATGAAGAGCATAAATTAAAACTTAATCTTCTATCAAACGGGGTGTTGGATAGTATATATGATACATAATCATATCCATAAAATAACAGCAATTCAAAATCGGGAAAAAAATAACACGAGTTGAAAAAAAAGACAATTTTAAGCAATAGATTTGCAGGTATTGTTTCTTATTTTTGCTTTTAGCATTTACTTAATAATTTCATTAAAAATTGCTGACCGCGCGGTAAACTGTGATAAATATTTTTTTTAGTTACAGAGCTGAAATCTCAATGCATAAAAGGTAAACGAAAAAATCGCCAACTTCAAAAACTTGTTTTTCTATAACAATCTGAGTAAAATATTTATTGAAAAAAACATTAAAACAAAGACGACGAGGAAACAGTAAAAGTTATGCTCCGCCTTTTTAAGACTTTACATACACCGCCCCTTCAAGTCCAATATAAATATTAATCACTTCGCAAAACTCAGTGAACGTAATTGTTATAAGAATAGTTGCAAAGAAAAGACAAAAATAAGAAATTAAAAGTTGGAAACCTCAAACTAATATTTTTCTTTATGTAAAGCAATGTCAGTCTCCTTTTTTCTTCATGTAAAGAGTTCCCAAGTTTGCCAGAATTTAAAAAAAACAAAACACATTTTTAAGGTTTTCAGTTTTATTATAATATAGTATATTAATATTTTTTGTCGGAGTTGGGTAGGGGCAAGATCATGATAACAATGATTTTGTTGGAATTGTAAAGATCACGCAGAGACCTCAAAAACTAGTTTAATATATAGCGTCTTAAATTGGACATAGTAGCAATTTCCCGCGATTGCGCATAGAAAGTCTGCATGTATAGGCACCAGGAAAAGTCTTGCGCGGCCTCACCAATAAAATGTTTTCGGGCTTAAAAAAATACTGACCTCAACTCCTTAAGATAAAGTGATTATTCATGATTAACATCATTTTCTCAATCCCTTGGAAAAGCTGCATCTGTTTCAACAAGCCACAATTAATAATTCTCCTAAATCGCATTATATCCTTCTATTGAAATCATAGAAAAGCAAAGCTCCAATTTCTATTTCCAAATTAAAACACTAATATTTTACACGTTAAATTGACAGCTGAGTATGCTGTATAAAGACACTTGCTTAGGTTGTTTTTTGTTGTTGTTGTATTTTCCACTTTTTACATTAGAATTAGAAAAAATTATGTGCCTCACTACAACTAAGTCGAAAACATTCGCTCATCTTAGTAGAATTTCCAATGTTAAATAATGCAAGATAAGAAACAGGAAAAGACATTTTTGCAAGGATCCAAGAACCTATGCCGAGGGTTCCAGAATAACGGTTTTGCAGTTTTTGGAAAGGAAAGCTGAAAAAAAAGTTATGGCGACTTTTTGACAGCTGAGGAAACTGGAAGAAAATGAAATTGTGGGCAAATTTTGTCCGTTTATATCAGGACAAGAGAATCAATGTAAGCCTATTACTTGATTTTCGTTATTTCGATTTTCGTTTCTCTAAAATCTTTAGTAAATTATGACAAATGAAAAAGCTATGGGAAATCGAAAATTAGTGGTTTTTAAAAAGGCTTTATTGATAAGACTTTGCAATACATTTGCCAAAATCTATACCTTTTGATCCGGCATATAGACTACTTATGGATTTGCCCGGAATTTTCCCCGTTCTACAACCAAATAATATAATCGGTTTCCTATCCGCGATAAAGATTTCCAATTTTCCTATTAAAACTACCAGTTTTAAAGATTTTCTGACAATCATTGAGGTAGAGGGGACGTGTGATTCTAATAAAATATCATAGGAATCAAATAATCTAAAAGTGTCATAAGTTCATATGCTTCTGGGCTTCTTAAAGACCAGGGGTATGGTAACTCCAATTCGTCTTCTATATTTGTAGAACATTTAGGGCTTTAAGAAATGAAGACTCTACCATCGCTCTTTGGCTTATTCAGTTTATAATTTACGATGAAACAGACTGTCGGACGAAAATAGATAACACACAACTGCTCTTTCGTGAAACAAAATTTGTACTTTTCAATCCGAAAACGGCTTTGCGTTCGAAAATAAGCTTTGGATAAGTTGGTATCAAAGACTTTCTGGATTCGTGTTCGCTTTATCAACTGAAATAATTTTTATTTATAAAAACCCGTTTAAACAATTAAGCGACTATTAACTTTATTGTTAAGAAGAACACGAACGTTTTGGAATAAAGCAGCTGTGTTTATGGGTATATTATTACGTGAATTGTGAAATCGATCAGTAATTCTAAGCATTCACCCTATTTTTCTCCATGACTTGCTTTTAATGTTAAATTCTCAAAAGCAACCATTAGCGTGTTTTATTCTATATTCATAGCAAATAACAATATAGGTAGTTTTGTTAAATCAAACAATCATTTGTTTGAGTATACAATAATGCGTAAATTACCTCCCTACGGCGGCACACGCTGGCTAATTGTGGACACGTGGCTGAATCTCACGTCAACAAAGCGTTTTAGTTTTTGGGATAAAAGGACTAAAACTATATGGACTAAGGGCTATTTTATGTAATTTTTAAAGCAAACCCCGCCCCTCGATTTAAACAATCCCTATGTTTGTTCAATATGGCCCGTGCCAAAGTGCGATAATATTGACATACCAAATAACGGTATATATGAAGCCAGCCTCCACGTAGAGTCAATATTTAATTTCAGAGTTTAATAACATATTGTTATGTTTACTTTTCATCAGATGGAAAATTTTCGTCAGAAGCCGAGAGTAAAATCTCGAACTCAACCAATATTGTCAATCTTTTCATTAAGATAAAGACTTTGTGTAAAGAGGGATCAAACACTTTCAAACTGGGGCTTTATTCACACCTGTCACCCCAAACTTTTGTCACTCTGTCCCCCGAATATGTCTAACAGTGTCAGGTGTTCTGGACAGCCACCGTAAGATCAAATGGTCGGGAAATTTATCACACCTCAATCAGCAAATACCAAACAATGGAGACATAATTGAATAATTCATAATTAATAACTGTTAAATTTACAATAGGTGAAAATGAGTGTGACAGGTGTTGGTCAGAGACAGCCCCTACCGTAACTTTATACGGATGATTATCTCCATATTCCCTTGTGAACATATGGTTTTAGGTTACTTATTTGGAGGCTGAAATTTCTTTATCAGATTCCGAAACCAATTAGAAACGTTCCCTGAACAAACAGAAATCCAGGCCTTTCTTTCTCATGCAGGATTTTGTCGTGTAAACATGCAAACACGAGAAAACAATACCAGACTTTCACAGTTCTATAGTGTTTTCATATAGAATTTATTTTTGATTTGCACGTTAGCAATACCCAAAGCGGCAAGTTTCCAATTTAACTATTAACAGCAAAATTAAGCCTATATATTTTTTGCATGTTAAAATCCATACATATGCATCTATTTAGTACGTTAGTACTGTGAATGATTTGTATACCCCCGCAACGAAGAAGAGATGGGTATACTGTTTTACCCTTGTCCTCCCATCCGTCCGTCCGTCCGTCCTTCCATAGTGACAAAATATCCGTCGAAGTTCTTTTCTAAGAAACTAGAGGTAGAGGTCTGGTAATTTGTATACAGCTTCATCCTATGCTACCATATGGTGTATACCGATTTAATGTTCCTAGGTCATCTACTTCCTGTTTACCGGCATGGCATACGTTTAGAAACAGGGGTGACCAGTGTCATACAGCTTATATAGATTTGCTTATAATAAAAAAAACTTGGGTAAATTCATAATAAAAGGGTTTGAATTTAGAAAAAAAAAGATCAACTGCTGAGGGAAATACCACCATTATTGTTATACATGTTTTATACTGTAGGTATATGTTTATCAGTTTTTGTACAGGCTCTGATTCTGTGACAGCAAATTAAAGAACACCATTATCGTTGTAATGTCTGTGTACAAGTTGTATGCTTTTTTGTTAAATCAATGTAACATTTGCCCAGAAATGGGCCCAGTCGCTGCCGGTTAGTAAAATTATTCTTCTTATTCTTATTCTTATATAGCTACGACCTATATCTACCAAAATCAGAACCGCTTTTAAGCATCAAATTTTAAGTCACCTAATTGCAGAAATCAAGGAAATTCTGCTCTTCACACTTTTCTCAACATATGACTAATGTAGAACAATACAAAAAGAGCAAAACAACAGATTCGCATATACGTTGTCTCGAAAAACACATCGGCGAGAACTTTTTGGTTTTAGCTTTCATAGTTTTTTCCTTCTTTAATTTTGTCGTGTTTTTATTACTTAAAAATAAATGTGTCATTTGCATTATTTTCAGTTACTGTATGAATAAAGTTGTAATCAAGAATTAGCAACGATTGCAAAATCTGCAAAGTTAAAGCTAAAAAATAGAACCAGGGATGACCAGGAACGAACTACTATGTAATGGCACAATCAAAAGCAAGGTATATATATGAAGCAAAGGAATAATGAAGCAGACTTCTTACAATCTCTTCTAGACAAAAAAGACCGTAGACTGGCTCTCTCTTTCAACCTCACGTTCCGTTAATATTGATGATGTCCTTTCACTAAACAATTCTCGATTTGGTGACTTTCTTCATCTCATATATCCCCAGGAGCTTGAGATAAAGGACACAACGGATTCTAGGAAGTCTGCTTCATATTTAGATCTACATCTCGAAATTGACTCTCAAGGAAGACTTTTTCAACAAGGCTCTATGACAAATGTGATGACTTCAACTTTCCAATCGTCAACTTTCCCTTCTTGTGTAGCAACATTCCGTCCGCTCCAGCTTATGGAGTTTACGTATCTCAAGTGATTCGTTACTCCAGAGCGTGCGGGACTTACATCGATTTCCTTAGCAGAGCGACACGTCTGACGCAAAAATTGCTCACACAGGGTTATGTTGCTCCTCGGTTGCAGTCTTCACTCAAAAACTTTTACGGAAGACATCATGCACTTATAGACAAATATGGGATTTCGATCTCTCAGATGAGTGCAGATATTGGTTTGTCATAGGGTGTTGTTTTGTCTTCCTTTACCGGATTTGACACGCTGAATGGGCTATTGGCAACGCGACGGGTGTGCTATAGCAAGCAAGAACTGCTTACTCTTCCGGGGCACCTAAGTTCACTCTTGTTTCGACTGGAGTTCGCGTTGTTGATTGATATTCAGTTATTTTGTGTTTCCATGTTTTACATGTTGTCTGTTTCTGTCCCGTTCTTGTTCGTGTTTACTGGTTTTGTCTCTGCCCTTTCGGACCTTTGACATTCGGATACCCCATTGGTACCTCTGCTTCTTCCATGGTGAAGCCGATTTAGATGTTGGAGTTTAGGGAGTCAAAGTTGCTCTATTTGGGGGAAAGAAGGGTTTTGCGCCCGGTTTGGTTTATAAGCATCACATGATTTATTTGAATATCGATAAAAATTACCAAAATTTTCGAACAGTGTCAGCCTTTTTTTCATTTACGGTCTTTCGTCACAATTATTACAATGGTTTCGCCACAATCCAGTTGATTATCTTTGAACCGGGTTGTGCATTAAATTGTAGCTCATTAGAACACTTGCTGGTAAATCCATGTGTTTTGTCTTTGAAGAATTGAAATTTGTGTTAAATGTCAACAATCTGGTATTACCATGCTTATACTACGTAAAGATTGTGAACATTTGCGCAAAATAAGGTTGGGCAAGACTTTCATGCAGCCCACCAATGCGTGCTAAACCGACAGAATCTAATTTAACGCCGAGAGAGTACTAATTAAACCATTTTAATGACGTCATCCTTTTGTTTAAAGAGTGAATTATTTTTTAGGAATTCACTGCACTGTCTATTGTTCATGATCAGTGTTCCATGAACTTTTCACGGTCCACTGATCACAAACCTTCAGGGCAAACAGTGGGTTAGCATTACCCGGGAGTGATTAGTTTTCAAGAAATCTACCCTTTTAAAGAGTCACAAAATTGCATTGAATATAGAAAACACGTTTTATTCAATAAATAAAATCAGTTTTGATAAACAATTAATAAATCCAAATAAATTTATTCAAAAATTTCAAATATCCGATGATGAAATATTCCATTTTGTCCAAAACGTTATCCAACCATACTAACGTTCCTAACTCGTCTCAAAGGTGCACATGAATATTTATCGTAGTTGTCCAAACACAGAAAAAATCCATACATTGAGAATTTTTTGCTCATTCATGATTGGCGACAATAAAATAAAAGTTCGTTGTCCTGCACGTAAAGATGTACATCTGTAGCGCGCCTTTTCAGCAAGTGATTGTTGGTAAATCTAAAAAAAAAAGTTTAAAACAATTTTACTATGTTTAGTAAAAAAGTTGCATCAAAATTTGATCACTCCGTATAAAGGAAAATATATATAAAAAAAACAAGCTTTTTTTCTTCTTCACGGTGACTGGCTATCGTTTACCGCTGGAAATCTGAAGACAGCCTAAAAATACTACATGTGTATGTTACTGTGCATGTTTTTTTTTAAACAAAGAAGACAATTGGATGAAATGGTAGGCACCATTCTAGGATAAAGCAGCAAACATTTGAAATTCGGGGGGGGGGGGGTATTTTGTTTTCAATTTTTCGGGAAAAAAATGAATTGTCCTTGACCCAGAAAGAAAAAAAATTGTTTTGGTGAGCCTGGGCTACACAGCGTTAACAAAATTGCGAATAAAAAAATTGTTTCCAGTGTCGTTCAAAAAAAAATTCTCGTCTTCGAATAATTTTGAAAAAAAAATGGTCGATGGGCTAAAATCCATACGCCCTAGAATTTCAAATGGTTGCTGACTAAGAGCCTTGACTTGACTATCTTCAGAATTATTCAGTGTTAACGATAGCCGGTACATGTAACGTGTTCAAATGAAGGAGGAAAAAATAAAATAAATAATCATTCCTTGGCGAGTGATCATTGCAATTTGATTTTGTTTTTTTACGGGTGAGCGTATAGCTGTATTGTTTAATTATTTTAAATTAGATTAAACCCATCTATTTTACAGAAATTTGTATCAAAAAGTGATTAAGGTTCTTCTAAATGAAAAGTGGCTGCCATACATTATCAATACAAAACTTTCAAAAAATTCACAGCTTTAGCAAATGATGTATTTTGATTAAAACCTGTCGAATTAGATTTAACTCTCCAATACCTAGAGCAAGCTAGTATCTAAAATCCCACAATGAGTATTAATTTAATTTTATTTACATAAGCATGTAAGGTGCGTCTGATTACTATCTTACTGTTCGAGCACACTCTTACAAATATTTAATATTTTACCTTTGAAGACAGTTTTTATATGTAATTATTTCTAGCTTGCGTTAGACATGTTAGATATTATAAGATTATAAAACATTCATTTCAACAGTTCAACATAATTTTAGCAAAATACTTATTTCATCTACTAGGCTGTGCATTGTTTCAAACTTTTGTATCAAAAATGCATGGCAGCCATTTCCGTCTGTTTTTTTTTCTTAAAATATTAAGGTATTTATTTTTCATTGGTACAGAAATTTCGAAGTGCTGTATATTAAAAATAATGCTTTTCACCATGTGTTTTCTGACTTGAAAATGAATAATCCACTGCTTTTTCTCATTTTTGCTGTGTAAAAGTCATTTGACTTAAGGTCACTTAATTAAACTTTGTATTTGATAGACATCTAATAAACTTTTTCATGAAAAAAGTAGGGAGTGTTCTGATTTTAGAGTCGACTGAGAGCGAGGCTCCAGACTAATTTTACCGAAAATATACACAAAAATAATAAATTTTCAAATGAAAGTGGTTCAAACCTCAGGAATTTTCCTTCTGGACCTACAACCAGAAGTGACGGGCAATAAACTGATAAACATCAATAAATGTTTCAAGTGGTTTTGACATAACCTAAAGGAAAACATAACATTAATTAAGTTTGTAAAGAGTGGTTAAAAATGTGTCAAAATCATATCTTTTGCATTTTAATTTTATTTTCTACCCAATTCTAAGTAATCATTACGTTATTTAAAATATCTTACCTTCTGAATGCTTCTGTAATTTATTCCAAAGAACGAAAAATAAATCCATTGTAGAAAGTTTAAATAATCCATGATGAATTTCAAAATTTAAATCCAATGACAAGAACACGACGAACTCTGTGTTGTCCATTATAAAACATTTTAAAAGTACTCACAAATCTGCTCACTATATAAAATTGAATAAGGCGGGAAAATTTATGAACACTTTGAAGGAACGGATGGGATGTCGGAACCACGCTTTTTTATTTTTTTTTATAAAATACGGATGCTCTTAATGTTTAATCATAGTTAAACATTTATATATTGTTTTCCCCGGTTTAAAATGGTTTAAGTAGGAGAATGTATGGTTTACAGTAGATTCGTAAAAATAATTCACTCGCGCCTAACGGCGCTCGTGAATTATTTTTTACGAATCTACAGTAAACCATACATTCTCCTATACTTACAGACTCTGACCCGGATGATTTATCAAAAGTAAGAATATTCCTTCAAATATTCTGCCTTTAATGTTTTTTACTGCATTCTAAAATAAAAGATATCGATTTTTCCAAACATGAATAAAAATTAATGGCGGTCCATAGAAGGCAACATCGTTTCTATTTCTCTTTATTGTTTTGTATTTGAAGTTGTCATAATTTGTTGTGTAAAACGAGAAGCAATATTTTGTCTGATTTTCGAGATAAAATGGTAATGGGAATTAGTGTATAAAGTTTAAGAGGGAGAAATGGCCGACGTTTAAAGAAACAACATCCATAGCATGGTCTGTATATTTCAATATACAGGTCTATGTCAATAGCGAGACGATTCCGAGGGAAAATTGTTTCATGGGGTTCGAAAAATTCAATTCAAAATTAAGAAAACTGGGTTGAAGCTAACTCGAATGATCCAAGCCCTATCCGTCTTCGCATACTTCGACGGGACGGGGTTAATGTAGCGACTGTAAGGAGCGAAATATAACGTCTGTATTATTCGGGTTAGGTTGAAGCGTGCATCTCTAAAATTTAAGATTTTTATCTTATTCGAAATCAACCGGACTTCAAGATTATAAGTCGCTTACCAAGACCAACTTTTTTTTTATAGAACCTTGAATAGTTCAGTTTTGTCGGGAAACCGCCTATGCGCCTTGTCAGGGGTGCATAGTGCAAGTTTTTGTCCATTTGGTCTGATTTTCGAGATAGAGACAGAACTTGTGCATAAGAGGTCATTGGTGTATTCTGAGTTGTTGTAACTCTGTTTTAAGCACATTTTCACACAGAATATGCACGTTTCATATTGGACATAACAAACAAAACGAATGTTGATTTAGTATTTATGTGTTTTATGTTTTTTTCGTCATGTTTCTGGTTTTGTCTCGGACCTTTTGGACTTATGACATTCAAAAACCCCATTGGTACCTCTGCTTCTTCAACGTATGTTGAAGGGTAATGACCAACTAAACTGATATTTCTTGATATTCTCATTAAGAAGTGAACTTGATTACCTTGTTATACCCGCTTTGCTACCTTCAATCTCCTTTTGTCCTTGCGCAAGTACGAGTTGTTCCTGTTTCTTTACACGTGCTTTTATGTGTTTGTTCCTGTTTCTTTACACGTGCTTTAATTTGTGTTGTCTTTTGCCAGTTTAGTTTCTGCCGAAGTTGGTTAACCTATGCATGCTTTAATGTCCTATTTTGACATTTGTTTGCCTAGCTCTTTTATTCACATTCGATTGGCCTTTATTTTTAGTAAGTGTATACAAAGTTTCATGAAGACCTGGTTTGATGTTTTTTTTTATTTGCATCTTTTAAGTGCAAACGTATATTGTGACAAACCATTGCTAATGCGTCAAAGATCGAAAGCTGGGTCTTGTAAAAATTTTCTTCAGAATTTGGAAATGCAGTCATGCCAAGTACTACAAATAATCCAAACCATATATAGGTTCTTGGGAAAGGATTAATGTGTCACAGACAAACGGACAGAGCTTACTGTTTGCTGAATTTAGAAGAATTGTACATGTATTTACTATTATTTGTAAAAAGTTGCTTATTTGACCCTTATATTTCAACCTAAAAACAGAACTCATAAAATACACATATAACTACTCTTTTTGGGATCAATTGAGATAATGTATGAAAGGATATGGAGTAAATGAACACGAGACCACAACACGTAGTTCGTTTGATGTGATTTACAATAAACTGACTGTTCAGTTACCGTAATTGTAATACTCCTTCCATGACCCAATTTTACACCAGTCAATATTGCTGATTTCAATTGTGTTGGGTTGTATTTATATGCCCCATCACCGAAAGTAGGGGCATATAGTGTTCTGGTCCTTTGGTCCGTTCATCCCAAATTATGTGATGGGGCATTATGTTGATTTATTCTGTGTCAACTGATTTTGTCATTTTTTTCCTTTTAAACTTTTGAGATTAAAAAATGCTCCATAGGTACTATTTGAGCTCTTTCTTTAATATCAGCGATATTTTAGGAAGGAAATAGGTCTATCAATAAAAATCCTGTTTTGATTTTTTTTTCTCAAGAAAATTTTTAAGCACCACAAAGACAATCAAATGTTTCTTAATACATACAGTGAAATCTGCCCCAATGGAACCTCTTTTGAGCTAAAAATGTGGTCGGTTTATAAAGGTGTTCGCTTTATACAGGTCGATGGATATAGAAGTGTATTAAAAAAAATCCAATATCAGTTACAATTATAATAGACATTCATTCAGTATATTAAGAGTTCGACTTCAGCATGGCTGGCTAAGGATGAATTTGTTTGAAGTTGCAATGATTATGTATGCAGTGTTTATTGTTACCAACTGTGTTAAGTTTCATGAAGATCAGTTTAGGAAATAATAATTTGTTAAAGAGCGAAGGTGAACAAAGGGTACAAGTGTCAAACTAGGACAGACAGACAGACCAAAATGATGCATTTTTCAGATGGGTCATGAAAACATACAATTATAGCTTGGTGACTATTTATTTGTTCATGTATCAGTACAAGTTATGTTTCCAAAAAGATTTGCATAAGTGTGAACATGGACTTCACACATTACTAAAAAATTGGTGTGTAAATCCAGAAATCACACATTCTAAAAAAAGAAACACATAAAACCGACTAACCTAACATGGTTTGATCCCTCGGAACATCTACATTATAGATGTGTATGTATATACTCAGAAAATAAATGCAAGTTTTTACAAAAACACATATGGATAAAACGGTCAACTCAAAATGAGTTTCTATTTATCAAATTAAAAATACAAAATGTTTTTTTTTGTACATTGGGGATAAAAAATTCATTGACCCCTTTTTAAGCTAAACAAACAATTCATATTTTATATTTTCATAACATATAAGTTCCCCATTTAGACCTTAAGAACTTTTTTTTTGGTTCACTGAATAATTTACACCAAAAAATAAAAAATATCAGTTATGGATATCATGAAAAATTGAATGAAAAAATGGTGTTGTTTTTTATTCTAAAAATAAATAATTGTAAAAATGTGTAATGCATTAAAAATGACAATGAAAGGATGAGAAAAAGGGACATAACTTGTACAATTTTTATTTTCTATATATAATGCACCACAACACTCTAGTATGTATATTGCACAATAATAAAATGATAATAAAACCATGTGACCAAATCACATGACAATGTAACTGGCAGGTCACATGACTAATGGGACTGTTCTGATCATGTGACTAGGGTTTCTATGGCAATAAACAAAAACATAATACATAGTATGGTCCCTGAACTTTGATCTACGTTTAGCTGTCATGGAATCGGTGATGTTAGAAAAGAATGATTTCTAGGCTATGATTTTCCCCCTTTGAATAGATGACGTTGAGTCTCACCGATTTTATGAAAGCTTTATTTGATTGGAATGTTACAAGCTTATCTACAGCGAATGATAATGTCAACTATAAAGCAACAAAACACGTCATAACAGAGGAGACAAAAACAATATGCAGTGGTTAGATCCAGAGGGGGGGGGGGGTTTCTTTAGAAAATTGTGTCATTTTGGTGCAGATATTCAGCAAAATTGGACCTGAACCCCCTATTTTTCACAGAGGACCCCACTTTGATCTGTTCCTGTTATGAGAAAGTTTATTCAAACTGGCTTTTGTTCAGAAATATTTTCTTGTCTTGTTCACAACTCTTAGAAAAACAACAAATATAAATTTTGAGTTAAAAAAAACTTTCTTCCAACCACTGATGACTAAACATTCAACGTGACGAGATTATTTGCAGACTCTGCTCGTTTTGTTTGTTGATTCAACATTAAACGACTTTTACAAGAGGGAAACAGCTGTCGGACTTCTCATCACACGGTCCTGTTGCCATGGTAATTAACTCCAGATTAATCCAGTGACAAACTGTTGCCATTCGTAGCTAGTTTTTCTGAAGAAATTTTTATATGGAAGGTTATTTCTTAAGGTGCAACATGTTTTCAATTAGAAGTAACTTAACAACTGAACATGAACTGAATGTTATTAACCTAGTGAAAATTTTAGGGAGACCTAATGGTAGAAATATTTCCAAGGTTACAGGCACTGGACGTTTGTGTCTTTTTTTTATCTTTGTCTTTGTTTATAGCTGGTTTGGTTTTACAGAAATGTATAAATAGCACTATGCGTTGTGTCAGTCCATGAATAAGTGTCAAATGGGGAAAAATTAATCTTCAGACAAAAACCAAGAATTCTCCCAATAGTTGTGAAGAAACATGACTTCAAAAAGAAATTGTTCAAATTAAATCATTTAAAATGAATTAAAAAACATATAAAATTTTAAAAAGGATTTCAATGAGATTCATTTTAGTCAGAAAACTTCTTTAAAAAAAATCTTAATCAGATCTGTGCGTAAAAAAAAATCATTTAGAAATTAAACAATTATCTCTAACATATGCATAAATATTGTCTTTTTTCAGTTTACAACACCCATTTCCAAAAACATTACATCTAACTATAAAAGTATTTAAAACAAGAGAGTTCCCACATAGAATTCTTTTTTTTAGAAATGAGGTAATTCAGGGGACATAATTCCACTTCCTGATCATGGTCAATAAAGGCAATAAATATGTACACATTTAAAACATGATTACGATTATGATCAGAAAAATATGTACACAATGAAAAAAGTCTACACACCACTAAGCTTTCCTTTGTTTTTATTGCATGCCTCGTGCAACGAAGAGGATCATTTGTTCAGACATATACAAAGCTATGATACACAGAATTTGTACACATAATATACACAACACGTAATAAATTAATAAATAACACAAAATGGTACACCAACATCAACAAAGAAAGAAAATTCAGCTCTGGTATAAAGAAAGATGTGAGCAAATGAAAACAACTCATGAAAACCCATAAACTGTATAATTTGGGTAAAAAATTAGGTATATACGGTACCATGTATACTGGTAATTATAAACTTATAAATTTCTAATTTTTGGTATTGTGACAAAAATGTTAACAAAATATGTCCCAATGCTTAAAACATGCACCAATTACAATATTTTCAAAATAAACCATCTTCTTTCTAACAACCCAAAATACATGTACAGTATTCCCCCCACCCATACTTTTTTGTTATAATTTAATACGCAAAACTGACATACATGTAATATTGTCACACAACAATCTGATACAAGTTTCCATTTGTCTCCCACCTTTATACACAGAGCAAATTTTCTTACAAAAAAACGTGGATAAAGGACATAAAAATTGGCAGTCTTGTATAAAAGGGGCAATATCTGTAAAAATAAAGAATAGGAAAAATAACATAACAAATTCATGGATTTCATTTGATAAAAGCAGAGTCAAGCTCCATTAAAAAATAATCAGTAAAAAGAAAGCAAGAAAGGTAATAAAAAATAAACCCATTATTACTTGCTAGAAATGTTACATATATATACGTGTATAAAGGGAATTATGACCATGATTCATAGGATTTCTAAGAAAACATACCAGCACTTGAGATTTAGTAAAAAATATGCAGTATACAAAATTTTCACAAAATTGTTTTATACAACCATTTAATTCTACAAAGTGCCCTAACAAATTAAGAAACATTTACAACTCTTTAAACCAACCCACCCTATTTTTCCATATTCGACCCAAAAGCCAAAATAATTATTATTTCTACTAGATTTCTTGAATTTTATTATCACAAGCAATTCAACACACAACGATATTTGTTCAAAATGCTGCCACTAACTCAGCTAATAAAAGCTCTAGGAGAAAATGCCATTTTAGGACAAACACACACAAAAAATACTTAAGCATCTTGATGACATGGATGTCTAGTCATTGGAATGTTTGTATTGGATCAATAAAATGACAACTGCCCCCTAAATCATTGATAATAAAAAAGTGTCCTCATTAACAAATAAATTAATTAACAAGTAAAATAAATAATAATTAACAAAAATAATCACCTAAAATCCACATTACAAAATTAATAATAAATATTGCACAATGTAATACAATGATTGTAGGGTTTCAAACACTAGCGCCACACAGGAAATAGGTGGCGCTGTTTCCATTATCTTCCTAAGGAGACAAAAACTACGACTAGATCATTACAACCATTTTGTTATATGAACACAATGAGCGAGAACTTTGTCTAGCAACTTGATATGTCATGGTTAAATGAGGATGAGGCAATGGAAAAAACAAACGGCTTCATTAAACGAAAATCTGGAATCAGAGAAAAGATATAACTTGTATACGTTTACAAATATGAGATTCTCTTAAATGTCAAAAGTCTCCTGGCAATAAAAGTATAATATATCAGATTTCTAAACTTTTCAACTTTACAACTGGAAAGATTCTTTTACAATAACAATTTCTTCTTTTATATCAGATCTTAGCAAAATTCCATTAAATGGAATAAAAATAGCGAAAAAATATGTACATGTACACCCAGATTTCCTTAGATTCTTAACAAATGGAATGTTTGACTTCTAATTTCTGGTCTCTTTAGATCTCACATGACGAGGAGAAAATAACAATAGATTCAAACGATAAGACAGAAAATATCGGAATGTAATGAATTTGAATTGGCATGTATGCGAATGAGAGAAAAAAAATAATAAAAACCGTCCTCGCACCTTCATTTACCTAATTCACTAACAAATAAATGAGACAATAAGGTCGTAATACATTAAAAAAAACACACCACCATTTCTACTAGCAAAAATTTAACACTACTTCAGCGGAAAAATCTTCTAAACTAAAGATGATACAGAAATTATCATGATCTCGTTCCCGACTGAGGGAGATGTCGAACAGACTGCTGCTTCCAGGACAAAAACCTGTCAAGCCTAGTCTTGAAAATGGAGACTGTGTTGTCCTACCGGCTTACTAACGGTACAAGCAAGTCAGGCCGTTTAAGCTCACAATGGTTAAATTATGCTTCTCTCTAGTTTAGTACATGACTCTTGTTGTAAATGCTGTCAGTTCTGCATTAAAAACAAGACATTAAATATTTGCACATTAAAAAATATGGACGAACATCACTTGAGATAATGTCTACTACACTAAATTGCCTCACACATAAATATATTCGATCTTCTCACAACATTGACAGAGTCAAGTACACAAGTCAAAATATTGCTAGGGTCAATAATTAGAACAACTCAGCTTTTGATCACCCCTTCCCGATTGTCATTTCCATTATCGTCACGCCATTTGTCTATGGATCTTCGACGTGCATTCATGAAAAAGTTCGCCACTGTGGTGACTTCCAACCCAAGCTGTTGGGCAATGGTAGCTTGCATTTCTTTAGACGGTCTCTTAGTTTCTTTAAAAATTGCATGCAATGTTCGGCGTTGAATGTCCGTGAACACTAATCGAGGTTTTTTCGGAGCTCTATTCTCCTGAGGGGACATCTCTTGTTCTTTTCTTTTACATGCTAAAAATAGAAAAACACACAACATTAATACTGAAATTCTCTAATTCATGATATGCTCTGTCATCAAAAATTGATAAGTTTTTCCCAAAAAATTTGACAGCTTTGCATCGGAGTTAAATAGTGAATCTTCAATTTTACTCAAGCACTGTGTATAGCTCTTTGGAGGTGAAGCAGTCACAAAATTGAAAACAGACAGACGGACTGGATAAGACAAATGTTCTGCTTTGTTTGCTACCAAAATAATTTCCATGATAATTCTTTTGTTATCTTAACAGACAAATTTGTTTACCAGGTAATTAAAAAAATCTTGAACAAAACAAAGTTTTACACTGTATAAAAAAATGTTATCACAAAAGACAGAATTTGTAATCTGTTAGGTACTCAAGACATCTACCTATGACGGCATACACACACGGCTTTAACATAATTAAATTTATTGATAAAATACCATTCACCGCCTAACATTTCCCCGAACAATGAGGGCCGACTTAACAATAAAAGGCTTGCATGATGTAGCAAAGAAACAGTTTTCTTCATGTAGGACATTGTACTGAATTTAATAATAAAAGCCAAGTAACTTTAGCTTAAGGTTCTGTTGCTATGGTATTTAACGAAGAGAGTTAATATGGAAAGACACGTCCTCCGAGACTAATGAGGGAAAGTGGAGTCGACGGCTTCGTTCCCCGGGAGAGAAGTGAACACTCAGCTTTCACGGTTAATATGATGAATTGGCCAGGCGTTACGTTTAACAATGGCCTTGCATCAATTCATTATTATTTACAGCAAAGTTAGTAAAAAACGACAGCCCCTTTTTTGAAAAAAAGTTCTATTCATAAAGTGTACTCCAGGGACCACTTATATTAGATAAAACAAGGGGTTGCACTTAGTCGTGCTAAGCATACCCCCACTCAGCCATTCAGAAAACAGGAAGTAGAAGACCGACTGACCTGGAAAGGGGAGGCACGGTACAACTCATCATGCTAAAGCTGTATACCAAATTTGAAATCAATCCCTTTTCTAGAAGCCGAGAAATCTGTTACGAAAAATTGTCTATTTTTGACCCATAAAAAGTCTAAGTCAGCTCGGAAAACAGGAAGTAGATGATGGACTGACCTGGAAAGGGGAGGCACGGTATAACTTATCATGCTGAAGCTGTGTACCAAATTTGAAAACCAATCCATCCAGTAGAAGCCGAGAAATCTGTTACGAAAAATTTCACTTTTCAAATTTTTTACCCTTAAAAGTCTAAGTCGGCTCGAAAAACAGGAAGTAGATGATGGACTGACCTGGAAAGGGGAGGCACGGTATAACTCATCATGCTGAAGCTGTGTACCAAATTTGACACCAATCTATCCAGTAGAAGCTGAGAAATCTGTTACGAAAAATTTCACATTTCAAATTTTTTTTTCCCTAAAAAAGTCTAAGTCGGCTTGGAAAACAGGAAGAAGACTATGGTCTGACTTGGAAAGGGTAGGCATAGTATAACTCATCATGCTGAAGCTGTGTACCAAATTTGAAACCAATCCATCCAGTAGAAGCAGAGAAATTGAACCGGACGGACAGACGGACAGACGGACGGACAGACGGACGGACAAGGTGATTGCAATATAGCCCCCTCTCTAACGAGTGGGGGTATAATATACAGCCTATATTTTCTTTGACAAGTAAAAACTGGTACAGTAAAATGAATTTAACAAAGGAACATTTTAACCATCTTCAAATGATACTGTCATTAAATTATTTAAGAACAAATGATTTTAGTGAGGACAAACATCTATCTTATCTATGGAATGGCTCTACCATTTCTCTGAGTAACCCATAAGGAAATTCTTTCTCAATAATCCAAATCTTTCCTTTGCTTGAATTACACAAAATATTATAAATTATAATGACAACCCTTCCCCCACTTTGCCCTTATAAATTTTAGTCCCAAAATACTGCAGTTCTCAACACGTAGGATTCCTAACGTCAGAAATATGAGTTCTAATCATGGACGAGTACTTAAGCCCCTTCTGTCCTTGCCAATATCAATTTATCTTGTTTTCGCCTGTCAACGTCTAATACAGGGATATGAAATATTACAAATATTACAGAATTATTCGTGTTATTTAATATGTGGCTGTTAATATGAAAGGATGTGCTGATAAAACATGATTCCATTTATAGATACATGTATATTGGCAGTAGATACATGTACATGAAAGAAAATATGATATTAAGTAAAGACTACAGTAAATATTGTGCTGTTGTATAAATTCTATTTATTAAAATACAGTATTTTTGGAAAGTGTGAAGTCGTGAATGTAGCTTAATAATCTTTTTTTTATAATGTTACATCTAAAACAAAATGATAAAATCTTTTCACTTGCAACTTATCATTTAAACTTTCATAAAAAAAGTTTCAATTTTCAGCTATGTAGGACCAAAATCGAGCAAACTGAATGTTAAAAATTGAGCAGCCCAAAAGTTGCAGCACCCTTTATTTATACAAATTCTAAGATATGGCATATTGAGTGGCCAAAAAGAGTTGCATCTTTCATCCTCTAATTTATAATAATTCTCAGATCAGATCACAGGAACTAAAATTTCTGATGATAAGTAAACACTAATTATCGTTTGGGTTTCATGCTAATTATCCGAACCCTTTCAAACGTGTGAATCCTACAGCTGATTCCCTTCTCAGGGAACCGTACAAATATTGTACGTTTACTCTGCAATAATCTGTGTTTATTTTAGTATTAGAAATTTATGGATTTATCCGTTTTTTAAGCAGCAATACACAATAACCTTCAACTATTAAAGAATTATGTAGATCAATAAATCATTAGATCTTAATAGCTTCTGACACATGTTTGGTAATGTTTACAAACAATGTCGTATTTGTCTTAAGATCCTTCTAAGATTCTAACAAAATCTCACCAGGATTGAAGAGTTATTGGGGGGGGGGGGAGATTACTTATACAGAATTTTTTTAAAGCAATTTTTGGACTGACTGACTATAGACTGACAGACAGACTGATAGAAAAACAGGTCCTATATCTTATTAAAGCTCAACTTAAAAGCCACAGATTATTGAAATCTCAGTATGTACCAAGTTTCATCAAAATTTCATGACTAAAAATCCTATTTATCTTAACATAAATTCAAGGTTCAGATTTTGAAAAAGATATGTTTATGACTGTCCCCAAAATGCATCAAATGCATGCTAATACAGTAAACACAATTTTATATGATAAGTAGATGCAGTTGACACATTCATACATTTATACAATTATGATCTGCGATAAAGTTAATAAGGGGATATAATTGTCCTACATACATTTTCTACATGTAATTTTATATGATATATACATGTTCATGTACATCTGTTCATTATCTTTTAGAAAAGTTGATGTGGGGCAAAACTGGATATAGTGGCTTGTTTTTTAAATCAAAATAAATCGAAGAATTTTAATTACAGTGACTTTTTTATGGCCTTTTTTTTTCCAATCCAACGGGTCATTTAGCACTTGTTTTTCTAAAAGTCTTCACGATTAAACAAAACATTTTATTATATCCACAAATATGGGGGCAGCTTTAGATTTTTATCAAAAGGTATGCATTAATGTATTTTTAAATTCAAAATTACTACCAAAATAAACAGGTTTTATCTTGAAAATTAATGCTATTGATTGAAGAATGCATCAACTTCTCACAACTATGAAAATTTCGTTTAGACATGCATACCAGCAGACCCAAACAATATTGTAATTTCTCTTATCTTTTAAGGATGCTTATGTTACATAATATAGCCAGCCCCACAGCGGTCATAAGTGTATACAACGACACGAACCCACTTCTACGTAAAATACAAGGTCACCAGGGGCCCTAACACAAACAAATGCTCTTGTAGATCATGGCTGACATGTACAGTTGTCAAACCAGGGTCTTTCCTTGTTGATTAAAAAATGTCATCATTCCGGCCATTGTGAATTTTTCAAAACCCTCCAAGACAAATAAATTTTCCCATTTGTCACCTTTTGTTCAATGTAAACAATTCAATTGAGAAAGACCCTTGTGAATACCTGTTATGATAATGACAGTAGCTTATTGAAAGACTTCCCCCCATTAGTCCGAATCTGAATTATAGGTTTAATAGAATAAGTCGTAAAAATTTGTATTAACAGTATTTCTTCTAATAAAACAACTAGAACATAACGTGGACAGATTTGTAAGCCGTCATCTTGTCTTAATCAAAATCTTATTTCCAACAATGGAAACGACTTCATTACAAATTCAGTAACGTTTCCGTGGAAAGACAAACATATAAAGCCTACGGAATAAATTGCATGTGAATAATTGATAGGTGTATTTCCTCCTTTGTGGAGTATACACTGACCATATTGGTAATGCCGTAATGGACACCCTCGGGCAAAAGTTACGTCATTTCCATCATAAGACTCTTTAGGAAAGGTGATTAATAAACTATTCCAGTACAACTACAAATGGTAGCAGACTTCAGTTTAATTTTATTGGGATGGATCAAATTACGTTCCGACGACACATTTATAATTAAACTGCTAGTTATGACAGAAGGTTTTTTTTCTAATAAACACAAAAGCATATTCTCTATGACACACATTAAGTTATAAATTTTTAACATCTATTTTTGAAATAAAATACAACTACAAAAGGTTGATGAAAAAATAAAGAAATATTCTTTCCAAAATAGGATTTGAAACAAATTTCCATATTCTTTCGTTTTTAATAAAATATAATTATTTTTTTAAAATGTGGTTTTTGCAGAAAGAATGCTTCAGCTATCATGTATAACAACTACTAACTAATTCAAAACCAAAGGGATGAAACGAAAAATAGAAAGAAAGTAGAAAAACAGGATAGAATGTTACCACACAAAAACCCTATTTATTCTAGCATGCATCTGGTGTTGTATTACTTCCAACACATGGTTCGTCAGGATATTAAAATATGATTTTCCTTATACATTCACATATACAAGTAAAAATGATTGTGAACGTTGGCGACAAAAGCATGCACACGACAATATTAAGAATGAGCCTCCACGACAGATGTTCTCCCGATCCTAACACGGCCATTGTTAACGAGCTTTATCAAATCTTTTGTGGGTATTGTTATGGTTAACCTGAAGGTTTATAGAAAGGGGAAAGTCCAATAGAAAAATTCATGTTTAGTGTTTATCTAGTTATCTGACTGAACAGGGAAGACCTTAAAACACATTTTTTTTAAAAGCCACATGAATATTATTGGTTCAAATAATATAATTTCTTGACACTTATGTGCTATTAAAACTGGTTTAGAACAATAAATTTTAACTTTTAAATTAACCCGTAAAGATTGTTGACAATTGTATGATTATTCCTTTGAGAATGCATACATGTTTTGCTTTGATATTATGCTCTTTTATTCTTTTAACATCAATAGCAATTCATTAAAATCATATTTCTTAACCCCCAAATTAAAAATCTTATTTTGGTTCTTATTTTCATCAACATTAACTTATAATTTCCTATTTGGAAATCATAAATTAGGTTCATCCTCTTTAATCTGGACTACCCTCCCCCTTTTTTATAAAAAATTCCACGTGTAGAAATGATGGGAAACAACAAACAGAATTACGTCACAACACAAGCTTGTTATGCCTACCTATAGTCCCAAGAGACATCGTACCAAAACCGCCTTCTTCCTTTTTTATCGACACTTCACCGAACGTTTTGCCTATAGAAGAGAAAGAGAGGGAAACATATAAAACATGTCGCTACATGTAGATGTTACAATCACAAGTCGTACATGTACAGAAACAATTTTTATCAAGTCTTGCAAATCTGAAATAAAGTTGGAAATCTACTTAAAATAAGTCAAATCTACAGGCTTAAACCTTTAAGTAGGTCACAGTGACACAGATGCATGCTAAGTAAAATCCCTCAAATATAACAGAATGTTACATTAATAATTAATATATATATCTGTCATTATAAGTTTTATTTCAAGGATTATGTTCGAAAATTCAGGCTGTATGCACTATTTTTACTGACTGACCAATTAAAACTATACTACTTTTCCAATATGATTTATCAAACTGCCAAATGGTAGTATTGTAATACAATAACCAACATCAGATTTTTCAAAATGACATGAAACATTGTTATTTTCTTACGTAAGATTCTTTGTCTTTGCACATAGGAATTTGAACAAATTTTATACAGCCAGTTAATTCCCCTGATTAAGCAAAAATAAGTTTGTTTTCAATCTGTTTTGATACCCCCAAAACACCCCTCAGCCCCCTCGGGTACCTCTTAAATTTAAATGGGACTCACTATTTGAGGAGGTACATGTTACAGGATAGACAGCGAGTGTACCCCCCTGGTGCCCTATAGCTAGCTCGTTTGGTTGGACCCACGTTTTCTCTTTGTTACAGCCAGAATTTTCGAACGTGCCACCTAAAAATAAAACAAGACGAAATTCTACAATAATATAATAGTACAGGTTTATAAACTCAAAACTTAAAATTCAGCATCTAGAAACGAAAAACAAAGATGAAGCTTTAAAATCCTAAAAAAATCTTGCCAATCTAAAATATAAAAGCAAAACATGCAGTGTTCTCCCCAGAAATTTTGGATAGCATCACATTTTGCGTAAACAATATCAGGTGTCAGAAAGAAAAAAAATCATGTCAATCGACTTTTCACTATCAATTTATGATTAGTTCTTGACCACATATCATGTATACATGTTTTATGATACCCCCCTCTTCCCTCCCCACCCACCCCATTTGATGTATTTAGTCTATCTTCAAGCTATGGATACTATTGTTCCATATTAAGAAAGAGTTAAACTGATTGTAGCAATTTAACAATGGCTAAAACATCAGTTTGTCTTATGTTATCTATGAACTCTCAGTGAACTGCATCCAGTTACCAAGGATGGAAGAGGAAAAGACAGGCCTGAAAGCCATTTGCCTGGATTTGAAGCAATAAAAAATAATTAAATAGCTTTTATTTTTGGCATAAATAAATTACCAAGTACAAATGTTTACATTTCATTCACACTGGTTAAGGGTCACTAAGTTGACAGAATCATATAGATGCCAATGGTTCTCCTGCCTAAAGGAGAAAATGTTAGATAAGGTAATGGGAAATTGGGAATCTATTTTTAGACTTCCTGTTTTGACCAAAGGTCAAACAATATATCTAGAAAGCAATATTTTGGAATACCAAATGTTACAATGGAATTAATCATGTTTTATTGAGGTAAAAAGCATTTTCTTTATTTTGGGTATGGGTTATGACTGTTAATTTAGAATTCAACAGCTCATGTTCTAATAACACACCTGAATAAAAGCACGTGTGCATATGTTTGTTTTTGTTTTGGTCAAATCCTATTGGTCCTGGTTGGTTGTCCAATAGAAATAATTCACTTCGCAAAAGGTTTTCACCTGCAATCTGCATGGCTAATCAGTTCAAAGATCGATATTTCCTAATTAATTGACAAAACCATGATCATTGATTTCTTTGTTAATTGGCTTGGGGTTGTAAATGTGTCAATTACTCAACGATCATCAATCAGTCAGTGGCTTCATAAGGACATCAACTCAATAACCTTTGTTTTTTTAACAATTTGAAATAGCGTCTCGGTAAAGACTGATAGCATCTCGGCAAATTACGATAGCGTCTCGGTCCCGAGATGCTATAAGGGCCTGGGGAGAACACTGAACATGAAGGAAAATCTACATTATATATGTATAACACAAAGAACAGCACAGATGTTACAATTTCTAAGGCTTATACAACGTACATTATAATAGAGAGAAATATTTGCATGTCAAAGTATACACGTACATAATATTTTGTACAATTTGAAGCCTTTCGTACATGTAATTTATTACATTCACGTTAGGAAAAAAAATCCTAATTTGTAACCCTCACTAAGCTTATGCTTTCAACACTTATTTTTTCCTTTCAAAAGTCCTAAAATTCTAATAACATAATCTGTTACATGCATTTCATTCAAGTGGTGCGAACTCAAAAATCATTAAGAATGAAATTCATACTATGAAATTATCATAAAAGGTTATTTCATGGTCCACAAATTCCTTTTTAAAAGCCCATTTTAATATGGCCTATTAACATAACCCTCAAGAACCTAATTAAAATATACCCCTACTTATAAATGTAAATTGTTTTTTCCCAAACTCGATTCATTAGCAAACATGTTCTTTTTGTTATGCCATATGATTTTTAAGCTAAATATGGTCGTTTAACATAAAATCAAACTTTCTGCCTTTGAATGTTTTCAACCTCCTTTTTTCACCTTAATGTCGGTATATTTTCAAACCTTCATACGAGACAAACAAGGTATTTATAAGTTTCATTCAGTGTCGTTATGAATAATTGATAGACTCGACGAGGGCTGGCTTTTATCTTGCGATGGATGTTAGTCATGAAGTACACAAAGTCGTGTATTTCCAGCTTCCGTACCGCAGTATACAGGTGTGGTAATATCTAGCCTTTCATCATGACAAATCTACACATTGAAAACCAAAGCAGCTTTCTCGCCATGGCAACCAAGCATTCTCAACGACGGATCCAAATAAATGGAAAAATTATATTCATACAAAATGCTACTTGAGTAGCTGCTTTATCAAGCGTGTCTATCTCCTATGGTGGAGTTCTAAACATGGTATTGCATTCACGTTAGAAGTCTTGCGATGGTGCTTTCTGGGAAAAAATCAATATAATGACCATCTTCAATCACTATTTTTCACACGAGGAAAACAAGCTATATTTGTCTACCACACAAATCTGATGGAAAGTGGTTTTTTTTACCGTGGTTTCCATACAGGAATAAAATACGAAGGTTGAAGGATGAATCACGTTAATAATTACAGCAAAAAAATAGGACTCACGATGAAAAGATTTTATAAGTCTATTTGTTTGAAAACAAAAATGACAAAAATACATGTTTTTCTCTTGAAGAATTTATGATGAAAAAGGTCGAATCCATTGTAAGAAAAAAATTACATAGTATTCCCTTTAAGGAATTTTTCAAACAAACGTTTCAAAAGGAAGACTACCAAACTGTATTGACTTAAAAGAAGAAAATTGTTATTTACTTTTGAGGAATACAAAGAACTGTAGGGATTTAGGTTGTACAAAAGTGACTTATTTCATGCTTTCTCGACCTTTCTCAATACCCAAACATACATTGTTAGAGTTTTAAATGTTCCACTGTGAATGTTTGAAAGGCTTAAGAGATGACTTTATTCACCAATGGTCAGGGCATTAGACCATATCTCCTAGGCCAAAAAAAATTTAAATATAGGGTGACCTAATAATGTAATGTAGTGGTCTGAAAGCTAAGGCTTAATATTCTTTGGTAAAGGTTCCTTTGTAAGGTTTAAGTAAGAGACAAGCATGTACATTAAAAGACAGATATTCCGCTAGCCAAAAATAGTTCATACAGTTCATATAAGGTAAAAGAAGTGAAGTTTTCTATAAGACAATATCTCATGTCATTCTTGGGTGAATGTTCAATTTTTAAGTCTCAAATAAGAAGCATACATTAAAGATATTCTTTCTACAAATATATGTCTTGTTATACATGTTATAATACCTGGCTCTTATAACATGCAAACTTATCTTTATGTAAATAAACGGACATGTATATTATATAACATCTAAAGGCTGACCCAAATATACTTTTGAAAATATCTTTGTTTAAACAATAAAATCTTTAATTTTTCTCTTTGGACCATAGGAACTGTACTTCAGCATCTTAAATGACTCATTTTCACCTGTTGACCAGGTAGCTAAACGTAGAAATTTTTTTAATCAAATTTGTCATAATTTGCTTTAAAGATAAAAATCCAAAAATAGACTTGAGAATTTGCTATGGATGGAACGACCATGGAAATGAGTCTGAGATTTTCCTGATAAAACTCAGGAGAACTGATTAGTGCAAGGAACTACTCAGAAATGCACAGGTTTCAAGTGTCTTGTTTTCCAAACCAACACTGGTCTTTAATTATACATCGCTTCACCAAAGATGTACGTACAACTAACAATGCAAGTAAGGGAAATCCAATATTTATAGAAAATAGCGAAATGGGTTACTTAGGCAGTGATTAAATGAAATCAAACTAAACGAAGCAATTTGTGCTTAAACTCCATTGTACACACGGAACAGAGGAATTCCATTTTAGAGACCAAAACATCATTATTCCTAATAGAAACCAGCACAATGTGTTCAATAATTATAAAGGATTGGAAATGGCCGAACTGTGTACGTTATGACTGGGATCATCATTGACTAGGATGGCCGATACACAAAGTTTAAGGAATTCAAATGACAACAATTAGTTCAAGACAATAAATTTTGCTACGCCTGACATGCGTTTCGTCTATTCAAGACTCCTCAGAAGTATAGTCTTGTTCACTTATAAAGCAAAAGAAAGAATCTAGGGTGACTACATATTTTCAGGAAAATGCAAAATAAAGAAGCCGGTGACTGATAAAATGAAATGATATTGCCCAAGACTGAAGACACTAAAAAATCTTGCTTTTATAAAAGAATGATCTTAAGAAAGTTGTGTACTAAAACCCTATTACACACTACCTTATCTTAATATTAAGTTAAACAAGACAATTAAGTCCTCAAAATCTTGCACAATCATTTTCAAAATTTATCTTAATATAGTTGTGTAATAACTTATCCCTCTAACATTTTCTAAATCTTGCACAAGGGTAAGCGTACTACATAAAGGTCGTCAAGACTTGCCGTTTCAAAGCTCCCGACAAGGGGGTACAAGAGATGGCCATTTATTAAGCTTTATCTAATGAAAACTTTATACAAGATAAGCCTATGTCAATCATAGCCCCTCTCTGTAATAATTTGGTTGTGACGACCATCGTCCTACCCTATCTGTATATGGGGATCTTCCTAGCTTGAAAGTTGTGGACCAAAACATCCACCTTAATCGTAACGAGTTTTCACAAACTTTCCTGTAGAGAATTGACACGATAGACTTTGATCTGACAAGACTACGATTGGACGTACAACTTGGGGTGTTGTCGCTCACTTTCTCTTCCATGGAATACCTTAAATCAGGAATGTGTTTGCCTAGATTATCAAATTCTCCGATCATCTTGGAGAGACTTGGAAATACAAGATGCCCTGCTGTTTTCGATCAAGATATGAAAATGAAAAGGACTCAAATACAAACAGATTTTGACAAATCATCCCTTAGAAACTAATTGCAATTTCTTTAACCTCTACAAAAGACCAACCTCCAAAGAATTTTGAGACAAACACTTGTTAAATCATCGAAAATCCCATCACCCCCTGCCGATTCAGCTTAACCAAGACTTTCATCCTGCCTCCGCAAAAGGTCACATGAGATGGTTATGATGAGACTGGTATCCCTGCTTCCCATTCTCCCGAGCAAAATCATAATTGTCGGAATATGTCGAATGAAAAAATGTATCGACGGAAAAATGTTAATATTCTTATGATTCAATATTCATCTGCTCAACTCTTATGTAAATACATTTATTGTAAATTAAGCTAACAAAATGATTTGTAATTCTTTGTCTTTTCCCCCGTTGGACAATTTATATATTTCAAATATTTTTGTTGCTAATTTAATATTTTGAGAACAAATGTACATGTAGAATATGGTATAATTTTTCAACACTTATGTTACTTAAAAATATGAAAAATCAAGGAGTTGATAGGGGTTAAAAGTAAATGCATGTTAATTTTGCAGCTCCTCTTGTTATGAATAACTTTGTAGAATTCAAAAGGTGTACACTGTATTTATAGCATTAGGGCTTGTACTTGTACATGTAGCTTACATGTACTTCTTAAAATTCTTTTAAAAATTTAAAAACTTAATCCTTTAAAATCAGAGCTTGACCAAATTAAAACAGTCAGGTCAATTTAAATGAACTACATTCGTCCCATTAAAATCTGTAAGCCAGACCAACACGTTCATGTATATTTAACTAAAAGCTCATCGAGAAAATAAAGCATCTAAGGGTTAAATGCCAGCCTCGTGTAAATATCATCTGGACACTTAACTCTCGCTACACCAGACCAACACAGCTATAAATAGCTCCAATTGTACATCGTGTTCTGATGAAAACAAATCCATCATGGAACTGCCGTAACTTTTCTGCCATCTAAGGAATTGATAAATTGGCAAGTGTGCTAAGGTACAACGCTGAGTTTACGCTCCAAATGAACTATCCGTTACAATTAAAGCCAGACAATTGATGATCGGCATGTCTTTCTACGATATAATGGTGTACTAAATGTCGGCAGTTGTCTAGTAGGTTTCTAAAGATTATACTCTTTAGAGTTGTCTTTGTAGGGTATAAATTTGAATTCCATGAATTTATGTATGAAGGTTGCAATAGTTGCCAAACATATTGCAAGAAAATAAAATTCTTTATAAAACATTATAATCATATCAGGTTAACAATGATTTAAAAGTAAAACAACTAAAAAGGACAAAAAGGTTTTAGATCAAATTGAAAAATATCATGTTCATAATATGTAAATTAGTTGTATATCAAAACTAAAATTAGAACAGAAAATGGATACAACAGCAGATGCCTAGAAACGCTTAGTAGATACATGAGTAACACAGAATCTGAAAAGTCTTGTTAAAAGTAAAAAGATGTCAACTCTTGTCAAAGCTGCAAAAGAAACTTATTCTAATTATAAATATACATTGTACTAACATGACAAACTAAAACTGAAATAATATTGGACCCATGCGCTTGCTTTCATGCACCTCTGCAGCATGCAAAGTTATATTTTTTCATATTCATCTCAAAAGTTTATATATTATTGACAAAATAGGTTGAAACAAACCAAACAAGAGGCTCCCAGGAGCCTGAATCGCTCACCTGGTCTTGATGTTGACCCTATACTTTTGTAAAGCTAAATGAGCTGAACATTTAAGCAAGCGACCACTTTTCTCTACCTGCAATAGTTTTCATTCTATAGGCCGAAAACACCATTTTTCACCTATAACCCCTATAAGGAGGCATCTGACAACTTCGACCCTATGAAGACTTTTGTAGAGCTAAATGAGCTGAACATTTAAGCAAGCAACAGCTAATCTCTATCTGCAATAGTTTTCATTCTGTAGGCCAAAAACATGAAAAATGGCTATTTTTCAGGGGCCGTAACCCCTATAAGGGGTCATCTGACAACTTCAACCCTATGTAGAATTTTGTAAAGCTAAATGAGCTGAACATTTAAGCAAGCAACAGCTAATCTCTATGTGCAATAGTTTTCATTCTGTAGGCCAAAAACATGAAAAACTGCCATTTTTCAGGGGCTGTAACCCCTATAAGGGGTTTTCTGACAACTTCAATCCTATGGAGACTTTCATAGAGCTAAATGAGCTAAACATTTAAGCAAGCAACAGCTAATCTCTATCTGCAATAGTTTTCATTCTGTAGGCCAAAAACATGAAAAATGGCTATTTTTCACCTTTAAGGGGCTGTAACCCCTATAAGGGGTCATCTGACAACTTCGACCCTATGGAGACTTTTGTAGAGTTAAATGAGCTGAACATTTAAGCAAGCAACAGCTAATCTCTATCTGCAATAGTTTTCATTCTGTAGGCCAAAAACATGAAAAATTGCTATTTTTCAGGGGCCGTAACCCCTATAAGGAGTCATCTGACAACTTCGACTCTATGGAAAATTTTGTAGAGCTAAATGAGCTGAACATTTAAGCAAGCAACAGCTAATCTCTATCTGCAATAGTTTTCATTCTGTAGGACAAAAACATGAAAAATCGCTATTTTTCAGGGGCCGTAACCCCTATAAGGGGTCATCTGACAACTTCGACCCTATGGAGAATTTTGTAGAGCTAAATGAGCTGAACATTTAAGCAAGCAACAGCTAATCTCTATGTGCAATAGTTTTCATTCTGTAGGCCAAAAACATGAAAAAATGCCATTTTTCAGGGGCCGTAACCCCTATAAGGGGTTATCTGACATCGTCGATCCTATGGAGACTTTCGTAGAGCTAAATGAGCTAAACATTTAAGCAAGCAACAGCTAATCTCTATCTGCAATAGTTTTCATTCTGTAGGCCAAAAACATGAAAAATGGCTATTTTTCACCTTTAAGGGGCTGTAACCCCTATAAGGGGTCATCTGACAACTTCGACCCTATGGAGACTTTTGTAGAGTTAAATGAGCTGAACATTTAAGCAAGCAACAGCTAATCTCTATCTGCAATAGTTTTCATTCTGTAGGCCAAAAACATGAAAAAATGCTATTTTTCACCTTTAAGGGGCCGTAACCCCTATAAGGGGTCATCTGACAACTTTGACCAAATGGAGACTTTTGTAGAGCTTTTGATGCTGAATCAGTAGCGTGGCCTCAGATTTCCTCTATCTCTTATACTTTTTGATTTATAAGCCAAAAACAGTAGTCTGACCCCCCTAGTCTATTTTTAGTAACGGCGGCCATGTTTTTTAACGGATTAAAAATCAAAACACAAGTTTGGTGCAGGACACCCTAAGGATCATTCATACCAAGTTTCATTAAATTCTGTTTGGTAGTTTCAGAGGAGAAGATTTTTGAAAAATTGTTAACAGACGACGACGACAGACGACGACGACGGACGCCAAGTGATGGTAATAGCTCACATGGACCTTCGGTCCAGGTGAGCTAAAAATTACAGAACTGAACATCAAATTAATTTTCATTACATTGTATTAAATTTTGACAATTCCACCACAACAGTTTTCTTATTACCAAGAAGATGCACATTGCTTTAAAAAGTTTAGATGTTCTTTAAAAAAAAAAAAAAAAAAAAAAAAAAAAAAAAAAAAAATTAAATTGAATCGATTATGTTCTTGTCTGAATATAACCTTAAATTGAATCGATTATGGTCTTGTCTGAATATAACCTTAAATTGAATCGATTATGTTCTAGCCTTAACAATAACCTTAAATTGAATCAATTAGTTAGTGAGCAAGGCAACAGGCATTTATATGGTTCGTTGATTAGTAGATAAATGTAGGTCACTACGTCCCATTCCTAAAGAGTTGTATAGTATAATACCTTGACCAATCAGATGACTGGCGATGGTACGACAAAAAACCTCAGCGAGGAGGGAACCTCAATCGCTAGAACTAAACTGAAAAGAATGAGAAATCTATTTTACAAACAAAATCTAGGGAAAACAGAAAGAAACAGGTTAAGGGTGATTACTTCAGCTTGCATTTGTACTGTGAACCACTAAGATGAAGAAAAAAATGTTTTTTTTTAGTATATAACACCATCAGTTAGTAAAATAGTGATTTTTTTTAAGATAAGGGTCTTGATATATTTCTGAAAGGGATGTTTCAAATCATTTGTATAACCAGTACATGTAATTATTAAACAGTAAAAAAAAAATGTTATGATACATGTACATGCAGCTTGGACTGGAACTTCTACTTTCGTTTTCAGTTCCAAAATTTTATAAACCTTAAATCAAGTCATTTTGAATTCTTATTAAGAGAGAATTTTAATTGAAGTCAGTTCGGTTACACAAACGATGTATTGTATACTTGATGAGCCTGTGTTTATGACAGATGGTTTTAGAGGAGACAGATTGTCGTGTGACACCTTCAACATGAACTGTTATACAATGTACATGTACATGGAACTTTCATATTTTTATTTTTCCAGTTTGTTTCAAGATTTTTGAATTTTATCCCTTCCCCTTAAAATCTGTCTTTTGGCATTATGAGAGTTATAATATTGCAATGTTTTCAATCAAAATGAAAGATTTGTTATTTTCATTCAACATGTTCCAAAGAAATGAACATTACTTGTTGTCTCCAGAGAAGTAATTATCATTGTTGCTTATTTTGAGGCAAACTTCATTTTAGACTTTACTCAAGTTTAATATATGTTCTATTGTGTTAACTGTATACATGTTCATTTGTACATGTATTTAATATTACACATTTTTATACAGAAATTTTTTGGCCAGCTGTTACTTACATTATATCCGTGTTAGGAATTTTCTCTCTTTTTTTATTACATGAACATTTACAGAAACTTTTAAACATGTCTGTACAACAATATGAATATTATGTTAAGATTTTAAATTGAGAGCTTTTTAGGTATTAATACTTTTAACATTGTGAAAAAAATGAATATTTGTGTACATTAACATACATGTAGTAACCTCCTATTTTCGCAGAAATGAAAAAAAATTGAATAAACTTTCATCATGCACAGATTCAAAGTGAAAAAAAAGAACACAAATCAAGAAATTGCTTTTTTTAGTACATGTACATGTATGTACAATGTACATGTTTTAACACAATCACAATGTATACCAAAAGTTTCTATATTTAATTTTGCATGAACATGTCCTCATATATATAAATATTCCAGCACTTTGACGATTAGGTGGTAAATCTTTAGATTAGGAATTTTAAATTTCGACATGAATGCAATTTACCACCTTTTAGTTCGTGTTTATACAAACAAGAAGCTTCAAAAGACGTTTACGGACATTTAAATTAAAATTCTAAGTCTGTACCTTTAGTTTTTCCTCATTTTATTTAAGATATTTACGGGTATATTAATAATCATATGAACATGACCATGCAAAAATAACTCAGATGATAGACTTCGAAAGACTCAAGAGAATTCGTGAAAATATCATGTACATGTAATATCATGAGTATAAAGTTATGTAAAGTGATAAAGCTATGCCTTTAATTTGATGAGATGAACAAAATTGTCCACAGAAGGAAATTAAAACAGGATGGAATGTAAATAACCAAAGTGACAAAATCAAGATAAGTCGGTGACCAAAACATGATATTTTGTGGAAAATTGTTGGACAAATCCACGAACAATGTTGGTATAAGATTGGTTCGACAAATCCGACTTAGATTACAATTCCTGGTATGCTGAGTGACGGATAAATCTTGCCAAACAATACCAACTGGTTCGTAGCATATGGCATCGGCAAAATAACGAGGGGGATTAAGTTGAAACTTTGGACTGAATCCCCATGACAAATACAGAACTAGATTATTGGAAACAAGGGACTTAAAAGACAGATCCAATTTAATTTGACAAGTTATCATCAGTATGAAAAGTGAGGAGGATAAATTTCAAAACATTTTTTTTTTGTCTAAATACAATGTATTAATTTACATGTACATCAGTTACCAAGCCACAAACGGAAAATAAATATTGTACGTGTAAATTCTTAACATGCAACACCATGAACACTTCTTTGCTGAAAACTGTTGTGATTTTTTTTTTCAAATTTGAATATCAATATACACATGTGTACAGATAAAATGTACATGACAAAATGTACATTGTACATGTACATAACTATTGTTAACTTTGAGTCTGCAATAAAGATTGAAGAAAATTACAAATTGATATTGAAATTTCTGTATTTTCATGCATTTAGAAATTGCACATATGTACATTTCTTGTATTACTAGTCATGCAAAAATAAACTTTTCAATGCAAAATAATAAGAGGAATAAATAACGATAAAAAGACAATCATCCCTTAAAATAAGAAAATTAATATTCATGCAACATTCTTCAATCTTATTACTTTTATCATGCATAAAATATGTGCAATGTGTTAAAACACACTTTGCCATGTTCAAATGTACAAATGTAAGGCACAATGCACGAACTCATTTTAAACTTTTTAAATATTTTATCAGTCTTTTTAAAAAATTTTGTCAGAACTTGTACATTTTTCATATTATATACAGGTAAAAATTCCAGGTAATAATTTCTTTGATCCCCTGAACAAAGGGTGCTAAAAGCCAGTCAAAACAGATGTTGTGTATGTTTCTGGGCTTTTGTTTGTTGGACAGGTGACCACCTCTACAGGTTAATTAACTTGAGTACACAGGGGTATTAGCACATTTTATGAATACAAACAAGATTTATCTAATGAACAAAGGGAAAGCTCTGTAAAACATGCATGTCACTGGCCAAGTTTATGACAAAGAATCAAGCTCCTGAGCTATGAATAATAAATATTTGCTTTTCATCATGTTAATGAAGAATTGACAACTCAATTTATAAATTATTAAATCAAATATTGCTGTCATAATTATTAATTGCTACTGACATGATAATTTTTTGTATGAAATTGAAAAGATGATTTTTGGAAATTTGATTTTGAATTTCATTTTATTTACTCTGTATCAATGCATGAAAACAGAAATGAAGAAAATGAGTAATTAATTAATTAATATATTAAATTTATCATTTTTTTTTTCTCTCAGATGTACAGTACATATGTTCATTGTTCAGTAATATGTTGTTTGTTCACAATAAATCGGTTTTAATTCTTTCGCTTAAGACAAATGTCAATATTCAATAAAGAAATAAACAGTTCAATACAATTATCAGAATTGAACATTAGAAACGTTTTATCAATGAAAGCTACTTTCGACTGTTCAATACTATTTTGTCAATATACTATGAAATTACTATTAGGCTACACGTGGCTTGAGCTAAAAACAATAAAATTCAATAAATGAAGAATTGTAAACAAAAGCAGTTTATCAAACTGGAAGGATAAACATAAATTAATGATACACAACAATAATATACTGTACTACATGTAAACTTACAAATGGGATAAAAAGCTTGAATCCAGTTAATGCTGACAGACAACAAAACAAGCTGAAAATGCTTTTTTTTAGGAGGGGGGGACAAACATAATGCAAATGAAACACTACAAGCAAAGAAGCAAACATTCCCAATAATTGACTTCTTGACAAAGGGGTAAAAGCAATAAAGCAAAAAGAACCAAAAATGTTACTATACGAACACTTTACTTTTTAGACCGAGGGGTAAAAAGACCAAATGTTACCTGCCAATCTTAGGGCTGACATACGCTGAAACTCAGGTTCCTGCAGCCATTTCCACATTCTTCGGAATGTCTCTCTTCCTGACTTGAGTTTGCTCCATGGTTTAGGATTTCTCAGAAGATCACTTAATGTCCCTTGACTTCGACATAGCACTCTCTGTGCAAAAACAGCTTGAGGGATGCTGTATCGCTTCAACTCACTGCTTATTCGCTGTGCTAATTCCTTAGTGTTCAGTTCTTCAAGTTCTTGCTTATTATTGCTTTGTGTATCCATTGGACCAAGAGATCTTTCGCGTTGTGGACTACTGCTATGACTATGAGGTGATGCGTCAGGCGTCACTGTGGAATTGACATGAAGTCCGTTCACGGACGACATCATCGGATTTGGGGAATGCAGACGAGCAGGTTGTGTAGAGAGATTGCGATAAGAGTCATATGATGCTAATGTGTTTGGTGATAAAACTGGCGATCTATGTTCAGATTTGGGTGATGGTAGTCCATTTTGAGGTACTCCAACACTGACATTAACACTGTATCCATAGGGCGACATTGCCTGATTATATCCGTTAGTTGTCATCATATTAAGGTTTGTATTTCCTTGGATGCTGGCTGGACTAATGTTCATGCTCATCATTTTTGTATCGTAACGGTACGTATTCATAGCATTTATATCCATAACTGCACCAAGTCCATTGTTCATCAGTGTAAATCCATTTCCACATGTTGTTTGAATTTGGTTAAATTTATCCGAAACAGTTGAAATTGGAGGCAAAGGTTGCAGCGGAGTAAGTGTCGCGTAACTATTAGGACTATAAGACGGACTCATCCTTCCATTAAGAGTCTGATAAGTCACATCACCCATTTGGGTTCTATATTCTGAAGTATCAATCATATTGGCGACTGTAACTGTTATCGCATCTGTGCTACGATTTATTTCATCAATGCTTGGTTCAAGTTGTTCAGCCTCTGGACTGGATACGGCACTAACGGTCTGCACTGGTTGAAAGTCCGATTCCGACTGAGTGGTAACTGACGGTTGACTTGGACTATCCGCACTACCTTCGGGTTCAATCTTCAAAGCGATACTGACTGGGGTAGCGATTGTCGAATCATTAATTTGTTGATCCGGGATATCAGCCATGTTTTCCATCGTCATTCCAAGATCAACAAACGATCGAACAACAAACAATGGTAAACTGTCAGTTAAAGTAACCTTTGGTAGCGGTTTGCTGGTTGGTTAGTCGATATTTTGGGGCTATTACGTACGCCTGGGAACAAGAAAGCTGTTTCTTAGTTCAACCTCCATGTTTAGACAGCTGTGACCTGCGCATTGGGTATTTGCGCAAGTTCATTATTCTGAGCATGCGTACTTGCATTCCGCGAAGACTAAATTATTGTGGTCCAATTTTCATTTCTGCATAATGAAGCGTGCCAATTCCACTGAGAATTAATTTATACAATTCTATTGAATTCCGTATTTGGCTTGAATTACAATTAAAGACAATAAAATTGTTAATTTCCCATTAACGTTATTTAGGTAGGATTTTTTTCTTAAATTTCCTTGTATGTAATAAAAAAATTTCAAAAAAGTAAACTATAAGAAAAGGTTTTTTTAAATAATTATTAAAAAGATAAATTAGATATTGAATCGACAATGAATTGATAATAAAAGTATAAAATTACTACAAATCGCAATATAGATAGACTTAGAATAAGAAAATTATTATCATAATATTCAAACATTATTTGGTAAAAAATCTTAAAATTGAGTTAATATTTTGACTGGACATTTGACCAACACCTTTCTAGCTACTTTTAAGCGAAATTGTACATAAAATGTAGACTGTCAAAATGAAAGAGCGTTTGGAAAAGGTTTTTGTTTGTTTGTTAATTTTTACCGGCATATTTTTTCCTTTGCTAGAAATTGGATTTGGGGATTCAATATCATCAATGGCATATTCGTGCATCCACCTTTTCGTAAAAAAAGTAAATAGAAGGAAAGAAAGAAAAGAGATAAAGATCCAACTACAAGTCAAATATATTGATATATTATTTCAATATCCAGGAAAATATTGGCGTTTACTGGTCTTAGAAGTTTGGTATGTTGGTTCAATATACCTTTGATTTATTTAGATCTATTTAGTATTTCCATAGACCTGTATATTTAATATACAGGTCTATGGTATTTCAACTTTTAGCTATCTGAGCGTATCTGATAAATTTAAACAGAAATCATGAAATGTCGGAAAACACATTTAGAATTTGTCTGTCCTGGGTTTTGGTCTTAGTTAATGCAATATTGCATTGAGATTTGCGCAGGTAGTCTTAAAATGGACCAGAGACAAAAATTGCCAGATTTCGTTAAAAAAGAAAAAGAAAAAGCCGTAAGTGGCTGCATGCTGATCAGGCTGCAAACCAATTTATATCAAGAGGTTGCGATAAGTAGTTGCTAAGAAACTGTGACAGTTAAGAATATATCTTCTGCCATGCTATCCCCTCTCTCTCAAGTCATACTACCCAACATTCAACAAATTATATTAAACCTCAATTTTCACTTCTAAAACAAAATTCAATCATTATAACATTTTCCTTTTTTTTTATTTCTATAATAAAGGCTGCATAACAGTCTGATTATAATTAACACAGCCCCCTGACTTTTATCATGATACATCGTTGAAAAAAGTCAGGGGAGCTGTATTTTAATGAGACTGGGCTGCATAATTGATCAAGTTTTTTTCCTAAAAGTATATACATAAATGATTTTGAATTTTGATGATCTATATGTTTTATGATTACGTACATTATCTTGAACTAAGATACGAAATTTTAAGAATACCTTAGAAATGTAACTTGATGAATTCAAGGCTATATTCAAAACTATAGATAACCCAAAACTGAAGGTTTTTTTTTAGCTGTCCCTTAAAACGCTGTTGCTCAAGCATGGAAAAAGATAAATAACACTAAGATGTTTTAGGTGAGGTGAGAGAATCTGAGGATGTTTGTTTTATTAGCCAGTGATATAGAGGTATTGTTTGACATGATTCAGTAAAGCATTTTTAGTTTTTAATCTTCCATGAAGAGATGTTAGCAGTTCTAGTTAGTTTCCGTTAAACTATCTAAACCTTATGGTTATAGCTCTGCCAGACGTCAGTACCAGTCAACCCCATAACCCGCAGTTTTAGATGTAAAATATTGCATTCGCAGCCCTGCATTCGTCCTCTGAATTACTATTGTTTGTGTCTGGGCATGACAAAGTCCCGCAGAACTTAAAACTGAAACAGATTCCTGTACTGTTTAACTGAAAGAAGAAGAAACCCGTTATATGCCACGATTGCAGCATTAACATACACAAATGATGAGCATATAGTTAAAAGCAGTGAACATAATTAATAACAAGATAAAAAGCACTCCCAATTGAAACACTATAGAGAAAGCAAAAAAAAAATCCTTAAATCCTTAGAAAAGATTAATCTGATCTACATAACATTTTAACCCCTCTGTCGTAATTCTTATAAAGCTTTGTTTTGATATGGACAACGTAACGTAACATAACGTTAAAATGTCCGGAAAAAATACTAGGATTGTACAAGGTGGACTCAGTTTTTAGTTTTTAGCAGGTGCGCGTTAAGGCCGCTAAGAGCATTTGAATTCAAAATCGAAAGTAGATATTGATGAATATCATGCATAAGATTTTCCTTTTTCTGACATTAAGATATAAATTTGAAAAATAACAAACCGATAAATAGAATATGATGGAAGAAAAGACGAAATCAATTCGAAAAAATTGTCAAAGCCGGTTTTTTTTCTTGATAGAAGGGACATTTTATCAACATGGCATTGATTAGAAGTTTTGCAAGTAGTTTTGTTTGTATCAGCGGTACAAACGTTTATGCATTGATAGAAAGGTATATTTTTAGAGAAGACAATTAACTTTGACCATAAAGAAACGTGATTTAAGATTCATTGTGTTTCTTCAAAAATGGTCAACTAAAATTTTCACATGTGAAATAATTGATGCACACATGCACAGATGCACATGTTTGGAACTACATGTACTTAACAACCAAACTCCAAATTGAAAGAGTTTTTTTTTAATTCTGCCTATTAAAACAATGTCTTATATTAATTAAATGACACCTTTGAATTTAATAGCTGAACAGTGTTCAAAAATTAATTTTCATTTCTTGTTTCTTTTTATTCCATAATGCATAAAATTTATCAGTAGCTACCTGATAATTAAATCACATTCATATTTGTATTTTCTCAGGTGGTATTAGGAACCCTGCTGGTTTGATTATCTACCAACACCTGTCATAAAATCACATGATAGTTAATTAGACAATAAACTTGTTAACTGTAATAAACAAATGCAATCAACAAATATGGAGTTGAGGAAATCAAATCAAAGAAAAATTCAATTGAACATTTTCTTAATGGGTTAATTATTGAAGATGTCATATGTTTTTGTTTTGATATCTTTCAAATGAACAGAAGTCAATTACTTATATAAGTAAATAATTTGATTGAAATGAAAATATAAAATTATGTTTATACAGTTTAATTAGATGCACATATGTCTGATTTGATCATGTTCTGATGAGATAAAAATAAATCAAATGTATTTGTTTTCATTTAATAAATTTAATTAAAATATCATATATCTTTAAGAATGATTTTTTTTGGTACATTTGTTAAATTAAATGAACATTATGTACATAAATATTTTTTTGATGACTTTATTATTTTTTTATGCTGAGCCATATTAGAATTAAAAAAAAATACAAATCAACACACAAAAAAATGGTTGTTATAGAAATAGAAATAGCTTTTTTCCAATTAAGGGCCCTATAATGTTGTATTTGGTGAGTTTTTAGAGAACTCTCATTTATCATGTTTATCATGTTTATAAACCTTTTTTATGCCAGTGATTTTTATTTTCAACAGCTGCATTCGAGTGGAAAGCTTATTTGATTACTCAACACCGAAAACGTAGATATATTACTAAAAATTTGTGAATTAATAAAGGCGTCTATTATTTAGTGGTGCAGGTGGTTTAAAATTTAAGTTTTAAATGGCAAGGACAAGTGTGTGTCATAGAGCACAGTCCCTTGGTGCCTTTTGTACACGTGTAACCATTTAGCTTATATCTGCTTATGCATGTACATACGACACAAGGATGACCACCTGGTCCTGCAGCCACTCATATACAAGGGCCAAAACTGGAATGTGCCATAGAGCATTGTCCCTCGGTGCCATCTGCAGATATATTACCTCATGTGCTAGTGTATCTGCTTTTGACACGAGGATGGCCATTCTGGTTTTGTAGCTAACTTGTAGAATTATATTATATATAACTTTTTAAATCTAACTGTGCACCATTGCTTCCATTAATAGGCCGATCCCCTCGTCTGAGTTGTACCTGAGTGCTTATAATAAGAATACTAGTACTTGTTATAATCTTAATGACTCCAAATATACTGAAAATAAATATACTAATATATAGGTGATAATTATATACTTCCTATGTAACTTATATTAATTGTTATTACATTGTGTTAATTGCTCTGTATCATGCCCATTGTGGGCCCATGCTTTTGGTTAATAAAACATTCTTCTTCTTCTTCTAATATATAATTAAATATTTTTGGGGTCACATTACTTCACTTAGGAAACTAAAGAGAAAGGGACTGTGTCTTCCCTCTCATATAAATAAATTTTCTATGCCAAAGACCAAGTGGCAACAATAAAATGTACCAATGAGGCATGTTAATCTCAAGTCTATGTACATACAATTTACAAAATAAACTGATATACATGGTTCTGAAAACAGAAAAAGAGAATCAACATTATTAAACAACTAAAAATACCAACTCACAACTACACGTTTTAACCAAAGATTTCAAGTTGTTAAAATCTGGGTCATAAAATGGTAGTTATCAAGCACAGGGGATCATGAGAGAATTTTTATAATGGTTTTCTCATCAACTACTATCAACTTATCACAGTCTTATAATAATTGGTATGCAGCAACTATTGGCCAAGGGTCCCATATTGTAGGAACTAATATCAGGCCTGTCTCTCATCTTCTCTTGTTTAACAAAATCCAGCCGTTTCTGTCTTTTTCATATTCTTCTTATATTTAATTAATATTAATCATGATGATATTTTCACCAGTGCATTCTCACAAAAAAAAAAATATTACATGTACTACATTTGTACTGAAGCATACTATCTCTAAAGCAAATATTTTTGTGCTTTATTTTAGAAATGAAAAAGTAGTTGAACAGAGGTTTACAGTGAAAGAGAGAACAGAAAAGGAAGAGGAATCAGGGTATATACATTACCATCAGAACAAAAAGTTTTACAATATATTCCTGAAGGAATTTTTTTGAACAAGAAAAAAAAAATTGTGTATTCTACATCTTGTTATCTTCTATTGTTCTTTACCTGCAATGCCATGCAAATTGACTTATAGGGGTCACATTGGCATCTTTTGCCTGGACTTTTAATGTATGTACTATAGTATTTAATATGCAGTTAGATCACACAGACAATGTTTGGCGAAACTTTACCTTTAATTACAGCCCTGGATAACCCATAGTTTTCTAAGGGAGTATCTGATATATGTAGGTTTTTCAATATTGGCATATGGATTAAAATGTTCATGTATACTGATCAATGAAGAGGCCCACCCTTGTAAGAAGCAGAGGTAACAATAAGGCATCCAGATGCTTAAATGCTTTAATGATATTGAAAATGTCCCATCAAAGAGACCCCAGGTCTGTCACTCACCTACTTCATTTTTAGCTCACCTGGTCAAAGGCCATGTGAGCTTATGTCATCACTTTGTGTCTGTCGTCATCCCTTGTCTGTCGTCTGTCGCCTGTAAACAATTTCAAAATCGTCTCCTCTGCAACCACTAAACCAATTTAACTGAAACTCTGCAGGAATGATATATGACATTTTGGCAACAAATGGTCCACATTTTGAAATGATTCGACAAAAAACATGGCCGCTGTTGCTAAAAATAGAACAAGGGGTAAAACAGCATTATTTTGCAAATAACTAAAAAAAGGGTGAATGATATCAAAATTCTGGCTGAGTAAAAGTGATCAGCATGTCAACATCTACCTACCTTGAAATTTTGAAGAAATTCCACCAATCTATGTGGGAGGTATTGCCCCTTTTCTTATTCTTTTTTCTGCTTTTTAGTCCCGTACCGGCAAAAGCCGAAGGGGCCTATAGGTTTGCGCTCTGTCTGTCCGTCTGTCACGCCTCAGTTTTCCGCACTTTTTTTCTAAACGCTTATAGATAATGAACTGATTTTTGGTATGTGAGTTTACCTTGATGAGTTACAGATCAAGTTTGAGTTTCATGCCGGTTCTCTAATTTTTATGGGAGTTATGGCCCTTTGAACTTTGAAAATTCACTAAAATTTCAGTTTTCCGCACTTTTTTTCTAAACGCTTATAGAAAATGAACTGATTTTTGGTATGTGAGTTAACCATGATGAGTTACAGATCAAGTTTGATTTTTTTGTGGGTCCACAAATTTTAATGGGAGTTATGGCCCTTTGAAGTTTGAAAATCCATTGCAATTTTATTTTCTACACTTTTTTATTGTTCCTTGTAGATAATAAACTGATCAAGTTTAGGTATTCATTTTTTGACAAATTGTTACCAGTGACTGAAAGATGAGGCCAGTAGGGGACTATGTATTGTTTTGCAATACTCTCAGAATGCTTGTTGTACTTATTTTGTCTTAAATCTCAAGAATAATATATGATATTGAAGTTATTTCAATTGCATATTGTTAGGCTAAGTGAAATCTACAAAATTGTCCATTTGGTTGAAATCGTCAGTTGACCTTTTAGAGGAGTTATGTCCCCTTCAAGCCAAAATAGTGATTTTTATATGACTGCAAATTTTTTGCGATCGTATTATGTTATGGCGATGTCGTTGTAGTTGTCGTCGTCGTTGTCGTTGTCTTCGTCTGTAGACACTTTGGTTTCCGTGCGATAACTTTAGTTCTAGTTAACCAATTGTTATAAAATTTTGATATGATGTTTATAACCACTAAAGGAAGGTTGGTATTGCATTTGGAGTTTCTGGCCCCTACCGTTTTAGAAAAAAGGGCCAAAAGGGGCTAAATCGGGTGTATTGACAAAACGTCTGTAGAATGTTTAATTTTCATCCGATTATGATCATTCTTTTTTTATTGTATTCCTCAATAAATTCTGTCAACAAAATGTAACAACACCTTTGATGTATCTTGTACCGTTACATTGCTATAAGGGGTCAAAAAGGTGCCTAACCCAAAAAATCGACTTTATATTTGTGGTCCGATTTTCAAAATCTTTTTGTCATTGGAATCCTTGTAAAAATCCCTGCCTGCGTTTTTCAATCAGATTTGCAATATCTCATACCTTTTTCGAGAAATTAGGGGTCAAAGGGGCCAAAACCGCCATTTGTAAAAGTTTGTCCAGACAAATAGTTTTTTACCAATATTAAGTTGTAGTGGGCCAGTCAATTGTTATGAAGTTTAAATATGGTATGATGATTATATCCACTAAAGGAATGTTGGTTTTGTATTTGGGGTTTGTGGCCCCTACTGTTTTAGAAAAAAAGGGCTAAAGGGGCTAAAACGGGTGTATTGACAAAACTGTTGTAGAATGTTCATTATTCATTCAATTTTAAAAATTCTTTTTTTGTTGAAGTGCTCATAAAATTCTGTCAACTTAATGTGTCAATGATTTTGACATGTATTTCACCATTATATTGCTACAGGGGGCTAAAGACAGGCCACACCCATAAAATCAACTTTTTTATTTTTGGTCCGATTTTCAAAATCTTTTTGTCATTGCAATCCTTGTGGAAATCCCTGGTTGCGTTTTTCAATCAGATTTGCAATATCTCTTACCGTTTTCGAGAAATTAGGGGTCAAAGGGGCCAAAAACACCAATTTTAAAAGTTTGTCAAGGCAAATTGTTTTATACTTAAAATTAAGTTGTAGTTATTACATGTACTAGTATATAAATAAGGCTTTTTGTATTAGATGTTGATGTAAATATATATGTGTCAAAAATGCATTTTTAAGTCCACCACAGGATGCATGTGTCAAAAAGCTTTGTAAGTCCACCATGGGCTTCATGTGACCAAAGCAATGGACAATCCATATTAGGCCTCCAACGTACAGGGTTAAACTTGTTGCGGTCGTATCATACTGCGCTCGGCGTAGCTTTTTATTGCCTTTTAGATTGTAAACAATAGTAGATAAAGAAAAGGTTTTGCTTGCTTAAATGTTCAGCTAATTGAGATGTACAAAATTGTCTATTTGGATGAAATTGTCAGATGACCCCTTATATGGGTTATGGCCCCTTAAATGCCAGAAATAGAGGTTTTGGCCTTGTAGATTGTGAATCATAAACGATAGGGAAAAGGTATTGCTTGCTTAATTGTTAAGCAAATTGAACTCTACAAAATTTTCCAATAGGCCAAAATTTTCAGATGACCATAATAGGAGTTACGACCCCTTAAATGCCAAAAATAGTGGATTGTATGTGAAAGGTTGTTTACCATAGAAGATTGTGCCACACATTTGCTTGCTTGAATGCTCAGTTTTATAGAGCTTTCCAAAGGTTTCATGTCATGACAGGCTGTTGACAATGTTAAATATTGTTGCATTAAGTCATTGAAACCAGGTGAGCAAATCAGGCTCCTGGCCCTGGGAGTCTCTTTTGTTGAACAAAATCTACATGTTGTAGCGATTTCTTTTTTCTATCCAGAGCCCCTATGATCCATCTTTGGTTCTAAGATAATTACCTCAGAGATGAATGCCATCTCACTGTTATCTAGTTAGTGAAAACATTTTTTATGGCCCAACCATGTATGAAGATTGGACATATACATGATATAGTTATAGCCATCTGTTGGTATGTCAGTACATGTAACACTTTGGTTAAGTTCTTGGTTTAGGTCCATTACTCGGACACTTATTGTTGTGTTTTTGGTCGTTCTACACCACCCACTAGGAATGAGGTATGTGACCTATATTTTACGCATGAACGTTTTGGTTAATTTCTTGGTTAGGTCCATAACTTTGATAAGTACTACATGTGTGGGGGCAATGATATTTCACCACTAGTTTCACCACTAGGTGTGTCTTGGGTAACGTCAAACCACCCAATAGAAATTGAGTCACTGTGACCTATATTTAACATTTGAATGACTTTGGTTTAGTTCTTGGTTAAGGTCCCTAACTTGGATACTACGGCCTGGGGTCAATGATATTTGACCATTAGATGTTGTGGGTTACTTGGCACCACCCACTAGAAATAAGGTCACTGCGACCTTAATTCTATGCATAAACAACTTTGATTCATTTGTTGGTAAAGGTCCTCATTTCATATACTACATATTGGGGGTCTGTGATATTTCATCACTAGATGTGCCTATGGTAGCATGGCACCACCCACTAGAAATTAGGTGTTTGCAACCTACATTTTAAGCATGAACAACTTCGATTTAGGTCCATATCTCAGGCAATACATGTTTGAGGTCAGTGATATTTCAAGAACGGGAGGGCCATTCTGTGACTCATGTATAGACACATTTTCTAGATTTAGTATTCTTTAACATACATAATTCCAAATTATACAAAATAGCAATTCAATTTAGGAACAAGTTGCCAACATTTTATACCAAGTTTCATTTAAAGAATAAATCCAAGCAAATAACTTAAGAGTACTGTCTGAACTCTGAGCTTCCCTGTGGATTGCCGTTAGAATTATTGATTTCTGGGATAAGCCGTCAAATTAAACACTGTGTGTACTGAGCTGTGTAATGTGCCAGCTGAAGGCCGCTGTTTGTCGTTACACTGTTTCAGGAAGTGTAAGCAGCTTCTATAGCCGGAAATGTACTTTTTGTTTCAATTTAAAAGTTGATTGAATGATTGATTGTTGTTTGTTTTATGTCTGGTTGGCAATATTGCAGCCATAATCAGGACACAAACAAGTAGTTACCCAATTTAAATGTTCACCCTTCTCTATGATACTATATTCAAGTCTTTGTCCTTACATTGTATAAGGAAATGTCGGAATACAGCTTCAGTACCAGGAAAAGTATGTTTGTTCCAGCTTATAGGTGCACAGCTACTCTATCAAGCCTTTTTGAAAGTGAATGAGACAAGATAGCTCATAGTTTAGTGAAACATGTTTTAATATTTTTCAAGGTACAGATAAGAAGTTCTTTTTTAAGGTCCTCATCTTTAATGATCAATGCTTACCAAAATAACCGATAGTTTAAAGGCTAATACCTTCCCTGTACTCATTATACCCCAAGCAATGAAGTTGCGTCAAGGGTATAATGTTTTTGACTGGTCCGTCCGTCAGTCAGTCTGTATGTCTGTCCGTGATCAAAATTTTCGTAACAGATATCTCAGCTATTATTAATTGTAGGCTTTTGATATTTGGTATGTAGATTCAGGTGGGGGTCCCATATGGTGGGATACGTTTTCAGGTCTGTCCATAATGTTGAAATAGATAATCTCTGTCCATAATGTTGACGCGTGGGGTATGTGAGCGTGCTCACTAAGGTTCTTTCATTTTAATATGTTTTTCTGTCTCCCATTGTCATTGCATGATGTTTCTTAAAGTCTTGATTTATAAAGCAAATTTAAAGTTTCATAGGTATTTGATGTTTGAACCTGTAAGTTTACATTAAAGTTTATCAAAATGATTTTTAAAACAGATGAACCTCTGGTCAGAAGAAAAAAAATTAATGGAAAAAAAATTAACTTGGAATTACATCATTTATATGTTCTTAATATCACTTAAACGATATCATGTTATGATTCAATGATGTAATACAGATCTTAATATCAAGTTAAAATGTTCAGTCTCTCCGGGACTATTGTATGCCAGTATGCTATTGTTATGGACAATGTTGAACAGCATCTGGTATATCGAGGTATAGTGTATATATATGGGTCACTCTGTTTAATTACTGAGTACTTAAGCCATATTGGTCTCGTGGGTCTTTTGTAGAAATGCCAGAATCAATTAATGGTCTTGAAGAGTAAGGTTTTTCTAAGGGATTCATTGTCTTACTGAAGTGTGTTCTATTTTGTGATTTTTAGTCTAAGTTTCTGAAGTTTAAGGCCCAATTATTTAGGGGGGCCTAGGTGGCCGAGTGGTCTAAGGCGCTGGTTTAAATACCACACTATTGATCACTAGCCGATCACCTCTGAGCTCCGGGTGTTCACGACAGGGAATTTGGATGAAAAAGTTGTAAGTGGGGGACAAACAGATGGGAATAGAGGACTGAAATAAGCAAAGAGGTACCAATGGGGTATTGGAATGTCAAAAGCCGATAGGGAAAGACAAAACCAGTGAACATGAACCAGAACAGCATGAAGTAACACAAAACAAAAAAACAATTGAATAGCAATCAACAATGCAAACTGACAGACAATAGAAGATAATGAGATGTGTAATATAAGTGTACACGACACAACCTACAAGTCATAACCACAGTGAACTTAGGTGCTCCAGAGGAGTAAGCAGTTTTTGCTTGCTTTATATAATAGCACACCCATCGGGCAACCAAAGAACCAAAGATCAAGTAGTTAGGACAGGGAGTGACAGGATCAGCCCAGAAAAACAGTAAAACACCATTAAGTGGGAAAATTAGATTGAGGGAAGCAGAAGTTAGAAAGGTGGGGAGCAGGGGGTGGAAGACATCACCAGTTTAGTCCGTTGAAGGAAAATAGGGTCAAAATATTTAAAACTACGGTATCTCAATAAGATTTTGCAATGCTAAGGATTTTTCGTCTTATAGTTTTTAAACACACATTCTTGTTCAGTATAAAGACTGCTCTCTTTACCCAATACACAAATCTTTGACTTATGTCTTTGATAATACTACCAGTTGTATTGGACTTTGAACCATTATATTTCTTTAATAATATGGTTTGAATGACATGAAAATTAGAAACACTACAGGATATAGTCTTAAGTAATAAATGATCACATAAGGCCTTTTTTGAAACTTTCACGACGTAATTAGATAATTTGAGTTACAGAACTCTGTTTGAATAGATCAGTTTTGATTGGTTAAGGAGTTTAGAAAAGGATTTTGATGTTAAACAAAATTTGATAAATGAACTGCATGTTAGATCAATGCAAGGATAAAGTGAGCCATCTTGTCATCCTTAAGACGATCGTTAAACTTGCTTATTTTAAAATTTCCGAGTTGTCAACATTTTAAACTTTAATTTTTCTCTGGATTTCATTATCTTGAAAAAGAGTATCTCTCTGTAAAGTATGCTTACAGCTTGAAAGAGGCCTCAAGTGGGATTTTGTCTTACTTGTAACATTTTTTTTTTTCAAAGATCTTCTCGTCTATTAAAATACAATCAAGAATTAAAATATAATTTTTATTTTTTATAAAGATTATGAAAGTTCAGAACACAAAAATATTATTTTGTTTGTATCGAATCAAAAATGTATCTTGAGACATTCATTGTCATTTTTCCCCTTTTAGTGCCTCATTGTACTTTCAGAGGACCTTCGTTTTGACTTTGCCAGACTCTATGTGGTAAATCTGAAGAACTAGACTTCAGTACTGAGGTGCTGGGTTTATAAAGTCTGAAAAAATGTGTAACATGTCAACATAAATTCTTATTTGAATCAAATGATGGGAAAATGAGAGAATCAAAGATTAAAGTCTTGGACAAGTTACAATGCATGACTTTAAAATGTAGATAGACATAAAACTATGTTTGGGTTAAGGTCAAGTTTACCATAACCATTACCAGTCAAAGATTTAAATAAACTAATTCTTTCTTTATTTTTTTAGTTTGCGAAGGATAATGACTGTGAGGCATAATCATCACTTGGCATCCTTAGTCCACAAAGCTTTTCTTCAGAGATCTTCCTCCCTGAAACAAAATGGGGCATTGCTTTGAAATGTTGTATATTTATTCTTTACATTGTCCTCTACCATTATTAGCCTGTGAAATTTCTGCCTGCAGACCAATAAACACCAATGTTACTGTCTTTTAGGGAAAAGGGGGGGGGGGGAGGGGGTGTCATGCCATAATTTTTAGTTGAAAATCTGAAAGATTAGCATTAAAAGCTCTACTAGTTTGAGTTAAAATGTATGATGACTGACCTTACAGGAGTTATTTCCCCTTAGTTGTCAGAATTGACCATTTTTCACTGTTGGGGAACCAAGTAACAGTTCTAATCAGTGTCACATCAACAAAAATGATTCAGGGACAAAAAAAATTTAATCAACTTTTTAAGAGTTATCCCCCTTTAACTAGTTCTTTCAAGGGACTCCCCAACTGTATGTGATTAGGTTTGTCAGTTAGTTGCTCAAGGTCGGTGGTTTCCTCTGGGTACTCCGGTTTCCTCCACCATTACAACTGACCGCCCTACATGGCCCAGGTGCGTCGATAAAGGGCGTTCAGTGGCGTAGCTTCCATTGAGGCAATGAGGCAGTTGCCTCACTTTTTTTCGTCCAAAAAAAAAAAAAAAAAATGGCCGTAAACATAAAAAACAAACTGAACAGAAAATAAAGAAGAGACAGATACAGTAAAGCTTTTTGTGTCAAGGGTCATTAAAGTCGACGCGAATTCGTGCTTTTCACTCAGTATTATAATATATATAAATCTTCACAATTGTGCATTTCTATTCCCTTCTAAAAGTTCTGGAAGTTTACATGTGCTCTTTTTTTTCAAAGCTTTTAAGAATATAACAAATCAGCATGTCAATCAAAATTGAAGAATTCAAGTTCATTTTTTAAAATGTAACGTCTAATTTAAGGTCTCATTTCTTCTTCCATTCTACTACATTCCACTGACTTTATAAATAGTATATGCATGATATGGCTGTTGTTGTTTTATCGTTTGTTACGTAAAACATACTGCTGTATTTTTTTTGCGCGGCTTTTAGAACCAAAAGAGAAACAATTTTAGCTAAATTTAAATATACGTTTCATAAAAGAAAGGTTGTAAGCATGTTGAGCTAGGGACCAAAGGTCCATTCACCAGCACTATCGTGTTCAACCATTGTAATCATGAGAAAGTTACTTTCAGTTGGCATTATTTTTTTTCTTTGATTTGTCGGTAACAAGTTTCACTATGATACTTTGCTTGCTTTAAAATAACTTAATATTACCTTCAGATAAGTATATAGTTGAGTATTGATTGAAATTGCTTATACAAAGCTGTATCTAAATGCGAAAGTTTGTATTTTAACACCTTCGAACCATGAACATGTTCAGACATCTAAATCTATGCGATCTCGGTATTTACAAGAAACAACAAATAGTAAAACAAAGTACCGTTCTTTTATACCCGTCCCTTGCTGAGCCTGGGTGGCAAAAAGGCCAGCCAGAGAGCCTAGTTGTTGTAAGAGGCGACTAAGGGTCTTGGATTCGGACATCGGGTTAGTGCTCAGCCCATAGAGCGACCAAATGTGTACCTAGGTGGCTGAAAAAGAAGGCCCTCGTCCGCGGGGATTGTCAGGTTAACCTTGACCGCTAAACATAGTGGACCAATGTGTGTGGAGCGTGCCATGCACGCTTCATGCACGTAAAGATCTCTTTGTGGACCGTCAAGTATTGCACCACATAGGCTAAATTTTTCGCCCCTACTCATCTCTCCCCTTTTTCTGTGGACTTCCAAATTTACTGTTTAAACCCCATATTTCTCATCATCATTTCATGTTCATTTTATCACTCTCTTCAATTTCATCGCCCTATATAGTGTTGCTAGGGCGTAAAACACCAACCCACTCTCTTACTCGGGCTACCATACCTAGAAGGAGCATGGCTTAAACACAAAACGCAGTTTATAAACTAATTGACACAATACGAATGTCAAAGTTGTGAGCATCCGATAAAAAAAACCAACTTCATTAATGAAATTCAAATTTCGAATTGTCAAAAACTCATGAATATGAAGAGTATATATATATAACCAAAATATATATACTCAACTGCTTTCCAAATTTTGAATGTCTTAGATCAACCTATGCCCGACTTGGGATAGGAAAAACCTTAGAGTTTAAATTATTTCGAAATTCAATGTAGATAATATGAATGTTTTCGTAAGACACTCGTTCAGTTTAAAAAAAAAACAAGACCCAGGTTGACTTTGACACCTAATTTATTTGGTTAGGAGAAGCATTCTGTGACCTCTTAATAGCTAGAAAACCTTTTCGGCCGGGGGGCTTCACCCCCCTGGACCCCCTACCAGGGCTTTGCCCTGGATCCACTTGCTGGTTTTGCCTCATTTTTAAAAAAGGCAAGCTACGCCACTGGCGTTAAACACACACACACACACACACACAACTAGTTCTTTCCTTAAAGCTGTAACCATAAGAGTGCCTTCTACATGACCTAGACATTTACTTTCAAGTGAGTGATTCAGGCTCATGGGAGCCTCTTGTTCATACTGAACTATTTCTACGAAGGGTTTGATAATACAAACATTGCTGAATGATAATTTTTCATACCTTACCGGTATATATTTCTATGATAAAGTTTTAATAATACAGATTTTTCATGCTTTCTAGGAAATTCATAGCTTCCTACACAGCCAGTCAAGACAAAAAGGAAAACTTGACATCTTTTATGAGAAATTCAAAGCAAACAATATGGCAGATGTTACATCAACCTCTATAGGTATAAGCACGAAATTAAAAATGGTCACTTTAATGTTTGCACTAAGGCAACATATTGGATTGTTTGTCAAGCAAAATTATGACTCGGATTAAAGAAAAGAAATATGGCTTTCATCCATGTTTAATGGGAATCATACCATGAGTGAAGGGTTTTATTTATATGAAATATATTTTTACTTATTTTTGAGATAATCATAAAACAATATGAATTGTTAATGGAAGAAAACAATAAAAAGTATGAATGAAAAACAAATGCACAATATATCACTAATAAGGAAAATGATTTGGAAAATCACGGAAATCTAGAGGGGAAAAGGTGAAAGGGGGTGGGGCGTGCAGAGGTTTGAACTGTAGAGGAAGGAGGTTTCCCTAGAAAAAAAAGTTGTTTTCATACAAAGTTTTGGAAAAATTAACCTGTGGAATATGGGTAAAACTTCTTTTCAAAATTAAAATCTTCCCTCTGGATCCTCCTATTATTTGACGGGGATGGTAAAGAGGGGATCTCAACACGAAAACATGTGCTTCAAATTCGCTGAAAACGAAGAATGAGTTATAAAAATTGCCAAACACGAAACATGAGAAAAATGAATTAAGATAATCGAAAACATGATTTCACGTGTCTCAAAAAGACAGAAAACGAAGCATGGGTATTAAAAGTCTCAAAACACAGGACAAAAATACAGACAAAAACGGAACACGCACAACCTCCCTGACACGAAAACATGAGAAATAAAAATCAAAATCACGAATACAAGTAAAATAAAAATTTCGAAATGTAGCACAAAAATAACTCTTTACCACCCTCTTTGACAAAAAGAAGCTCTTGATATTTGGGTCACAGTATACAAGAACAAAACAAGATCACTTTCCACAATTTCAAAGATTTATAGTGGTGGATAAATTGGATTAAGATGCCATAAGACCCATTATAAGGGCTGCTGGTTTTGAATTGATATACCCTGATCATATAACGTCAACCAAGGACTTGACAAATAAGGATGTTTAGGCCTTAAAATTTGTCATTCAACAATCAATTTTGAAGTTGGAGTAGAAAAGATTAATTAACCTGTGTTAATCTTTTCTTCCAGTTTTCACTTGAAAATGATGAATTAAACAAATCCAGTTTTAAAAGTGAAATAAACATATTTAAAACAACAATTGAATTTCTTCTTTTAATTTTCAAAATCTGTTCTTAAAGTAAACTTGAGGGAAAAGTCTCTGCACAATTTTTCATACGGGAAAGTTTTGAGTACATATTATATACATTGTGATTTCCCCAAAAGACTCGTATGAAGTTTTCTTTTATTATTCAATTGGACAAAAACTGTGAAAAATTGTGTTAAAAGACAAATTTTGTGTTTTATTATTTTATGATTCAGAAAATAAAAATCTAATCTGCATCTTTGCCCAGAAATCTTTTCATTTTCGAAACCTGGCGTTGCCATGGTGATGAGACCAATGCTGTGATTTAGACTGGAATATTAACAAAAAGTAAACAATTCTTGTGTTTTCTGAAGATTATATTCCCGTCATCAATCAAAGTCGGAACCATAATGTCGTGGTATCACAGAGATTTTATTTTTTTGTGGAATTTTTAGTCGTAAAACACTTTATCACCCAGCATGCCTTTGTGATTTCCATGCTGAAACTATCAGTACATGGTCGAAAATCGTCAGGTAAAAATTTCCTTATCTTTCCATTCAACGATCACAGTTTTATTAACGCTACAAGTTGCTTGTTTCACAGAAAGATTGCCCCACTTATCTTCTTCGGTTACAAATTTTAAACGAATAACGTCAGGACCAAAGATTTGAAATTTGAAGATTCTGTCGTTTGTAATCACTGACTATTGATTTCGCTAGGTTTGGACGTTTCCAAATGAACTTCTTGTTCTCTTCCAATGATGTTTATTCCTATTATTGCCCACCTATTTTCATATTTTGTCAGTCACATAGAGACGATAGTTATTAACATGTTTATATGTCTTTGCAATTACGGCGACAGCCATTGAATAAGCCAACAATTAGAAATAATTCAAAGGAAATAGGCAAGTTTTGCCTCGTGGACAACTGAAAGGTTAATTGGAACAGAAGACTGTAATTAACGCAGAATTTTTGTGACAATTATGGCATTTATTGCAAATGTAATATAATTCTTAATACATTCATTTCGTTAAGATGATGTCGTTGTTTATTTCAGGTAGAAGATTTTCAACAATAGACGTGAAATGAACAATTTTGTTACTAAGCGAACGATCAGCTGACATAATAAAATAATTCATTTTATGCCTGAAAATGACGAAATCTGAATCCTTTAAATGTTTTAATTACACTTTGCCTCGTGCTCAACAAGTCATGATTGGATAATTTGAAGAATTTCTGAATGGTTGTTTCGAATTAATTATATATTGTTAATTTATATCATATTTTGATAAACAGTTCATGACATAAAGATTAAACATTTTATACTAAGTATGTTGACGCTTGAAGTAAAAAACTAGTAAAAAAAAATGTTATAAAATTAAGTATGCAGTGAGTTTTCCAAATCTCTAATTCTGAATTTTGATTTCAATGACATATAAGCAATAGGTAAATGGGTTTCTAACAACATGAGGTACATGCAAAAGGAAAACCAATTTTTGATCAAGATTTGATAAAAAGTTTTCGATAATAAAATGGTTTAGTTGCGTTAATTTGGATACCTTCTGGCTTTGGTTTTTGTTTCTAGATTCAAATGCACCTTTGCTATTTATATTCTTTTCATACAATCAATAACAGTTTGATCTTGCAATGAGTAAATAATCTTTTCTTCACATATTGACGTAAAGATTTAAAATTTACAAATTTTGTCACTTTTTAAATCATTGACCTAGTTTTTAACATTCACCTTGACCTTGTGGGTCATAAAATGCATGTCACTTGGTGATAAAGTTAATTATGCTGCACAAAATAGATTTATCGAATAGTTTAATCCCCCAAAGAATTGTAGGAGAATTATTCATCAATATATGGTATGTCGACAAAATATTGATGTTATGGTGTCTCATTTTCTGGCTTTTACATCCAGTCAATTTTATTGACAAATTCTCTTGTCAATGCCGTAATATAATACGGCACTTCAGGTTTTTTTTCTGTCGTGAAAGTCTTTGACAGACACTTGTGTTGTCTCATTGAGGATTTTGATTCTTTGTTGTCTTTTTTTAACAGCTCTGAAAATGAAGAAGAGAAAAATGCTACAGCAGTCAAGAACCGTATCCTTGCTAGTTGCTGCTCGGAATCTGGAAAGCTGTTAGCGTTATGCGATGAATTGAAACAGCTCCATCTATATACACTTGAAGACCAGTGGGAGATCAAAAGTTGCAGGTAGGATCTATAAATAGAATTATCTTTAGCAGCAGTCGTCATTTTTGATGATATTTTTTCCCAGAGATAGATAACGGCTCTTATCCTCAGAATCACTAAATGTGATCCATCATAGGAAGGCTAAATCATATCACGGTAAAAAATCATGATGTAACCCGACACTCGTCATTCAAAGTCATTCAAATGCCGTCGGAGGCTGAATGGCGAAAAGAGCAACAGCCTTCCATCAATTCAAAAATCACAACAATAAAATTTCTACGAGCTATTTAATATTCTATTGTTTGGTCACTTAAGCGTTTTGAATAGAACCTATTATCATATGGACATTAAAGCATTTACATGTGTTTTCATAATAGCTATAATTGACGTTAAATTGTGTAACAGTCTGCGGTCTTCGTGGGTTGAAGTTGATCTCGTTGATGACGTTGGATGATAATCTACGGCTATTTTATGTTTGTTTTCAGAGGTGTGAATATAATGGATGTTTACATGTCAATTATAATGTGATGCTCTATATTAAATTCATATACGTTAAAATGGTATAGATAAATAGAGAGTATGGATATTGATTTTTTGGAAATAAAGGAAAATATACATACAATACAAAGAGCAAGCCTATTGTGGTATTGTTTTTATGGGATGCACTTTAACTATGAAATCATATGGGTCATAAAAGTTCAGTTTCTGAGTTCAACTTGAATCGTTTTTAGCTCTACAAGTCTCCATTTGAAGTGTACAATCAAAAGCTCTACAAAAGTCTCCAATGGGGGGGTGGGGTGGGTAGGAGGGGGTATGATCCCGAAGTCCCGGCAAATTGAACAAGAAATCCCGGATTCCAGCGAAAATAAATGTGCGATTCCCGCATCCCGAAAAATGAAAATGGCTAAATCCCGTTCCCGTTAAGGGTTTTCCCGAATTCCCGTTGAAATAAATGGGCTTTCCCGCTGTCCCACAAAAGGTCCTACCGACCCTCTCCAATGGCACTTAACATTAAAATTAAGCTCTACAATAGTTTCCAAAATGAATAAGGGTGTAATGGCTCTAAATATTAGGTAAAAAAAACATCATTATTCTTGGTTTTGTCTTATATAATGATAAGTTTTGAAATTAGAGAAAAGCTTTTCCTTGCTTAGGAGTCATGATCCTTAAAGGGTCAAAAACTGTCTGTTTTGGTTATAGAATGAAAATTTTGCAAATTGAGAAAAGCTTTTGCTTTCAGTAGTGTTCAGCTCTACAAAGTCTCCATTGGATTGAAGTTAATTGTCTGCTGACCCATTTAAGGAGCTCAAAGGTCAAGAAAAAAATATTCTGATTGAAGGAGAACAAAAAACTGTCGCAACACCTTAAAAAATAAATATTTTTTCCACACACAGAGGAATTTTTTTATCTGGCAGAACAAAAAACCAAGCCCCCCCCTTCCATATTAGATGGTTGGTTCCTAACATGATGTATAAAAGGATAAACTTATTCGTATGCTAAAAAATTATGAAGTAATAAAAATTTAACAGAGAATGTTTATATGTTAAACATAATTTCTCCACTTGAATATTTTCTACTTGCTCTAGTCTTTTTAACCCTGTCCTTTACCAATAACCTTCTTTAGATTCAATCCACTCAGAATAACAGATTAGTAGCCACTTCTCTATTTCCTTGCCAACCAGTAATCAGATTGTTCCTGAAAAGCTGAACAATCAAGTACAGCCCTAGCTAAGAGTTCTTTCATTAATTTAATCCCCCTCATTGGAAGTGATGCTGTTCGTAGCCATCATTAAGTGCAGAGAAAGGTCAACTTTCAGGTCTTTTGTACAAATTCATCCAGCTTTTTGTAACAAGCATAATGTCACTAGAGTAAGTTTATGTCTTTTGTAAAAATTCATTGAGCTTTTTGTAATATTCGTAATGTCACTTGAGTAAGAATCTTCGACAAGACAAAGTCAAGAACTTCTTAAAGATGTAGATTCAGCATGTCCACAGCATGTCTGCAGACACTCAGATAATATTATGTAAATATGTAAATGTAATTTGTTATTTAAGGAAATAGAAATGCATTGGGACATTGGATGCAGTTTTTTATGAATAAACAACCAATGAAACATTACATTAAAGAAACAATACAGTTATTGTTTAGATGAAGAATGTTAGTATCCAAGAAATGGTACCATAACATGTATGTAATGTCACGCAACCTTAAGAAAGTTTAGTGGAATCTGTTTTCAAGAACTGACTTTCTAAAAATTGCCAAAATGAATGATTTTTATGCCCCATCTACGAAAGAAGAGGGGCATATAGTGTTCGGGTCGGTTCTTCCGTCTGTCCTTCTGTCTGTCCATTCATCTGTCTGTCTCAAATTCCATATTTCCAAATTACCACTTACTGACGAATGCCACATCAATCATATTGTTATGGTAGGTGCATCTAGTGATAATAAGCACATTGCATGCTTTGGATGCTGGATGTGACCTATATTTTCCGCATGAATGATCATGTACAGAAAAATGGTTAAAGTGTTTTCCCACTTACTGACAAGTGCCACATCAACGTTATTGGTATGGTAGGTGCACCTAGTAATGCTAAGCACAATGCATGCTTCGGATGCTGGCTATGACCTATATTTTCCGCATGAATGACCACTTATGGATGTGACCTATATTTCCCCATTGACGGCCTCTTAAAGAAGAATGGTTAAAGTCCATTCCCACTTACTTGCATGTGCCACATCTTCTATATTGTTATGGTAGGTGCACTTAGTGATGCTTAGCACAATGTATGCTTCGGATGCTGGCTGTGATCTATATTTTCCGCATGAATGACCACTTATAGAAGAATGGTTAAAGTCCATTCCTTTTCACTGACATGTGCCACATCAACTATATTGGTATGGTAGGTGCACCTAGTGATACTTAGAACAATGCATGCTTCAGATGTTTGCATTGATCTATATTTTTCGCATGAATGACCACCTATAGAAGAATGGTTAAGTTAAAGTCCATTGCTTCTGACTGACAAGTGCCTTAATAGCAACCATGACGATGCTTTAGTGATTGCGGAAAAAAATAAATGTTGTGAGATGGAGCATTATGTCTTTTGGACATATTCTTGTTTTTAATATTCTTCTTTTTATTGAGAAGATGACAAGATATTCCAAATCTGAAAATAGCACTGGCAGAATGTGTTTTTTTTTTGCCCAACCCATATTGAGTAACTTTATAACCATAACCTTAATAATGTTTTACTGTGGTTGCATTATCATTAGTGGATTTTGTGGATGGCCTTTACCCATGAATTTGATACTCCACGAAAAGAAAATTAAACATTGTTCTATTTGCTGCAGAACCACAAGTTTAAGAATGCATGAATGTTCCTTTTTACCCATGAATGGTCCTTTTACCCATGAAAATAAATTAATCTGCAGTAAAATGAATTGATATAGAAAAAATAAAATGAATTTGTTTTCCTTGTAATTGTGACCAGCTACTCATTATTTGGATATGAAATCGTGCATAAATTTATCATTTTTATTCAAAATCATAAAGATGTTTTATAATTAATCACAGTCGAATGAGCGGTACACAGACAAGTTTCACCCTGAAGCCATTCTTAGAAAAATTAAACCATGCTTTGTCTGCGGGAGCCAAATGACCGTTAAAATTAATTATTGTAGCAATGATATGATCATTTTAAGTCATCAACGATTTTAAAGTGTTTTGCTATTCAAGCAGAAGTTTTAACATATTTTTATCACGGATGAAGATTAAATGGTTTATTGTATGATATTTTAAAAGGTTGTGATTTTGAAGCAAGGAAAGTGAAAAATGGTTATTATCTTCCAAATTTGAGTTAATGAACTCTCCACAAACTTTGAAATGTACAATTACGTGTTCCTAAAATTGTGTTTGCCTTACATAGAGTTAGCAATACACAATTTACTTTGTCATGGCAGGGGCATATCAAGAAATCTTCAAAACAAGCATGGTTCCATCCAAAGTCCTATAGAAACGAAAGTGGGGTTCCAGAGTAATTTTGCCAAAAATGTACCAAAAATTACAAAATTTCAGAACAAAAGGGGTTCCTATCCCCTGAGCATTCTTCTGGAACCACCACTGAATTGCACCTACGTTTTTGTTTTTGCCTTTAATGGACTTTTGACATTCAAACACCCAATACCCAGGTTTACTTAGTTTCTTTAATAAACAAGTTAATTATAAAGAACAATTATTAGCTGCTTGTCCATTCTTCCAACAACAAATTATTCAAGACTTAATTAAATGTTCATAAAAAAAAATTATGAGTTTCTACCAAAATAAATGATCCGATTGTGTCCATAGGTAACGATAATTCTTGCAGCTATTTTTTTTCGAATTCCTGACTTTTTTGAAAATTAATTTATGAGTTTCTAAATAAGGAATATAAAAATTATTATCAAAACCATAAACATGACATTACGGTTATAATTGTCTATATTTGTTCTATCACAAAATGACTATTAAACATCCGCCCTTATCTGACAAATGAAATGGCGAAGACCTCGAAACATCGGATACAATCAAATTTATACTTCCCATGTCACACTTTGTTTAATACTGAAGGTTCGGAGAATGATAATGCCTCGTTACCATGGCAACCAGGATGCTATCTGTTCTATTTATGCTTGTGGTTTTGAAGTGATAGAAACTTCGTCTTTTGATATTTTTGTTGTCGTTGTTCCGAGTAGTGTTTTTTAATGTTTTGACGTGTGGGATCAAATATAAATTGAATTTTATGGGAATTGATAAGAGGGAAGCTATTTTTAGTCAATGAATATGTCACTGATTTAAGGAAGAATTTGTTTCTAATTGAGATGCAAAATATTTGGAAAAAGATGGATTGAAAATGTATAAGATTTGACTCTTTTGTTCACAGTTTCATCAACTTGAATCAATTGATACTATCTGAATTGTGTGATCGTGATAGAAATTTTATGAAAAAAAAATTGTTTAATTGGGTTCCAAGTTTTAAAAAAAACCTGAAAGGTTAGGAATTAAGGTCAATTGATCCGTCAGACCTTAATAAATAAAATAAAGAAAAAAAAATCATAGTAACAAATTATGAATGAATGGTACTGAGTAATACAGAAACAACTTGCAATGACTTTTGACTTCCATTTAATAGAATAAAACTACCTTCCTTGAAAATTCCTCGCTAATGACTAATGAGACCTCTTAAAAATATGCCTAAAATCAACCTGAAAGCATTTTTAAAATTTACCTTAGATGGGTTACAATAAGGGAGGCGGCCTCCAAAAGGGGTGTTCTTGGGGTTGGTACCCTCATTTTGTTGAAAGTTTGGTATGTTATTGTGTAGATAATCCTAAAATCTAATGTGGACTTTCTATTTATGTTAATTGTTTTTTTGTCACGAACTGAGGGTCTTTCATTGCAATTTATGATCAGGCTAATGAATCATTTATAGTTTATTTTCAATCCAGGGTCAATTGCAAAACGGCAAGCAGTGACCACTGGTCACATTGAAGGCTGCTGGCTGTTTTCCATTGTGGATTTTTTAAATTTATGTTTATATAGGTTTTGTCGTTTACACTTATTCCACATCTTATTTTGTTCTATTCCCTGACCCTCACTTTTCAAAGATTTCTGAAGTCCCCTTTGTGGTTTGGGGTATTTTTGTTACATTTCTTTCTATTACCAAATAGTTGAATTTATTTTGTTTCTTTTACTACCAAATATGGAAAATGATTTGAATAAGATTATAAGATAAAAACGTTTATTGTTAAAAATCCAGAATAATGTGCCGATTCTGTGCAGCTTTGGAATCAGGGATAAAGTTACTGTGTTTAGAACCTGATCTTCCTACAATGTCTGAAACCCTAAACAAAGCTAATTTCAGGAATCCTGGATTCCAAGATAATGAGAAAACTATTTAAATCCAGAATAATTTGCTACTTTTAAGCATCAGTAGACACAACATGAAACACAGAGAAAAAAGATCTGAGTCATGGAAACGTTTTGGTCCATTTATGATAGAAAATGATGTATTTTTCAATTAATTTTTAATATCGTTTCTCTTTATCTGAATTGCAATGCCGGTATCGTCCAACACGTACATTCATTGTTTAGTGAGTTCATTACACAGTTGAATTAATAAACAGGTTCGCCTAGTAGATCTATTACATTTCTCCCACATGAATGTAAACAAGCTCTTGTTGGCTTGTAAGACCCTTGATAGTTTCGATGTAGCGTGTGTTTCTAAAGTACGTCAACTATTATGGTCCAATATAATTACTCATTCTTACGTTCATCAGATAATGGACGACTCGGGAATTAGACAGTTAGAAGCGAGATATATTTACATCACGTTAAAAATTACGATAACGAGAACAACTCGTTTATCTGACATCAGTAACAATAAGTAAATATTGAGTAAAACAATTAATCTGGTGCCGTTATTAAAAGAACAATCTGTTTTGTATGTCGACAATTTATTTGATACAGTGTGGGGTTTAGAAAAAGGCTTAAATGAAAATAAATTTTCACCTAGATTGTCTATAATACCAGATCATTGAGGACTTGATGTGACATATTTTGTTTTAGTATTTCAAATGCATCAGAATACTTATTCCCCATTATAAACGGTTTTTTCAATTTTTTGTTTAGATTGGAAGTCCTACGGGAATTTCAGACCTACTGGACTTCTTATTCCTGTTTAGATATGAAAATTTAGGTGAAAATTTTTGTCAAGCTTTTCTCAAAATTGTACATGAGAATGATTTGAAATTTGGTAGGGTGGTTTAGTAACTGTCCTAAACACTTTTAGACCTGTCAGACTCCTATAACTTCCTGGACGTGACCCTAAGCAGGGACACAATTCCTTCTTTATTTTGTTATAACAGACCAAAATGTTATTCTAAACAAATGTATTGTACATTAATGTTGTGAAAAGGCTTCTAGCAAACATTTAAGATGTACATTGAAATGATATTGCGCTGTTTGGTAACTCATACTTTCTTGGAGTGGTCAGTAAATTTGAACTTGTTTTCAAGCATATATATTCAATGTTTGAGGGGGAAGAAATGCCCATCATTCCTTTGGAACATGTTGGTTTTTGGGGGCACGGTGCAAATTACAGTCAAATTGCTTGGAAGTTTTATCCTTTGTGCTCAGGTTACTAAATATGTCTTTCCTCCTCCTTTTGAAAATTCCCGCAATCCATAAATAATGAAGATCGGTTTAAGAAAAAAAAACAAGACCAAATGAAAATGATAAGTATAAGAAGTGGTAAAAATGTTTTTTGTTGAAGCCAATAAAAAAGAATGGAAGAAACTTTTTTCAGTCATTATTTTATTTTCAAAATTAACTCATGCAGACATAATTTCCTTCATTATTTTTTACCTTTTAAGTAAAAAAAGAACCTTATTAGGATTTACAAGAAACAAAAATAAAACATGAAAACATTGCAGCCATAAAAATATTACTAATCAGGAAAAATGATCTGAAAATTGTCGATTCAATTAAGACGGAAAATCAATACCAACAAGAGGGGGCTTGGTCAATGGTTTCCATCATGCAATTTGTCATTCTAGTTGTGTTGGGCTTGTTCTGAGTTGGTTTAGATTTCTGCTGATTTGACCCCTCACGGGAACCAGATAGATTTCGTCGTAAGATTACATTGTCGTCAGAAAAACAGCTGTTTCATACCAAGTACACGATGCAGCATATGAAAAATAATAACTAGAAAATATGATATTATGATGATGTTTTTTTTTGGTAGAAAAGATATGATTCTTGACTTTTATATTTTAGCCTCGAGGTTTAAAAGACGATACATGATTTCGCTGTCACAGATGTTTCCATGTAACAAAAGCTTCTTTATCTTCGTTTTTTCCTGGAAATTGTTAGCGTTATTTAATTATGATCACTGTGTTGAGCATGGTCCTTGTTAGGATGAAATGTTTGTCATGCTTATGATATATATAAATGAGATCTCTATTCGGGAATGTCAATCAATAATTTACAAAAGTTAAACAATTACTTACAAACATCATATATGATATATTGAAACATGCACTTATAAAAACTTATGAAATTGAAATCAGGATCAACCGTATAGCCAGTTATTTTCGCGGGGGTAAATTTCGCGGTTTTTGTGTCAAAAGGTATTGGTATGTGAAAAAATTTTGCTGGTTTTATTTTCGCGGTCGGTCAATGCATTTGTATTTTATTTTTATATTGGATATTTTCGCGATTTCCCTCAACCTGCGAAAATTAAACCATCACGAGAATAACCTGCTATACGGTATCTGGGTATGACATTTTTCTCTAAATTGTCCTTAATTGCAAATTTACAAAACTGAATAATCAAAAGAAATATATAAGGTTGCCTGCTCAAAACTAGGTATTCAACTCATGACCTTTTAGTTCAAAAGATAGATAAAACTATCTAATATATGTATGGAATGATCTGTTGCCAATCATGTAGCAGTCTCTCCGGAATATGCCGATCTGCTGTACCTGACCCGCAAAAACAGGCATTGTTAAGTCAGTCAGGCAGTATTTGTGTTTTAAGGTCTGACAAGCCAAAAACAAATTTCACACAGACTGCTTTTGTACATGACATGTTACCTTAATTTGAATGGTGAGGGGATAGACACAGGTTTTTCAGCCCCCCCTCTTAGCCTCAACTGACCCCCCCTGAATCCAGCTTCCCCTGCTGTTCCTATTTTATACCCACCCACAATTTTTTGCTGTTGTCCCCCGGCCCCGGTTACCCATCATGGCTTTAATATACAAAAAGAATCTAAAAAGAAAGAACACCCTTTACTCAAACCTGACATGGATAAAATTTTATAAATTAACACTGTTATACAGCCTTCTGGACAAGGTACTCATTCTTGCAGAGTCTTTACAGCGACCATATTTATAAACTTGTAGTAAACGATATTTTCTAGCTCTGTTTAATTAAGTTTCTGGTCACTCACAGTGGACGTTAGACAAACCTGGCAGAGTGCCAAAGCGATTCCGTCATTGAAAGACAATGTCATGGCTAGGTCTCCGGAGAATTTCATATGGTGGATTCTGTAATTAGCAGTACTTGCCATCAAACATGACAATTTACGAATATTCATCTTGTAAATTTAATATCCTGTCATACTTGTTATCGAAACCTAGAAATGCTTGTCGTAACCTTACATTGGTCAGCGTGTAGGGTTTACGTAAGGGTTGAAGTGTGTCAAATTTAGACACGTCATTTTCTTGAGAATTGAGATGGACTAGACCTTGGTTATATATTTAACGTTGACCCGGTTTCATTTTTCGGTCAACTAATTATGGTAATTTTGACCATGGTTGGACAAAATGAAGATAAGCTTTCTTAGAAATGGTAATAGTATTTGCACAAGGAAGAAGATTTGAACATGTTGAAGCTCATTAATATAGAGTCACATTCAGCATATTAAAATTTTAAGGTTGGGAAATTTTTCCAATTCTGAAATAAAAGAATAAAATCTAATTTCAAAATTTCCAAAAGAAATATTCATAAAAATAATATGTTAATTAATAGATAATCATTTTTAGAAATTTTTGAAGTAAATTGAATTAATTGCAAAGAAAAAACAATTTCTATATCATTATTTTCAACAATTCACAATACACATTGAAGAAGACACTTAGTCATGATAAAGTCATGTCGCTACTACAAATTTATGATTTTATTCTCGTAAAACTTGTTTGATAATTTACAAATCTAATGAAACTATTAACCAATTGTTAGCTATTACATTTTCAAATGTATTCAGTAAACACAAATTAATAACGCTATTATTATTTAGGTTGACAGAGATAATGGGGTTGCCACGGTGAACGATATAAACAAAGGCAAGCCTCATGGATTTGAAAAGCTCCAGCTTCCTGTATTTTGTACTAGACTTTCTGTTAGCAGAGTTTAAGTGGCATTGGACATGTTTTGAAAGATTAAAAAAGAATCGGGTATTCATTATTTCATTCCTGTCAAGTCTTGGGATTTTTGGGAACAAAGCCAGGTTTTGATTTAGCACTGCTACCTTTTAAAGCTAGTATTCTTCATATTTCTTTTGTTTATTATATTTTTTCTGCTCTTTGAGACCCATAAAAATTGTTGTTTCCATTGTGGGCTATTTTCTGCATTTTTCGAGACCCATAAAAGTAGTTGTTTACACAGTTATAAATATAAAACCCATAATTGTTTCGCCCTTGCCATGTTTTTGTAATGGAACGAAAAATTTTCTGTAAAATGAAAAAAATCGCTTAAATATTTACTTATTGTTCCAATCAATATATTGATGCTATTTAACTATTATTGTTCCATATTTGTTTAACGTGGAGTGTTAAAGAGCCCGATTTATAAAAGAAAATTCCCCATTGTTCCACGCTCGTTTTCAAACAATGGTATTTAATTGCTTAGGTACTGAGTCTGCGAGACCATTGTTTAGCTTACAACATATGGTTTTAAGTCCCAGTAACTAACAAACTGTTTGAATTCTATGGTAGAATGTGAATACCTTGTGGTGATTTGATTTCCAGACTCGTCATAGCCAAGATTAAAAAATTGTGTAATGTTCAAAATAAATGTAATACTATGACAGTTATTGAAAGCATCATGAAATGCGAAGACTAGTAAATAGGGCATGGTCTGTTGTTTTTGAAAAATAATAAAATGCTCTGATTTTTTGTGGTTTTGCTTTTCTTAATTTTTAGTTTTTTACATATTTATTTATTCTGGATTGGAAAAAATTAGCTTTCATTAAGCTCTACAAAAATCTTCATAGTGTCGGAAGTTGTCAGATGACCCCTTATAGGGTTTTTTTAACAGCGCCTTAAAGGCAAAAAATAGTGTTTTGGCCTATAGAATGAAAACTATTGCTAAAAGAGAAAAGCTACTGCTTGCTTAAATGTTCAGCTTATTTGGCTCTACAAAAGTCTTTATAGGGTTGAAGTTGTCGGATGATCCCTTTAAGGGGTTATGGCCCTTTAAAGTTGAAAAATAGTGTTTTTTGCTTATAGAATGAAAACTTTTGCAGATAGAGAAAAGTTTTTTCTTGCTAAAACATTCAGCTCATTTAGCTATGCAAAAATCTTCATAGGAATGACATCGAGACCAGGTGAGCGATTCTGAGGCTCCTGGGAGCCTCTTGATTCATGGATAAAGGCAACCCACAAAAACCATGAAAACTGATACCCCACGAATAATTATGAAACCACAGTATCTTGCTCACTGTTTATATAAAACCTGGCAATATTTCTCTTTGATCTATTTTTAGCAGGATATGGATAAAATATCAGTATTTTATCTTTTTATGCCCATCAATGAAAGTTACTAACATGACTAAGGGGGCATATAGTGTTTGGGTCTGTTCGTCCGTCTGTCCAAAATGTTGCAAGATGAGGCATTATATATATCTTTCAGACATATTCTTGTTGTCATCATATTTTCAAGCTGTAAGCTTCATGCTTAAAATAATTATGAAAATTTGTTTCAATATACCTTTTAACCTTTGATCCTCCATGTTTCATTTCAGTAGAAATTGTCAAAGCTTTATTATTTTGTAGAAAATGACAAAAACCAACCAAACAATAATGGCTCCCAATAAATTAAGTTTGCTGCTTTTGACATCCCTAGAATCAGTTGTTATGGAAGCTAGATCATATTACTCTGTAAACGGTGTGTTTGAATAGCCATTTATCAACAATTGGTTCATAAACAAAACTGAAATTTGAAGCTAATATTGAGTAAATACTCTTAATGATTAAGCGTTCATTTTGCAAAGTTAAAAAATGGTGCTCCACTTTCAAAGAGTTTTGAAAGTAATTGATCATAATATTTTTTTTGCCTGTTTTACTGAATATGACAGGAATCTTTAATTACAAACTCAATAGTTTAATTAGCCCAATTAATCAATTGTATTTGGGTTTAATTACTTGGAAATTTCACTCCAACACTTCCAGTCCTGAAATAGAAAAAATATAATAAGTTTTAATTATTTGTTTGCTTTTGTAATTTAAAGTGCATTTGATGTCCTCATAGCTCATGAGTTTGATAGTTCCGTAAAATGAATAGGATTCTCATGTTTCATAGCTTGGAATGAGGAGTCTGCAAATGTATAACTATACTCAGTTTTTCCAAACATTCATGTCTCATAGAAAGAAATGAGAATTTTTCACAATTATAGTCAAGAAAAAACTGCTCAAATTAAATTTCTGTCAAACTATATGAATAGGAAGGAAGAGATTCATTTGTTTATAATATCACAATAAAATAGTCTAAAGATAGAAAAAAATAGAGTTTGTTACTTAGCGGGATACAATAAAACAAATTTGAAATGTTTTGGGGGTTAAAGCATATCTTTAGTGAAAAAACAAAATCCTCTTAAACTTAACTGTATTGTTTTCAAGAGTTATTTCCCTTGTGTGATGAGAATCCAAAGGCTGGAACAGTCGATCTATCACCAGAGGGAGCGTCTATCAACACTGACCTCTATACTATCACGCTAATGATTGTAGGTAATTTCCCCAAATTCGGGGATTGAATAGCATTAAAATATTTCCCATGATCCTTAGCGCCATAGTATAGAGGTCAGTGTTGATAGACGTTCCCTCTGAAGATAGATTGCTGAGGGTCGGTAGGACCTTTTGCGGGACAGCGGGAAAGGCCATTTATTTCAACGGGAATTCGGGAAAACCATTTAAGCAATTTTCGGGATGCAGGAATCACACATTTATTTTCGCGGGAATCCAGGATTTCTTGTTTTATTTGCCGGGACTTCGTGATCATACCCCCTCCTACCCCCCCCCCCCCCCTTGCTGGAACAGTGGCTAGTTCTGTCTGCTTATTAGGCCCTCTGCAGTATGCAGCAGCAATGAAGTCCTTCCACTTTTGTTTGTCATTTGCCAGTCTTTGGAAGGTCTTCCCCAGGTTTGGCTTGCATTCTTTCATCTTTGCTACACTTATCCTAAAAACATGTTTTTTTTAATTTTGTAAAGAAATTTAAGTGATTTGGTGCTATTTACATTTTTTTTAATTTCATTTTAAAAAATATCAAAGTTCAAAAACAGAACAAATATTTTTTGTTCAATTTCAACAAAGTCATGAATCTTTTTGATTAATCTCTGAGAAGTCAGACTCAAGTCAAACATGCTCAATGATATTAATTTTCATCTCTGACATTTCGTTTAAAACATCGCGGTACCATTTATAAAATAGACAATGTTTTTTTCTGCCTTGTTCTTAAGCCATCTATCAGAAACGTTTCGTTCAAGGTAATGGGTTAAAATTTTACAATTTCCTGACGGACGATGATTATTGCAATTATGACTTCCAAAACTCGTTAAGGTAAAAAATTATAGATCATTATCTCAGGTATGTTTGGCGTTGTGTACGACAGTCAAGTGCCCGCTTGTATTTATGTTACGGTAAAATACCAAAGGTTGTTCCTAGAAAAGAAACAAATTAACTCTTTACGTTTTTGCGATGCCATCTTAATGCACTAAGCCTCTACTACATCACAGGGCTGTTCGGGGATTTGTATGGTATTAAATTACGATAATAGTTCACTTGTCTCGTAATTATCGTATTGTTTATCGTAAAGCTATTTTCATACAGTGGATTTTTTCCTGCAACTGTTAAAAGGTTAAATCAGTCTCGTGTTTCATAGAAAAAAAAATTAATGTTATTTTATAGTATATTCATTTTATAAATCTCTCCTTTGGGGAGCCCCAAAAAATAAATCTTTGAAGTTTTTCACCAGCTTTTCTTTTTGAATCATTAAAGGAATGCGAGGCCAAATAAAGAAGAATTAAATTCGTCTTAAAGTGAAGTTAATCAGGCTTTATTTAGAGGCAGTATTAAGGCCTCTCAGAATATTCTGATGATTAGCTTTTTTCTTGCTCGTTTTCAAATGACTGGTCGTTTTACAAATAAAACAAGAATTTTATTTCAACTTTTGTGTTCTGCTAAGAAATTTGTTACAACTAATAATTGAAACATGAGGGTGTTTTATTGGTTTTATGGAAAAAAATGAATTAATTAGATGTACACGAGTTCTTGATATATTAAAAACAAATTATTAATTAAAAAATAGATTATAATACATGTATTTTATTCTTATTCTGAAAAAAAAAGGTCTAAAAGTGAATTTCCAAAATAAAATCTATTTCTTATTAACTATTATTTATCTAAGCTTGTTTAATTATTTACATAAGCCCTTCTTCCCTACAAAAATGGGATCAGAATGTGATGTGGGATTCTAAGGATTGGAACTCCGGATCCCCTCTAATCTCTAAGGAAATTTTGTGGATTTCCTGCAATCTAAATTTCGACATAATCAGCCACACTTTCATCTTTAGTTGCCTCTAAGGCTTTGCAGAACCCTTAATTTTTTTTCTGGATTTGGTCCCTTATTTAAGAAACTATATGAAGTATTTTTGAAATTATAATATTTTTAAGATCCATATCAAGTCAGCGATTGAGTTTGCAAATGTTTTCAGACTGTTTCATTTCTGGCAAAAAAAAGAATAATTATTATAGGAATGATACATTGAAAAAATAAGTGTAAACATGTAAAAATTCATCACAAGAAGAGAATTCAATTCTTCCATCAAATTAACCATTTTAATTTTTTAGTATTGGTGAAAAGTTAACAAAAATATCTTGATGAAAAATAAAAGCAAGCAAATGACTGCATTTAAAAAACGGGATGAGACAGAAAAAACCCAGATTGTGGTTCTGACCCCTAAGTATTCGGATCAGACGCAAGGGTTCCGAGCATGATTGATGGTAAAGCATCAATCTTATTACGGTGTTTTTCTAATTAATAAACGATGGCTACGTCTGATAAAAACATCAGATAAACAAACGATGGACAGTTTAATGCTATTAAATCTGATTATTGTTAAGGTTTTACATGTATGATATGGAAAGGTCTTTTTATATGCTATTTGAGTATGAGGAAAAAAATCCCCCATCATCTTCCTTTTTGTGTGTCTGTCAGTTTGTCCTTCATTTAAGGAATGACTGTCATAATTTTTTTTTCATTGGGTATGAAATTTTTTTTTGCACATTATAACTGTATGTGCAAGATAATTTTTTTTCATACCCCAATGAAACAAATTAACTTTATTACAGTCATTCCTTATAAATAAATTTGTAAACCAATTAAAAAATATATTTTTTTTTATTTATTAATGAACTAAAATGGAGTCACTTCCTGTAAAAAGTGGGCATTTCTCCAGGTTTTTTTTTTCAAATTTAGAATGTCTTGGACTATTACCAAGATAAGTGGAAAGACTAAGTTAAACAATTGATGGTTTTTGTTTTTATAAATCTTTACAAGCTGTCGGCTTACGATTTTCTTTACGTTGAACTTTTGACATTTTACGATCTTGGTAAAAAAAATAACACTGTAATATACTATTATTTGATAGAATTATCCCACTGTTCCCAAATAATTCAAATAATAAAAAATGGCTGATTATAACGTCTGCTGACAACAACTCTAATCTGCATCACTCAAATGTTTTAAGTTGACTTCTTAGAGAAGCTTGACTGTATGTTTGCTCTTAGTTGATAGATCGGTTCAGAGACAGTAAGAATAATTTGTCTGAGGTTTTCGTTTGTCGACTAAACATAGATATACTAGCGGAAAAGTCGTAACGGTGTCTTGTATCTGCTGTCCTGTCTTTTCGTTGATTTAAGGCCTTCTATAATTGATAGACACGGGAAGAAAAACACCAATCAATCAATCTTCAATTAGTTTTTTAATATACATGAAAAGAAATTTAGTCATATCTTATTTGACATCTGTTATTATAGAAAGCATCAACATATTTTTATGCCCCATCTACAAAAGTAGAGGGGCATAAGGTGTTTGGGTCCGTTTGTCCGTCCGTCCCAAATCCCCATATTTCCACATTCCCACTTATTAACAAATGCCAAATCAATGATATTGGTATAGTAGGTGCACCTAGTGATGCTAAGCACAATGCATGCTTCGGATGCTGAATGTGACCTATATTTTCCGCATGGATGACCTCTTACAGAAAAGTGGTTAAATTCCATTCCCACTTATTGACAAGTGCCACATCAACTATATTGATATGGTAGGTGCATCTAGTGATGCTAAGCACAATGCATGCTTCGGAATGCTGGATGTGACCTATATTTTCTGCATGAATGACCACTTACAGAAGAATGGTTAAAGTCTATTCCCACTTACTGACAAGTGCCACATCAACTATATTGGTATGATAGATGCATCTAGTGATGCTAAGCACAATGCATGCTTCCAATGCTGAATGTGACCTTTATTTTCCGGATGGATGACCTCTTACAGAAAAGTGGTTAAATTCCATTCCCACTTACTGACAAGTGCCACATCAACTATATTGGTTTGGTAGGTGCATCTAGTGATGCTAAGCACAATGCATGCTTAGGATGCTGGATGTGACCTATATTTTCTGCATGAATGACCACTTACAGAAGAATGGTTAAAGTCTATTCCCACTTACTGACAAGTGCCACATCAACTATATTGGTATGGTAGGTGCATCTAGTGATGCTAAGCACAATGCATGCTTAGGACGCTGGATGTAACCTATATTTTCTGCATGAATGACCACATATAGAAGAATGGTTAAAGTCCATTCCTTCTGACTAACAAGTGCCTTAGCAACCATATTGATGCTTTAGTGATTGCTGAAAAAAATAAATGTTGCGAGATGGGGCATTATGTCTTTAGGACATATTCTCGTTAACCAATGATTTATCATTTAATTCCAAATCTAAATTATTTGTCATCTTTAATTTTTCTCCGTCAAATACTTGTTTGATCAAGAGGCTTACGCTTTTTATGAACAATCCCAGAAAAGATTCAACTTTGACCTTTACACTCTATCTTTTGAAGTCAGTCAGAGCGTATGCAGTTCTATTTAGACCAAACCTTGACGAAACCTTAAAAAGTAAATTTCCAAGAAAAAAATAACCTTGACCTTTTCATTTTTAGGACAGTTCCTAGGAAATGCACAGCCTTGACCTTCACAGAAGATGGCCGCCATGTGCTGGTGGCAGACAAGACAGGCAATGTTTACAGGTTTTCTGTGGAAGACTCCAGTCATAAGGGAGAACTTTTACTTGGGCATTTATCTATTCTTCTAGATATTGTAAGTATTCAGATTAATTTAAGGATTAGTTTTGAATCATATGCATTACATTGATATTGTGTCAATTGGGAAATTGTGATCTACAACCACTGCCTATATTGAGGGCTGCTAGTGAGTTTTTAAATTGCAGCTGATTTATGTAGATTGTATAATGTAAACTTATTCCACATCTCTAAATAACCTTTTTGAGAAAGGTTTTCAATATTTTGATTAAATTCATTTTTGTCTCGCCTGTGAAGCAGAGCGGGACATAGGTGTTACTTTACCGGCGGCGGCGGCGGCAGCGGCGTTTACCTTTTGGAAAAGTTTTATGAGCACCTCCATATCTCAAGAACTATAGGTCCTGGGTTGATGAAACTTGGTATGCATATGCCCCATTAGTAGCTTAGCACAGTTGCATCCTCATCTTTTGACCTTGACCTTGATTTTCCAGTTGAGTGACTTTGACAATTTTCAATACATATAATAGCAATGGAAAAGTTTTGCGAGCACCTCCATATCTCAAGAACTATAGGTCCTAGGTTGATGAAACTTGGTATGCATATGCCCCAGTAGTAGCTTAGCACAGCTGCATCCCCATCTTTTGACCTTGACCTTGATTTTTTGGTTGAGTGACTTTGACAATTTTCAATACATTTAATAGCAATGGAAAAGTTTTGCGAGCACCTCCATATCTCAAGAACTATAGGTCCTAGGTTGATGAAACTTGGTATGCATATGCCCCAGTAGTAGCTTAGCACAGTTACATCATCATCTTTCGACCTTGACCATGATTTTCCGGTTGAGTGACTTTGATTATTTTTATTGCATATATTTGCAATGTTTAAGTTCAATAAACATCTTTTGATCTCAGAAACTGAAAATCCATGTTAATTCAAAATATAGTGAAATTAAGAAAGAATAATTGTTTCTGATGGTGCCGGCAGGCGAGACAAAATTACTTAGTGTAAACTCTTGTTAGTTTAGTCACCTAGCAATGCTTACGTTTAATTATGTTGGAAACAAGATTACAAATAGGGCTACAATTATATTTCATTGTATGAATTCCTGGCAAAAAAAACCCCAAAACATAACACTCTACAAATCCTCATTTGGAATAACAAAGAATTTTGTTGATTCAGTTCAAGTGCTGCTTTATATCATATCAACCATGACTCTCCTAGAAAGAGGTTTATTAAGTACATAGTGTTTTGTTTCCTCCTAATGGGAGATCTTCCCATGTCCTATTCATACTCAATGTCTATCTGAATTACTCATCGGTTTCTGTGTAATTATGGCAAACATTGAATAAGGACATTCTCTTTTTCTCTATTTTTATTTCTCGTAAATTCTGTTAAACATGTTTTTCAATAGGAGTCTGGTTAAAGGATGAAAATAGTAGAAGTTTGTAACTGAAAAGAAAAAAAAACTAATGTATTTTGTTTATGTTTGACATAAAAAACAATGTTTTGGAAAATCATGAAAAAGCTATAAAAGTTCAGGCGAAAAAATGATACACCAAGAAAAGAAAACGAGATGGAGAGATTTGAAACAGCGCAGCAATAAAAGTTGTAGTAAATAACTCATTAAAACCGCTTGATTTGGCTTGTTATCGAAGCGAAAAAATGTATTGATTTTTTCTAAGAATTCACTAGGGATACGGTACGCTAGTTCAAAATATATAGTGTTTCAGCTTGCTTTTGTATTTGTCGTAAATTCATGTAAATTTAATGTATTGATAGAGGATATCATCTATTTCAAAAGAATATGTTGGAGTCGTATGAGAACTGAATTGCTTAGAACTCTGACAGAAACAAAATTATCATCAGCAGTATGATATACATTATTCATCTCAAATATGGAAATTATAAATTTTAAATAAAAATAGAATATAAAAGTTAAAAATGAAGATAAGAAAATTTTGTTTAAACATTTTTTTTTTATAGTTTGAATACATATATCCATTGCATGTTGTCATCTTATAATGGTCGAGTGCATTTTAATGCAAAATAAGAGCCTTTCAAAAAATGAAAAGTATTGTTCACAAATTAAAAGCTAAATAAATTTGAAAGGTCAAGAACAATTTTAAAAACCCTGAATGATTCAACAGATAGCTTTATTATACCCATCCTCTTGCTAGAAGTTTTTATTTTTTGGAAAGGGGTTCAGGGGTTGGGGGCTGATATACACATGTAGGAGTCACCCTTCTTCCATGCCCTGACTGTCTGTCAACTTGGGCGGATCCTGGATTTTTTTTAAAAGGGGGGTTTGTGGGTTCAAAGCCATAACATGACAAAATTTACCAAAATTTCGCATGAAAATCACAAATTTTCACAATGAAAGGGGGGTCCAGACCCACTGGTCAACATATCTTGTACCCCAGTGGCAGATCCTGAGATTTTGAAAAGGGGGACCCACTGACTGGCTAAAAGGGCGGGGCACCATGCATCAATGATTTCTTATATATCCAACTAATTTTCCTGACAAAACGAACCTCCTGGCTCCACCTCAAGATTCATTATATTTCTAGATGGATTTTGATGAAACTTCACCTGAAGTTAGTAGTCATCACATGTGTATACAGCAGTCCTCTTAGCTAGATTCAGGAAAGATTATTGCAATTTTAATTTTTCAATGATACACATTCTAATGTGAAATAAGGAAAACATCAGTTAGCCTGTTTGCTGTTCTTTTTAAAATCATATTTAAATGAAAAACCATCATGATATAGAGATTATAAACATGGCTATATATAAATTTCTTGGATGTCACTTATAACAGAAGAAATTACAATCTTAAGGTTAAAAGCACATCTCAACATGTCACATGATTTATGTAGCGATCACCAACATCTGTTTCAGGAAAAATCCCTGCTAAGAATCATAATCAGGGTTCGAGCACACCTATCAGGAATATAAATATGTCAAAAATGTAGCATGAGTCGGGGCTTGTCACAAAGAGAGGCTTGTAGTAAAAAAAACTACAATCCAGTTTGTGGATAAAAACAAATTTATATATGTTTTTCCCTTTTAGATAATACAGATGCAGATTAAAGTCAGAAAATAAATCTGGATTTTACGTTACATAAGTATTTGTTTTTTATGGTAAACAAGGGAATTAAAGTAAGGGTGGGACTTATGATGCATTTTATATTGCACCCTTTGTGCACCAACCAATACATGTTTATGATAAATGTCATTTGTGACACTAGAAAGTAAAAGATCCAGAACTTTTGGAAAAGGGGCCCACTGACTTGCAAAGGGATGGGGGGGGCCACTTTGGTCATGCTGCAGTGACTTCTATATATATAGATTTTGATTCTTGTTGAAGGGTTGAATTGTGCAATCTACTAATGCATTTTCTAACCTGTTTCCTCATGATACTCTCACTCACTTCCAAGTAGAGGGGGTGTTAAGACTGTTTAACCAGAACCGGTATCTGTTATTTGGATACTAAGTTCCGTCACAAATTATTTTATGTTGCCTGCAAGGTGTTGTAAATCCACTTATATAGGGGTCAAAACTTAGGGAGTTTGTCATCTTGGGTTGTCCTGTGTCTTGCTGTGTCCCCCAAAAAATCCATCAGTTTTGTGAGCAGCCACAAGCCACAGCATCTTGATATTTTGTATGTTGCTTGGTTCCATATAACTGTACATTGTAAAGTGTTTTTATGTCCATAGTTCATCTACTTCCTGTTTTCTAAATATTTAAGATGCAGGTAATACCTCTCCCATGGAAGACCACCATTCCTACCTGTAAGTTTGGCATATCTTTATGAAGCACTTGATTTGTAATTTTCTTATTTCCTATTTACTGTGTACATGGGTACCTTTTTGCACTACTATAAGTTTAATCCTCTAAATAAGATAAATGAATAGTTGAGGGATATTTAAACAATCTAATAAAAAATCTAAAGCTTATTATTGAAGTCAGATTTTTCCAAGATTACAAGGTATTTGCAGTAGGATAATTTGTACTAGTGAATTTTCAATTGTGTTTCCGTTAATTCCTAAATAAGGGTCCTCAAAAATTTATTTTGGGTCCTCAAAATTTGATGTTTTCTCCATTTTTCCTACAGAAATGATTATTTCTGAAAGGACAAGATATGATAAGTGTTACATTTGGCCCCCTAATTTACCATTTTTTTAAAATTACTGAACTGAGGTTAATCTATTCTAGATCAGTTCTTAGATGAACAAGGTATAGTAAAGTGACATCAATTTTAACTAAATTTTGTTTATTACATCACAGTGACGTCATCAAATTAGGTGAAAATGACATTTTGATGAAAAAGTGTTAGAATCATGCAAATTTTGAGTAGTTTTTGGCAAATTTAACTATGAGCCACACAGAGTACCACAAAGATATTTTTGTAGTTTATTTCTATAATAAAAATGATTATTTACACATATTATTGTAGTGGTACTCTGTGTGGCTCATAGTTAAATTTGCCAAAAACACTCAGAATTTGCTAGTTTTTTACAGTTTTTCGACAAATTACAATATATAGGCCACTTTAGGTCATTATTTTAGCATCACAATGGACGACTTTAAACAAAATCATGCTGATATAGTAAAGTTTAAGTAATTTAAAGTATATATCACATACTTTTAGCTCATTTAAATAATTTCAAAATTTGGGGGGGGGCAAAATTTGGTCCTTATCATACCTTGTCCTTTACCCTTAAAGGAAATTTGGTCAGAAACACACTGGACACATATCTTCAACTTTTCCATTTTTTAACCAGTTTGAATATGATCTAAGGGAGGTAACTCATGAATCCCTAAATACTTTAGGTTAGGAAAAACTGCAAAATTATGGCAAGCACAATCCTTCCTGACTAATCGTTATATCAAATAAACCTTTTTTACTTGTAGTTAAAAAATAAGACAGAACTCAGGGGCTCTGAAAGGGTTAACAGTTCAGAATATTTGGAAGAATAGTAAATATAGAATATAAATTTGCATTTTATACCCCTGCAAACAAAATTAGAGGCTGTATTAAGGAATCAGCTTGTGTGTCTGTATGCACGTTTATCCACTGATATATCATATGCGCATAACTCCTTAACTTCTTGATCCATTTTGATGAGACTTTATGAAAAGGAAGTATATTATAATAAGATGCTTATATCAATCAGGGGAGATAATAAGACTTATTCTCTCAATATTGAACTGAAGGTTACAACTGCACATTGATTTACAAAGCATTTTCCATATGAGGATTACCCTGGTTTTTCTTTTTATTTTAATAGATCTTGACAAACGACTTTTAATATCTTTGGCGTAGAACCTTTGAGTTGACATGCATATGTTTATTTTTAGGCAATAAAAAGTTGGTGTTCCTCCTGTGTTATTGGGCCTCACATTCAGTCAAAAAGGGGTCCTTTCTTAAGTTATTTAATTGCCCTTTTTTTGGGAGTAATTATGAGCACATAGGTAAATTCATAATTTCTTTGCTAGTAGTATTCGAAAGCTTTCTCAATACTCTATTTAGAAAAACAAATATTATCAACAAATGGAATTCATTTCTTTATTTTCTTCTACGCTTTATGTTGGGTTCAAAGTTTAATCGGTGGCCTGGATTTGCTAATGCACACTTAATTGTAATCTAAAGATGAGGGAGGGATATCCGTTTGTGAGCTTAGTCACAGTTTTCCTTGGTATGTTAATTTATCAAAAGAATAAAAAATGTTTTCTTTCCTTTCAGACAGTAGCCAAGAAAGACAAATACGTCATCACATGTGACAGAGACGAGAAAATCAGAGTCAGCTGCTTCCCAAACTCCTACAACGTTCACAGTTACTGTTTACAACATACAGAGTAAGATTTAATTTGTTTTATTTTGGTTTTAACACCCCTGATGAGACCTGATAGTCCTTGTCCAAACTGCAATGCTTCATCACCTACAGTGACTGCTTACAACACACAGACTAAGATTTATTTGTTATGCCCTGGATTTGAAAGTGGGAGATATATAGTAATGGGGCATCTGTATGTGTGGCCTTCTGTTACACTTTAGGGTTTCAATCTCTGATCAGTTACTCCTTCTAAACCATGTACAAATGTAAAATATTTTCATGAAACTTTTGCACAATCATTGTTAATACATAAAATTGATGTGCATTGCTTGTGTCTAAAAAAAACCCAGTAAAAAACAGATATCCGGTATATAGCATGTATAGCAAAGTAAGCCCTACAACTTTATAACTAAGTTTTAGCTTGTATTTCACAAAGTATTTTGGCTTTAACACCCCTGAAGTAATAAGACAGAACAATACATGTATATTTGTTTCTACTGCTATTAAGTTTTGTGTATAATGTGCCTTATGAAGACTTATCATTAAAATCGTGAAAATAAATCAGGGGCATTAACTCTTACCTTGAACTTTAAATTAAATTTTTATATAAATTATTAATTTTTTTAATTACCAGATATGTAGCCAGTGTTGTTTTCATTAAAGATTATGATATCTTGGTGTCTGGAGGAGGGGTAAGTCGTATCATTACTTGTCTGTGGGTGGGGGAGAGAAATAGGGGGTGGGGCATTACATTAAGTATTATGATATCTTGGTGTCAGGAGGAGGGGTAAGTCGTATCATTACTTGTCTCTGGATGGGGGAGAGAAATAGGGGTCGGGGGTAGATTAAGTATTATGATATCTTGGTATCTGGAGGAGGGGTAAGTTGTACAATGTACCTAAATACAACCATTCACTTCCTATTTTGTACTCAATATAATTGAGTCAGACATTTTATGAAGTGGAATCCTTTTGACTAACCAAAGAGGGGAGGGGTTTGGCTCCCCTCTAGTACCACATATGTCACGAGCTCTAACTTCTATAAGAATAAATATAACAGTGGAAGCATATTTCTAATTTACAATCAAGTGGATCTCAATGACTCATTATCTTTAGAATATTGTTCCACGAATGAACTGAACATTAATTATATTTTGTAAAGGTCACAATACGCTCATTATGTGTGTATACAACATTTTTAATAGACACCAAATCAAGGATAATACATAATAATTATGACCATGTAACATTCTGCTGTATATTGTTCTTGCAATCGACTATTACCCATAATGCAAATCTGATTGTTTACTTGTGTTGCCATGTGGAGAACAACCTAGTCATTTTATAATAGAAAATAATGAGATGTGGAATAAGTGTACGCGACACAGCCCACAATCAAGCGGCAATTCAGAAAAACCACAATGGACAACCGCCAGCAGCCTTCAATGAGGACAGTCGGCACTGCTCGCCGTCCTGCAATTAGAATTTGTGGCATAATTTTTTTTATTTTTCTACAATATGTGGATTTTAGATAAAGTTATGCTTTAAAACTAAGTTTCTTGAAAATCATTATTAAGAACTTCACTTTTGAGAACTACCAATGCTTTGATTCAAATGTTGCTGATGAGAGGTAACTCCTTGAAACATCTATATACAACATAACCAAATTCATTCTTTTTTATTATTTTCTAAATTTCACCAATTTCTAGGTTTTGTTCATAAAATAATTATTTCTTAAAAATCCCTTTTGGTATTTGTATTTTGCAATATTGAGTCATTTAGGGACTGACCATTTAACTTGAAGGGGGGCCTTGTTTTTTTCCTAAAAAAATATTCTGAAAATTATTTTTGATGAAAAAAATATTTTGGCAGTTGAGGGTAAAAAAAAAAAGTAAAAAAAAAAAAAACTTCTGATGAAGGATTTTTGCTATAAAAAATAATGCTGATAATGAAAAAAAATTATGTCGCGACGCCTTCGAAAAATGAATATTTTGTCCGCTCTCTGCGCGGAAAAAAATTTTCTGATCAAAACAAAAAACCAAGGACCCCCCTTCAAGTTAAATGGTCCGTCCCTTAGACAAATATACATGCAAAAAAATAGATTGATTATTGTCTGCATGTATTGTCTTGTATTACCAAAACATAAAAGTTATCCAGCACATGCCACACAAACATTAATGCCATGCTATGAAACATCAGACCACAAATGTAAAAACATGAGTTCACAATTAATTTTAACCAGTATACAACAATTTAATATCCTTGGTATTATATTAATAACTGCTGTTACAAATGCCTCATCAGATTCATCTGATTATTAATTATACAATAAACCGAAATTTCTCAAAAAATAATTTTAAAAAATTATAAGAGTTATACAATATTATGTTTTCTATAGGGAATGTGATACGATTTGTCGTAGGCTCCGACCAGATGTGACAACAAAATTCTCGTCTTTCAGATCAAAATACGATGTAACATATGATAAATTGAAATATTAATTATTTATTTTGAATTATATTTCAGTGGACACATTAGCTTACGTTACTTATTGATGCTTAATGATCTAAATTAATTTTATTTAAATATTTAGATTTATTTTCTGATAACATTATTATGTTTCTTTACCTATTTACATCGTTACCAGATGTTGTCAACCATTAATTTTCTGGAAGGAGGATCTCTTATTATGGGATTTTAAAAATTCTATGATGTAACTGTCCTCAAATAACATGAATAATCATTATACATGTTATTTGTTTTATAAATGTGGCTCCCGCAGGGTTAAAAACGACCTGCGACATGAGGGCTTTTTAAGGGCAACTTCCGACCTACACTTCATAAAATCGACCTATGCCAAAAAACGACCTGTGACCTCCGCCAAAATATGCCTTTTAAAAGCGACCTTGCTACCTCAGGCCCCTTCTAAAAGCGACCTTGCGACCTGAGGGAGGTACCCTGCGGGAGCCCCATATATACTGTGGTTTCATTATTATTTGTGGGGTATCAATTTTGGTGGTTTTTGTGGTTGGCCTTGACCCACCAAATTAGATACCTAATGAAAAAGAATTTTAACATTGATCTGTATGCTACAGACCTCTTATTAACCACAAATTCAAGAGTACACCAACTTATCCACTTTCATCAGACCATGAATACTTCATGGTACCAACGAAAATACATGAATCCACGGTACATTGGTTTTGTTGCATAAGAAAACAAATTTTTCAAAACATTTTTATTTTAACTTTTTTGGTCAGATTTCACAGTGAAAAATCTAGGTTATTAAAATTGTGAATGTTGGGCAGCGGGCAGCCTGGGGAAAGTAATTTTCATGACAATTTTCCCAGCAACTACAGATCACAGCCTCTTGATTTTTGGTATTCACCATCAGTATGGGGTCCCATTATGACTTTGAGATTTGATATCAGTTCTGTTTCTCAATTTTTTCCTATTTTAATGAAATTAGTTCAATACTGCAAACCTAGAAATTTTCGCGCAGTCTTTCTTTCGCAGTTGTACAGAAAAATATTAGTTTGCGCAGTTTTAATTTCATGTTGAAAAGTTTTTGTCCATAGACTACAATGGAAGACAAACATATTCGCGCTGTTTAAATTTTCGCGCTAACAATGTCAACGCGAAAATCGCGAAAATTTCCCGGTTTACAGTAGTTCAATATTTTAAGCTGTTTTTAACATTGTAATAAACTCAACTAGTCATCATCACAGCATTGATGTTTGAAACATTTTGACTTAAGAAAAATCCTTGTCATGTTCCTTAACTTGCAAAGAAAGATATTTGGAAATCATGAATTGAAAGCGCGTTATATCAATGGGGCATTCAAATGTCACAAGCCCGAAATAGAATAGAAATTAATGAGATGTGGAATAGTGTATGCGACACAGCTAACATAACAAGCAGTAATTTAGAAAAAAAAAACACAATGGAAAACCCCAAGCAGCCTGCAACGAGGCCAGTAGACGCTGCCAAGCAACATAAACAAGGAACAAAAAACATGAAAAAGACAAGTTCAAACAAAAGCTTTGTCAAAGATTCCTGGCTTAGGACTGGCACATATGAAATGTAGCGGTTCAGAAACAAAATCACTCAACACAAACAAGAACAGCACAAAGGGACAGGCAACATATAAAAACAACTGAATAGCAATCAACAACATAAACTAAAGTTGTTACAAGAATGAACTCATGTGCTTTGGAAGGATAGGCAGTTCCTGCATTAAAAATAGAAGCATACACCTGATAAAATCTTAATGAGATTCAATCTCTTTGAACCCTAGGTGGCAAGGATTCAGGATCAAGTTGGTGGAAGAGTGGTCTAAGCTTTGATTAAACTGTGTTTAGATTGTGTTTCGCTGTATTTAGTAAGGTTTACCAGTCATCCGCCAAACATTTGTTTTTTCCCATGAGATAAACTATATTATTATCTAACCATTGTCAATTAATTCCAAATATAATTCAATTCCTTGTCATTCTTTAATTTATGATCATTTACATTATATTGTCTTTTTAGGATGGTAAGGTTATCTTATGGAATTTAGATGGAGAAGCTTTATGTGAAGTTGATTGTAAGGTCGCAGGATCAAAGTTCAAGGACAATTCAACAAAAGAAAATGGAACTGACCAATCAGAAGACAGCAATTTCTCCATAAAAAAATGTGCCTACAGTGATAACCTTCATACCCTATGTGTTTCATTTTATAAGTATGTATATGTTACTCTATTGTATTTTATGAGTAAAAATCTTTGTTAATGGGACATAATCTATGATTTTTAAGTCTGTGCTATCACATTGTCACACTAAAAAAGCTCCAACAGGTACCTCCTTCAAGTTGCAAAGTCACATAAAACTATGCTTGTTGGTTGGTTTTAATGCTATTTAAGTAAGGTTGCAGGCATTTTAATAAATTTTCAAGATAGGTTGTTTTTAACCAAATGGAGGTCATAGGTCATCCCTTGTAAGCCTTCAGTTTTGAGGTCGTCTTTTACCCTTTTGTCACCCCACTAAGGTATTGAGTTTGTGTTAATCAAGAGGGGCTTCTTAAAAACCATAAGTGGGATTTTCATTGCTTTGACCAGCCAATTTTGGCATCACATGTCCTAAATATTTACATGCTTGTCTTAAAATGAAATGTTTAAATTCAAAACTGTTTACAACACTAGGTTTGTTTATAGGTTCCTTATAATGCTTATTCTCAATATACACAGTGTTGAACATGGCTTGCTGATTACATGTAGAACATTAAGGTACAATTAAGTACCTCTCTTTTGATACTTTTGGTTTTTGGCCTTCCAATTATTTTTTTTAAATGCTGCTGATGAGAGAGGTTAAATCCTTGAAATATGAATATTTAGCACAACTAGAATTAACTGATTTTTTTTCATTCACCTTGCTACTTTGTTTGACTTTTACACATGGTTACCATGGTAATTTTCTCTTTCAGCTCTAGTCTCATTCATTTGTACCAAATCAAACAAGCAGACGACATTCCAAGTTGTGACCTCTGTGACATACTCAGGGTCAACAGGGAACCCTGGGATATCTCCTGTAGCCCTGTTCAGAAGTTATACATCTTACAACCAGTAGAAGGGGAAACAGTGCTAGTTTATGACCTTTTGGAACAAAATAATAGTATTAAGGTAATTGGCCAGATTTTACAGAGTGAAACATCCTGGTTATAAGATAGTGAATGTCAGTCGGGCTCAAGGGCGGGTGCGGCAGGGAAGAAATTATCTGAACAGTTTTCTCAGCAATTACCAATCACAGCCGTACAACATCAGATTGGGGTCCCATATTATGTGGGATTTGATTTCAGGTCTGTCCTACTCCTACTTTCTGTTAACAAAATTCCGGCCATTTTTGACTTTTACAAATTTTTTAAGGTGTAAGGGAATGGAAAAGGAGCTGTAAGATCTTTTATGGTAAATTTGTTATCCATTTTCCTTAGAATTCAGGATTTTCATGTCAGAGTGAGATTCTAAATCTCACACATCAAAGTTTATTTCTAAAGTATCATGATTGTTATTATACAGAAAATAAAAGAAAGCCGATTGCAGGTTTCTATTCCACTTAAAGAGAGCATCTCATTCAGCATATTAGAAATGAGCATACTCTCAATTCATTTATTTTCTTGGGTACCAATTTTTGTTGTTCCATGAAAAAGGTTCACTTCATGGATTCATAAATTCGTAGTTCTGAAGTGTGCAGCATGCAGTTCAATGTTTTGTGGGTTAAGGTCACACACAAAAACCATGAAAATTGATACCCAATGAAAAATAATATCACCACTGTATAACCATTTAAAACACATTCTTTTTACAATGAAATCATGCTTTAACGAGAGAAAAATTTAATTGGATTATTTTTCCAGGGTGTCAAGTCTACAGATGACAGTTGTATTATGAATGAAGTACAGAAAATGAATCATGACTGGGATTTCTTCAAAGGTAAACTTGATTAATTTAATGTATCTTAACTCAGCAAAGAAAGATCAAAGGCAGGAGTGGATCCAGGATAGAAAGGGAGGGGGTCCGGGTCAAATTTTGACTAAAGTCTGCTAAAATTTACGGGGTTCAATGCAAACAACCCCAATCTGGACCTGCCTTTGTGCATTTGTCTCAAAATTCAATAAAAAAACAAAAAAACCCAGCTGGGAGTCATTTTAGACAGCACAATTTAACATTAATCTAATGTCATAACTTAAAACATGATACAGCAAGGCAATCCCATATCCAATTTGTATTCACACCTGGGAAACTTGCAAGTCGCAACCAAATATTGTTACCCGGAAGTTTATTGATACTAAGTGAAAGAACACTTTTTGCAAGAATCAGAGAATGTCACTCCATGTGAAGTTTATCACAGATCTTAGATATACAAAAAATAATAGTTAAGTCTGTATTTTAAGCCAGAAATCGTTTTTATATTCATGTCAAGGCAATTCTATTAACCAGGACAAGTCCAGATTTAAGGAAAAATGTAACTTAATGTTATTAATTGAACAAAATAAACTGTTTTTGCTTTATATACAATTATTCAACAAATATACATGGAGTGACATTCTTAGATTTCTCAAGTTTATTACATTAAATGTAAATCACAAAATTCCAGGTCCCGGAATTTTGGTTGCGACTTTCGAGTTTCCCATTCGTGTATTAAACTTTGGTTCTGCAGAAGAGTTAGCACTTCCTGCTTATTGTAACACATTGTTCAGTGATTTCAAGGCCTTGTAACAATTTATATCATCTTAATTGTTGTCTCACCTGCGAAGCAGAGCGGGACATAAGTGTTAATTTACCGGTGGTGGCAGCGACGGCGGCGTTAACTTTAAGTTTTATGAGCACCTCCATATCTCAAGAACTATAGGTCCTGGGTTGATGAAACTTGGTGTGCATATGCCCCAGTAGTAGCTTAGCACAGTCGCATCCCTATCTTTTGACCTTGACCTTGATTTTCCGGTTGAGTGACTTTGACAATTTTCAATACATATAATAGCAATGGAAAAGTTTTATGAGCACCTCCCTATCACAAGAACTATAGGTCCTAGGTTGATGAAACTTGGTATGCATATGCCCAAGTAGTAGCTAAGCACAGTTGCATCCCCATCTTTTGACTTTGACCTTGATTTTCTGGTTGAGTGACTTTGACAATTTTCAATACATTTAATAGCAATGGAAAAGTTTTTGGAGCACCTCCATATCTAAGAACTATAGGTCCTAGGTTGATGACACTTGGTATGCATATGTCCCAGTAGTAGCTTAGCACAGTTGCATCCCCATCTTTTGACCTTGACCTTGATTTTCTGGTTGAGTGACTTTGATTATTTTTATTGCATATATTTGCAATGTTTAAGTTCTATAAACATCTTTTGATCTCAGAAACTGAAAATCCATGTAAATTCAAAATATAGTGAAAGTAAGAAAGAATAATTGTTTCTGATGGTGCCGGCAGGCAAGACATACTTTAGTGCTAACTCTTGTTTGATATACTATTAGAAGATAATGAGATGTGGAATAAGTGTACTTAACCTACGATATTAACGATAATTTAAAAAGATCCACAATGGAAAACAGTAAGCAGCCTTCAATGTGACAAGCGGTCGCTGTTTTGCAATTGGCCCTTGATAGAAAATAAACTACATACAATTCATAAGTTTCTATTATTTGGGCCGTGCAGTGAGGATGTGGAATCCCTATAGTTTTCACTTTGTCAGTCTGTCTGTCAGTTAACAATTTTTTTGTAAACCCTAAAAGTTAAAGCTCATAAACTATAAAACCTTTAACCTTTAACTTGTTTCTTTTTAGTGTCCATGTTTCTATATACCATATAAGTGGGTTTTTTTTGCAGTGATTTAAAATTAGCTTTATTCGTGGAAAACAAGGAACACATAAATAAGAACACCTGAAATATTAGTTAATATATAAAAGAGCAACAATTTGGATACAAAAACGGCCAAAATTATGTTATGCTAAAATTAACACATCTTTTTAATCAGGAAAAAATGCAAAATTTTCCTGTGCGAATAGAACCGCTTATATGGTATCATGCCAAACTTATGCTTTCTTGAAATGAACTTGAGACTTAAAAACTTTTATGACACAAAAAATCAAACTTTTCCAAAAAGCCAGTATGCAACGTGCCATACTTTTAATGTTAGATCTTAAAGTGTTTGTTTTACAAGTTGTTTTCTTTCCTTTTTCAGAATCTACAGATATTCCAAGTTTGTACCCAGGACTGATCAAAATCAGAGATGATAAGAATGTTAAAGAATACATGGAGAAAAAACAAATCCGACTTAGTGGACAAAAACTCTCAAATCCTCCTCCTCAGAAAAAGTCTAAACTCAGCTGATATTGAATAAATTTTATATAGTTTTAGCATTGTAAATTTTTCTATGTCTTGTTGGGTTGCCACAACCTGGAAAAATCCTTGAATTTCATTTTGAAGTTCAAAATCTTGGAAAAGACATTAAATTTTGAAAAAAAATTGGAAATATCCTTGAAAAATCCTGAAATGGTTAGTTGCCAATCAAAACATCATTGTGGAACTGCGTGCAGAAAATTTTATCAGTAAAAAGAATATTGTCTACTATTTCTACTTGAAAATGACTCTGTAAAAGTCCTTGAAAACCCTTTGAAAATTTTGCAAAAGATGATGGCAAGCCTGGTTTGCCCAATGGAATTTATGTTTCCTTGGCTCTCAATTCCCCAGACAAGTTTCATTTAGTGGGTATATAGGAATCATTCTGTCTTTCTGTCTATCCATATGTCCCATAAACTTTTCTTTTTTATCTGCTTGATTAATTGAAATGCTCTCAAAATCATTAGGAGGCATTCCTTATTTATGCTATTTAAGAAGATGGACATGGCATGCTTGGGTCAATTTTCTGTTCATCCATTGTCCATTATTCTGTTCATCCATTATTCTGTTCATCCATTATTTTGTTCATCCATTATTCTGTTCATCCATTATTCTGTTCATCCATTATTCTGTTTGTCCATTATTCTGTTCATCCCTTAGTCTGTTCTTCTATTATTCTGTTCATCCTGTTCCTCTGTTATTCTGATCATTCATAATTGTGCTCATTTATTATTCTGTTCATCCAATATTCTGTTCATCCATTATTCTGTTCATCTTATATTCTGTTGCTCCATTTTTCTGTTCATCCATTATTCTTTTCACCCATTATTCTGTTCCTCCAATAAACTGTTGGTCCATTATTCTGTTCATCCAATATTCTGTTGCTCCATTATTCTGTTCATCCATTATTCTGTTCCTCCAATAATCTGTTCGTCCATTATTCTGTTCGTCCATTATTCTGTTCATTCATTTTTCTGTTCCTCCAATATTCTGTTCCTCCAATAATCTGTTCATCCCTTATGCTTTTCATCCATTATTCTGTTCATCCATTATTCTGTTCATCAATTATTCTGTTTGTCCATTATTCTGTTTGTCCATTATTCTGTTCATTCATTATTCTGTTCATTTAATATTCTGTCCATCCATTATTCTGTTCATTCATTATTCTGTTCATCCATTATTCTGTTCATCCATTATTCTGTTCATCCATTATTCAAATTCTGTTCATCCATTATTCTGTTCATTCATTATTCTGTTCATCCATTATTCCGTTCGTCCATTATTCTGTTCATTCATTATTCTGTTCATTTAATATTCTGTCCATCCATTATTCTGTTCATTCATTATTCTGTTCATCCATTATTCTGTTCATCCATTATTCTGTTCATCCATTATTCAAATTCTGTTCATCCATTATTCAAATTCTGTTCATCCATTATTCTGTTCATCCATTATTCAGTTCATCCATTATTCTGTTCATCCATTATTCTGTTCATCAATTATTCTGTTCATCCATTATTCTGTTCATCAATTATTCTGTTCATCCATTATTCAGTTCATCCATTATTCTGTTCATCCATTATTCTGTTCATCCATTATTCTGTTCATCCATTATTCTGTTCATCCAGTATTCTGATTGTCCATTATTCTGTTCATCCATTATTCAGTTCATCCATTATTCTGTTCATCCATTATTCTGTTCATCCATTATTCTGTTCATCCATTATTCTGTTCATCCATTATTCAAATTCTGTTCATCCATTATTCAAATTCTGTTCATCCATTATTCTGTTCATCCATTATTCTGTTCATCCATTATTCTGTTCATCCATTATTCAAATTCTGTTCATCCATTATTCAAATTCTGTTCATCCATTATTCTGTTCATCCATTATTCAGTTCATCCATTATTCTGTTCATCCATTATTCTGTTCATCCATTATTCTGTTCATCCATTATTCTGTTCATCCAGTATTCTGATTGTCCATTATTCTGTTCATCCATTATTCAGTTCATCCATTATTCTGTTCATCCATTATTCTGTTCATCCATTATTCTGTTCATCCATTATTCTGTTCATCCATTATTCAAATTCTGTTCATCCATTATTCAAATTCTGTTCATCCATTATTCTGTTCATCCATTATTCTGTTCATCCATTATTCTGTTCATCCATTATTCAAATTCTGTTCATCCATTATTCAAATTCTGTTCATCCATTATTCTGTTCATCCATTATTCAGTTCATCCATTATTCTGTTCATCCAGTATTCTGATTGTCCATTATTCTGTTCATCCATTATTCAGTTCATCCATTATTCTGTTCATCCATTATTCTGTTCATCCATTATTCTGTTCATCCATTATTCTGTTCATCCATTATTCAAATTCTGTTCATCCATTATTCAAATTCTGTTCATCCATTATTCAAATTCCGTTCGTCCATTATTCTGTTCATTCATTATTCTGTTCATTTAATATTCTGTCCATCCATTATTCTGTTCATTCATTATTCTGTTCATCCATTATTCTGTTCATCCATTATTCTGTTCATCCATTATTCTGTTCATCCATTATTCTGTTCATCCATTATTCAAATTCTGTTCATCCATTATTCAAATTCTGTTCATCCATTATTCTGTTCATCCATTATTCTGTTCATCCATTATTCTGTTCATCCATTATTCAAATTCTGTTCATCCATTATTCAAATTCTGTTCATCCATTATTCTGTTCATCCATTATTCAGTTCATCCATTATTCTGTTCATCCAGTATTCTGATTGTCCATTATTCTGTTCATCCATTATTCAGTTCATCCATTATTCTGTTCATCCATTATTCTGTTCATCCATTATTCTGTTCATCCATTATTCTGTTCATCCATTATTCAAATTCTGTTCATCCATTATTCAAATTCTGTTCATCCATTATTCTGTTCATCCATTATTCTTTTCATCCATTATTCTGTTCATCCATTATTCTGTTCATCAATTATTCTGTTCATCCATTATTCAGTTCATCCATTATTCTGTTCATCCATTATTCTGTTCATCCATTATTCTGTTCATCCATTATTCTGTTCATCCATTATTCTGTTCATCAATTATTCTGTTCATCCATTATTCAGTTCATCCATTATTCTGTTCATCCATTATTCTGTTCATCCATTATTCTGTTCATCCATTATTCTGTTCATCCATTATTCAAATTCTGTTCATCCATTATTCAAATTCTGTTCATCCATTATTCTGTTCATCCATTATTCAGTTCATCCATTATTCTGTTCATCCATTATTCTGTTTATCCATTATTCTGTTCATCCATTATTTTTTTCATCCATTATTCTGTTCATCCATTATTCTTTTCATCCATTATTCTGTTCATCCATTATTCTGTTCATCAATTATTCTGTTCATCCATTATTCAGTTCATCCATTATTCTGTTCATCCATTATTCTGTTCATCCATTATTCTGTTCATCCATTATTCTGTTCATCCAGTATTCTGATTGTCCATTATTCTGTTCATCCATTATTCAGTTCATCCATTATTCTGTTCATCCATTATTCTGTTCATCCATTATTCTGTTCATCCATTATTCTGTTCATCCATTATTCAAATTCTGTTCATCCATTATTCAAATTCTGTTCATCCATTATTCTGTTCATCCATTATTCTGTTCATCCATTATTCTGTTCATCCATTATTCAAATTCTGTTCATCCATTATTCAAATTCTGTTCATCCATTATTCTGTTCATCCATTATTCAGTTCATCCATTATTCTGTTCATCCAGTATTCTGATTGTCCATTATTCTGTTCATCCATTATTCAGTTCATCCATTATTCTGTTCATCCATTATTCTGTTCATCAATTATTCTGTTCATCAATTATTCTGTTCGTCCATTATTCTGTTCATTCATTATTCAATTTATTCATTATTATGCTCATTTATTGTTCTGTTCATCCATTATTCTGTTCATCCATTATTCTGTTTATCCATTATTCTGTTCATCAATTATTCTTTTCATCCATTATTCTGTTCATCCATTATTCTTTTCATCCATTATTCTGTTCATCCATTATTCTGTTCATCAATTATTCTGTTCATCCATTATTCAGTTCATCCATTATTCTGTTCATCCATTATTCTGTTCATCCATTATTCTTTTCATCAATTATTCGGTTCATCCATTATTCTGTTCATCAATTATTCTGTTCATCCATTATTCTTTTCATCCATTATTCTGTTCATCCATTATTCTGTTCGTCAATTACCCTTTTGGGTCCATTATTCTGTGCATCCATTTTTCACAAATGAGGTTTCCCTTCATGTAAATATGTTTTAGACAAAAATATATAATGAAAACTTTTGCAGATAGAGAAAAGCTGTTGCTTGTTAAAAACCTTCAGCTTGTTATGTTGACAAAAGTTGTCAGATGACTGTTTTTAGGATTTATGACTGTTTAAAGGTCAAAACAGCATATTTGATGTTCTTAATGTCCCTTTATAGCTTAAGAACCAGATGAGCAATTCAAGCTCCTGTGAGCCTGTTGTTTGCTCACTTGATTAAAGGCCCTGTAAGCTTAAACCCTAACTAAGCAATGATAAATGGCATGAAATTTTGGATGGATAAAAAAAATACTGCAAGCGTACTTATTTTCGCAGGTACTTATTTTCATGATTTTTCGATTTCACCTATGTACAAGGGTACTTAATTTTGCGAATTATGTCTCCCCCCACTTTTGTGGGGAGACATATTGTTTTTGTCGTGTCCGTCTGTCTGTTCGTCCGTCCGACCGTCTGTCCGTCACAAAGTTTGTCAGTGCAACTCCTGAACCGAATTCAATGAAACTTGGTATAAAGGAAGTACACCATTTGATCCTAAAATTTTTGTGGGAGTACGGCCCTTTGAACTTAGAAAATTGTTGAAAATCCTCATTTATCTTCTTGTCAGCGCAACTCCTCTGAAACTACTAAACCATATTCAATGAAACTTATTATATAGGAAGTACACCATATGTAGTTGTGCATATTATCAGGAAATTTTGATTCTCAAATTTTTGTGGGAGTTATGGCCATTTGAACTTAGGAATTTATTGAAAATCCTCATTTATCATCTTGTCAGCACAACTCCTCGGAAACTACTGAACCGAATTCAATGAAACTTGATATATAGGAAGGATACCATATATAGTTGTGCATATTACCAGGAAATTTTGATCCTCAAATTTTAGTGGGAGTTATTGCCCTTTGAACTTGTAAAATTGCTTTAAATCCTAATTTATCATCTTGTCAGCGCAACTCCTCTGAAACTACAGATCTGAATTCAATGAAACATGGAAAATAGGAAGGACACCAAATGTAGTTGCGCATATGAACAGGAAACTTTGATCCTCAAATTTTTGTGGGAGTAATGGCCCTTTGAAGTTCGAACTTTTGCGGAAACGGGAGGAGACATCGTTTTGGTAGGCAAAACCAAACTTTAATTCTGCTCATTGTTTTATTCATATCATACAATTTGTTTTATTTAGTGGGTATTTAATTTTGCGAAAAATGCTCTACCGCGAAATCCGTGAAAATAAATATCTCGCGAAAATAAGTACGTTTACAGTATATCTTACTACATAGGGTAAAATCAATAGAATAGATAAGAAAAATATAACAGGAAAATCTTATGGTTCTTTTAAGCTCTTTTAAATACAAAGCTGTACAAAAGTCCCCATGAGTTTGAGTTGTCATATGAACCTTTGATATTGATATATAGCTTCAGGCAGGGGTCCCATATGGTGGGATGCGTTTTCATGTCTGTCAACATCTACTTCCTGTTTAACGAGCTGAATTAGACTTTTTTCACTTTATTATCAGGGTCGGAAATTTTCATAACAGTTTTTTCAGCAACTATTATTATTAACCATACCCTTTTGATATTTGGTTTGCAGCTTCAAGTAGGGTCCCAAATGATGGGATACGTTTCAGGTCTGTTGAGCATCTACCTCTTTAATTCTACTAATGTCTCAAATCGACCCAGTATTTTTACTTATTTTCAAATTACGTAAACTCTTCGTAAATTTACCCGAAACGAGTATAGGTATAATTGAACTTTCCATATCTGTAAGTTTGAAAAAATATTTATATCGCAGGTCTAAACACGCCATAAATTGTAACATTTTAATTTTTCACACATTTTCACTGTTATTTGCAGTATTTTGTCAAAATTAGTATTTAGCGCATTCGCCGACTATCGTATTTTTTTAAAACAAAATAATTTTGGTCAAATAGTGCACACCGATTTATAGGTGAAAATCAGGATAAAATATCGAGATTTTTTACAAGATATACTAATTTTTAGCTCACTGCTTTCCTTTTTGATAAACAGTTTAACAAATAGATGCAATTTATACAAGAAAAGGATTCCTGGGTTCCCCGCCGAGTGGCAAAAATTCCTAAGTTATCCGTATACAGGTAGTAGATAAGCGACATACCTGAAAACCCATCCAACAATTTGAGACAACTGTTTTTTTTTCTCCATTTTTGACCCTTACAAAAAATCTAAGTAGGCTCTTTAAACAGAAAGTAGGTAAACGACAGACCTGAAAAAGCATCCCACCACATGCTTCATGTAGGGGTCCCAAATGGTGGGACACGTTTTCAGGTCTGTTTAGCATCGACATTTCTTAGAGAAAAGGAGGTCCTCATGCATAAAGTCACTCAACCGGAAAATCAAGGTTATCATAAAAAGAAGGGGTGCATTTGTGCTTAGCTATTACCATGGCATATGCATCAACCTTGGACCTATAGTTGAAGTTCTTGAGATATGAAGGTGCTCGTAAAAGATGGGGATGCCGCTGTGTTACGAGCTAGGACTTATGGCTCTTTTGAGATATGAAAACTTAACAAAAGTTTACGCTGCCGCCGCCGGTACACCTATATCAGCATTTGAAGAGCGAAAACAAAAACAAAATATTGAAAGAAAAATATCAAGAAACGTTCGAAATGGCAAGCCAAAGAATAAATAAAATGATCTTTCAACTCACAAACTCTGGAATAAAGAATCAGTTGTTATCGTAAACTCTATAAGCAGGAGCGGACGGAATGTAATGTAGCTACACGAGATAGAAAAGTTGACGATTGGAAAGTTTAAGTCATCACCTTTGTCACGGGTGTGCTATAGCAAGCAGCAACTGTTTACTCTTCCGGAGCACATGAGTTCCCTCTCGTTTCGACTTGAGTTCGCGTTGTTGATTGATATTCAGTTATTTTTGTGTTTCAATGTTTTACATGTTGTCTGTTTTTGTCCCGTTTCGTTGGTGTTTACTGGCTTTGTCTCTCCCCTTTCGGACTTTGGACATTCGAATACCTCATTGTTACCTCTGCTTCTCACATAGAGTTTTGTTGAAAGTCTTCCTTGAGTGTCTATTTTGAGGTGTAGATCTAAATATGAGCAGATTTCCCAGAATCCGTTATGTTCTTTATCTAGAATTGTTGTAACCAAACAAGAATTGCTCAGTGAAAGGACATCAACAATATAACGGAAAGTACGATCTTTTATGTCCAGAAGTGATTGTAGAAAATTTGCTTCATATGGATGAAGAAACCCAAAAGCAAGCAAAGGTCCACAATTAGTGCCCATTGGAATCCCAATTGTTTGCTGAAAAAACATGTCCACAGAACTGAACAAATATGTTGCCAATTAGAAAGTTGAGCATGTCGATTATTTGGTCCTAACTTACTAAGGACTTGTAAGATCTCCTAAGTAAATTTGTTCTTTTTCTTAGACTTATTTATGACAAAGTACTTGAAGTCTTTGTATAATCGACTACCAGATGTTTATACCTGCGCTTTTACGCTTTTTGTTGTTGAAAAAAAAATGCGTTTAATTAGCTGTGTCAATCGATGTTGTGAGTCGTGCATGTGGAAATAAAATATAAAGTGTGGAGAAATGAATGTTTTCATTCTGTTATAGGATGAAACGGATTTATAATGAGGAATCCCCATCCATAAGTTCTTTCGATTTTTTTAGAATAACAACAATCAAAATATTTCTGGAGGTTAACATTGGAATGGTTACAGAACTGGAAAGGTTTCTGTAGATGATCCCGCAATCATGCGCTGTTTGTGTGGATTTTTATGTAATTTAGGAATCCAATACAGGTATGGAATGTCATCCTTTTTATCACAAACAGAAAGGCCTAAGGAGGACATGACAGAATAATGATTGACAATTATTTCTTACTTAGACAGTTTTGTTGCTGTGTGTTTGGTGCTTTTGCTGGTACAACCACCCCCCCCCCTAATTCAGCGATCAAACACTCAGTTTAATGTTTCTTGCACACAAAATTGATGTTATTCGTTGCTTTGTCTGCAGGTACAACAACGTGTGTGCCATGTAACGTGGAAAATATTTCGGTTTAGTCACCATGTTGAGTAACAGAAAAAAATCTCTATCTTATACTCTAAAAGAGTAGTCATGTAGCCAGAGATATGGTTTACCGGTAGACGAAATGCAACATTTTTGCTTTGAAATTTGGGTAATTCATGTTGTACTGACATGACTGAGTTGCCTATTATGCTGAAAATCACAATAGGTCACCATGAAGAGGTAAAAGATCTCTCTAAAAGATAAATGAAATCAGAACAAGGAAATGTGTCAAGATGACACTCATGCCTCGCTGGCAAATATCAGTGGACGGGAACGAAACTCAAACCTGACCTGCAACTAGTCATGATAGACTCACATACCAAAAATCTTTTTGCAGATATGCAAGAATGTCGAAAAAAGTGCGGAAAACTCAAGTGTGACGGGCGGACGGAAGGATGAACAAACCGAAAAACTATATGCCCCCAACAAAGTTGGCGGGGCATAAAAACTAGGAGCCACAGTCATAACTCACAAATAAATGTGGCTCCTGCAGGATTAAAAACGACCTGCCACCTGAGGGCTTTTTTAGGGCGACTTCCGACCTACACTTCATAAAATCGACCTATGCCAAAAAACAACCTGCGACCTCCGCCAAAATATGCCTTTTAAAGGCGACCTTGCGACCTCAGGCCCCTTTTTAAAGCGACCTTGCGACCTGAGGGGGGTACCCTGCGGGAGCCCCATAAATACCACGGTGCCCTAAACAATCAGAGAGGTAACATATTATGTAAAGGCTGAACATTTTACATAATTTCAAACCAATACCCCTCCCAAAAAATGAAGAAAATATAACGCCTCTAAGAAGAAAAGCGAATTCAATATGGTACATCAAAGGCCAATGTCCGTGACTGGCTATGGGAATTTTAAAAACACCAAAATTTAAAGCAAAAAAAAAATTAAATAAAATAGGATTACGTATATCAAATATTAAATATGCGGTCATCCTCCATTGAGAAAAAAGCGGTACATATGTGTGACGAACGAACAAAACTGACCGACAGCGTGTTGCAATAATCAGGAACTGCTTACCCTTCCGGAGCACCTGAGTTCGTTACGACTTGGGTTGGCAATTCGGGTTATTAATTGCTCTTCGGTTGTTTTTGTTTGTTCTTATGCTGTCTGTTCCTTCGTACTGTTCTCGTTCGCTTTCACAAATTTTGTTCTTGCTCTCTCGGACTTTTAGACCTACCCTAATTGATGTTTTATCAATAATACATTTTATATTTTCTTGGTCTAAAAAAGAAGAAACTATATTTATTTTTGATTTTATTTGCTAATAAGTAAATGTGAATAAAATGTAAAGATAATTAATACTGACTGTTAAGCTTTGTCCATTTCGTTCCTGTCGTATACATTAAATGGTCGATACTTCTCTACAAATTGGCAAATTCATTTACCGTATCCCGTTGGCATACGATCTACTACATTATACTCTCGCGGTGGGTTGGTACTGATTCTTTGTCTGTTATTATGTGTATTGGAACTCCGTCGCTCTCTGTTGTTGTCGACACCATCGCCATGAAGACCGAACCCTGCTCCAATTACAGTACTTCGTCGCTCTCTGTTGTTGTCGACACCATCGCCGTGAAGACCGAACCCTGCTCCAATTACAGTACTCCGACGGTCCCTGTTGTTGTCGACACCATCGCCGTGAAGACCGAACCCTGCTCCAATTACAGTACTCCGACGGTCCCTGTTGTTGTCGACACCATCGCCGTGAAGACCGAACCCTGCTCCTATTATAGTACTCCGACGGTCCCTGTTGTTGTCGACACCATCGCCGTGAAGACCGAACCCTGCTCCTATTACAGTACTCCGTCGCTCTCTGTTGTTGTGGAACCCTCCTCCTATTACAAAACTCCGACGGTCTCTGTTGTTGTCGACACCATCGCCGTGAAGACCGAACCCTGCTCCTATTACAGTACTCCGTCGCTCTCTGTTGTTGTCGACACCATCGCCGTGAAGACCGAACCCTGCTCCTATAACAGTACTCCGTCGCTCTCTGTTGTTGTCGACACCATCGCCGTGAAGACCGAACCCTGCTCCTATTACAGTACTCCGTCGCTCTCTGTTGTTGTCGACACCATCGCCGTGAAGACCGAACCCTGCTCCTATTATAGTACTCCGACGGTCCCTGTTGTTGTCGACACCATCGCCGTGAAGACCGAACCCTGCTCCTATTACAGTACTCCGTCGCTCTCTGTTGTTGTCGACACCATCGCCGTGAAGACCGAATCCTGCTCCTATTACAGTACTCCGTCGCTCTCTGTTGTTGTGGAACCCTCCTCCTATTACAAAACTCCGACGGTCTCTGTTGTTGTCGACACCATCGCCATGAAGACCGAACCCTGCTCCTATAACAGTACTCCGACGGTCTCTGTTGTTGTCGACACCATCGCCGTGAAGACCGAACCCTGCTCCTATTACAGTACTTCGTCGCTCTCTGTTGTTGTCGACACCATCGCCGTGAAGACCGAACCCTGCTCCAATTACAGTACTCCGACGGTCCCTGTTGTTGTCGACACCATCGCCGTGAAGACCGAACCCTGCTCCAATTACAGTACTCCGACGGTCCCTGTTGTTGTCGACACCATCGCCGTGAAGACCGAACCCTGCTCCTATTATAGTACTCCGACGGTCCCTGTTGTTGTCGACACCATCGCCGTGAAGACCGAACCCTGCTCCTATTACAGTACTCCGTCGCTCTCTGTTGTTGTCGACACCATCGCCGTGAAGACCGAATCCTGCTCCTATTACAGTACTCCGTCGCTCTCTGTTGTTGTCGACACCATCGCCGTGAAGACCGAACCCTGCTCCTATAACAGTACTCCGTTGCTCTCTGTTGTTGTGGAACCCTCCTCCTATTACAAAACTCCGACGGTCTCTGTTGTTGTCGACACCATTGCCGTGAAGACCGAACCCTGCTCCTATTACAGTACTCCGTCGCTCTCTGTTGTTGTCGACACCATCGCCGTGAAGACCAAACCCTGCTCCTATAACAGTACTCCGTCGCTCTCTGTTGTTGTCGACACCATCGCCGTGAAGACCGAACCCTGCTCCAATTACAGTACTCCGACGGTCCCTGTTGTTGTCGACACCATCGCCGTGAAGACCGAACCCTGCTCCTATTATAGTACTCCGACGGTCCCTGTTGTTGTCGACACCATCGCCGTGAAGACCGAACCCTGCTCCTATTACAGTACTCCGTCGCTCTCTGTTGTTGTCGACACCATCGCCGTGAAGACCGAATCCTGCTCCTATTACAGTACTCCGTCGCTCTCTGTTGTTGTCGACACCATCGCCGTGAAGACCGAACCCTGCTCCTATAACAGTACTCCGTTGCTCTCTGTTGTTGTGGAACCCTCCTCCTATTACAAAACTCCGACGGTCTCTGTTGTTGTCGACACCATCGCCGTGAAGACCGAACCCTGCTCCTATTACAGTACTCCGTCGCTCTCTGTTGTTGTCGACACCATCGCCGTGAAGACCGAACCCTGCTCCTATAACAGTACTCCGTCGCTCTCTGTTGTTGTCGACACCATCGCCGTGAAGACCGAACCCTGCTCCAATTACAGTACTCCGTCGGTCCCTGTTGTTGTCGACACCATCGCCGTGAAGACCGAACCCTGCTCCTATTATAGTACTCCGACGGTCCCTGTTGTTGTCGACACCATCGCCGTGAAGACCGAACCCTGCTCCTATTACAGTACTCCGTCGCTCTCTGTTGTTGTCGACACCATCGCCGTGAAGACCGAATCCTGCTCCTATTACAGTACTCCGTCGCTCTCTGTTGTTGTCGACACCATCGCCGTGAAGACCGAACCCTGCTCCTATAACAGTACTCCGTCGCTCTCTGTTGTTGTCGACACCATCGCCGTGAAGACCGAACCCTGCTCCTATTACAGTACTCCGACGGTCTCTGTTGTTGTCGACACCATCGCCGTGAAGACCGAATCCTGCTCCTATTATAGTACTCCGACGCTCCCTGTTTACAAAACCTGAAAAAAAACACACAAAGACTGTTTAATTATGCAAACAATTATAATCATAATCCTAAGCTAGGAATCTTTGACAAAGCTTTCGTTTGTACTTGTCTTTTTGGTGTTTTATGTTCCTTGTTTAAGAAGAGGGTCTATCTGTGACCATTTCAGGACTGGTTTTGAATTATATGCATTTCATTTAGACCATGGGCCAATTGCAGAACCGCGAGCAGTGCCAAATGGCCTCGTTGAAGGCTGCTGGCGGTTGTCCATTGTGGTTTTTCTAAATTGCCGCTTAATTGTGGGCTGTGTCGCGTACACTTATTCCACATCTCATTATTTTTTATAATAATGGTTCTTACTTTTTACAGACATTTAAAAAAACATAACATTATATAACCAGTTCTCCATTCACGGGAGGCCAAAAAATTTAACGACAACAAATTGTTGACTATTGACTAACCTTCACCAGCTTGGTCTCCAATGGTCAAACCTAAGATGGCGACGCCGATGAACAGGTTGAGCAATGTTTTTATCTCCATTGTCCAATGTGCTAGCTCTGATGGAGAAACCTATGAGATCACTGCATATGGACATGTCTTCTTTTATACCGGCTACACAGGGTGACGGAAAAATCAAAGAGTTATGGGCCAATCGTTAGTAGTTCAAGAAACACCACTTGTACTTTGTTGCTTTGACTTTTCATATGAACAGGGTCTCACACAGGAGCCACTCACCACTCTAGGCCTCACGGTCGTATTTTAAGTCGCCGTTTAATGAAAATTTTTGTCGCGTCAAAATATTTCCCAATATGCCGATTTTTTCCAAATGATGGCCATAGGTTTTCGCTAAAATATTTACGGTTTTACCCTTCCGGGGGCCCCATATACAGTTTACCTAAAGGAACTATTGTTTTGTTACGGAAGCTTTACTGCTTTAACCAATGGTTAGCAGTTCTTTACATTAAAAATGTTGAAATGGTCTAAGTTCAAGTTTTTGTCTCGTTCATAATAATGACTCTTTATTTTTTTAAGACTTTCAGAAAACATTCTAAACACTACTCCTGTGTTTTCTAATTCTTTATGAGTTATCCTCCGTTTTTCTCTACCAAGTATAATACAAAAGAATCATTGTCAGCCTCTTGAGATGCATAAGTGTACTTTAACTATGTATGGAGCAATAATATTTGCATCATATTAATGAAGGAAGTACTTGTATTGTTTTACCTTTTGTGTCCCTTAATTTGTAAGAGGTCAATGTTCAGTGGCGGATCCAGAGGGGGGTTTCGGGGGTCGGAACCCCCCCCCCTTTCCTCCGCAAATTTTAATTTTTTGTGTAGATTTTCAGCAAAATTCGTCTGGAACCCCCCTTTGACCCACAGAACCCAGTATGTAGAACCCCCTTTTGAAAATTTCTGGATCCGCTCCTGATGTTAATCTTCTATTCATAAGCGCAGATGAAGCTACTTGCTGCGTGGAAGGTCCAGCGAAATATCTGCTTATATGATTCATAATTGTCGTCTTTGGATTTTATTATTGCTATTTTATTTTAACATCATATTTGATGTTGTTGTGCATAGTTTTGTATCTAGGTTTCTTGCACTGGACCCATCGTTTAATTGTGTACCATTTAGGTTAGGGGGCAACCATGAATTAAGGAGAGACTATGGCGAGAGTCAAATTTGTCTTGAAAAGTTCTCGTCAGATTTTTTTAAAATTCGGACGATTATTCGTCTGTTCTTTAATTCACATTGTTTGTGTGTTATTTTGATTAAGTTATTTAGTTCTCAGGTTCTCTCTTGGTGAATTGAACTTTTATCGATTTGAATTTTTTTGTGTGTTTTTTTTTTGGTGCTGTGTGCAAGATTAATAATATAGGGGAATGTTGGGCCCAAAAAATAGTTTAACCCCGCCACATTTTATATGTGCCTGCATGTCCTAAGCCAGGAATCTTTGTCAAAGCCTTTGTTTGTCCCTATAAACTATCTGCTTTTTGTTCTATGTCCAGAAATGGGTCTTTCGTTGATAAAATAGGGATTTGTTTGAATCTTATATATTGTATTTTTAGTCTTTGGCCAATGCAAGACAGCGAGCAGTGACCTCAGTTCATGTTGAAGACTGCTGGCTGTTTTCCATTGTGATTTTTTAAATTACCGTTTCATTGATGGTGGTTGTGTCGCGTACACTTATTCCACATCTCTTTATCGTCTATTTTATTTGGTGCTTAATTCTTTGTTGTAGTGGTTGCTTTTTGTATATCAAATGCATGAACATATTTTGATTTAAAAAAAAAATATTTTGTTTTTCTTTCGGTTCTGTGAATCTAGCTCTTAAACAGTTAAAGAATCGAATAAAAAGGACAATTTCTCATTCAGCATCATAATGAATTTGTTAAACGTTATTACTAAAGGGTATAGAACAAAAATTAGAGAACAGCGATACAATGCATTCAGAAAGTCAAAACAAGCTAAAAATTCAAAACTTAACTAAAAATCAAAAACTAATTTTTATACAAAGTTAGAAAGTGAAACTTTATTTAGATTAGGTATGATAAAAAAAACTATACAACTCAAACTTTTAGGAGCTTTAAACCGAATATATACATGTATATATAAAAAGATAGATCAACAATAAAATTTAACAATAGTAAAACAGCATGCAAGAAACATACGATGTTATAATGGCTGGGAAAAAAATTAGAAAGTAAGGATAGACTCAAAAGAAATAATGCCCCATCTCGCAAGATTTGGGATGGACGAACGGACGAACAGGCGGACTGACGGACGGATGGACCAAAACAATATATGCATGGGGCATTAATACCTAAAAAAATATTTGGTTTTATAATTTCTAGAAATGCGCCAGCTTGGAAACAGGTTTAGTTTTATAGTTCTTCCCATTTTCTCGGCGGATAAAGTATATATGATATACGACCTCTGTATAAACTTTCCCACAGGAAACCGCTGGTACCCGAGGCAACTTTTAACCCGTCGCGTGGCTGCCGTGCGGAGAATCCTTATCTCTAAAACGTCACAAGTTAATTTGAATGTTCAACTTGTGCCAGCCAGCTTTGAAATTCAAGGTGAGTGACTAAACCTGATATGATGTATTAGCAATCATAAAAATATGAAATCGAGAAGACAATACAAACGATAGATGTCAAAATATTATGAAATCTGATTTTTAAGCTCCATTAAAAAACAAGTAACCGTGAAATTTAATTTTATTATTGAGTACCCGACCCAAATACTGCAGTTAAATATTTTCCATTCATTTCAATAGAAACTTCATCATTTGAGGTTAATAGCAATAAATAATTTGTCAAAAAGCACAATGCCTTAGGGGAATAAAATAGAAAATATCTGCTTTTGTCATAAATTCTAAAGAATCTCGTATTTCAAATATTTACGTTTTTGTACCACTTATTTCACGCTTTTAGACCGGTATTGTTTTACCTTATTTATAACAAAAACTAGTAATTTATATTTTAATTTAAATGCATATTTACACAAAAAGACAAGGACAATTAACGTTAACTATCTCTCGATCAGCCAATTAATGTCTAGTTTCAATTTCACTGGTTTTACAACAAGCCAAGATGATTGTGCCGATTTAGGCAACAGTTCTGTCCCACCTTTCCCAAGTGACTCGTCACCTAGCAAACAATATACGCGTCGCCACCGAAGGGGTGGCATAAAAAAGAATAAGCATAAAAATGGTCTGATTAATGTTAACTTTTTAAATGTAAGAGGTATGCGTAGTAAGATACATGAATTAAACAAGCATCTCGAGGACAATTCTCCTGAAATTTTCTGTATAGCAGAAACATTCCTCAAGACTGATGATAAACCTAACCATCTACATAAGTCCTATAATTGGGTTGGAAAATGTAGAAAGCTTAATAAAGGCAAAGGCGGCATTGGTATTTGTATTAAATCAGATTTCCCAATAATTGATGAAAACCTAAACGGGAGTAAGGAGGATAAATTTGAGCGTCTTTGGGTCTTAGGTCGAATAAATGGGGTAAAGACTGCGATAGGCGTAGCTTACTTCCCTAATGATGGTACTGATAAGACTATGACTGATAGTCTGTTCAATGAGTTATTAGAGAATTGTGCCTCTTTTTCCTCCCAAGGATATGAAATATGCCTTTCGGGTGATTTTAATGGCCGTTGTCTTAAACAGTGCGACATTTCTCGTAAGACTATTATCTTTGACAATAACCATAGTTATAACGGTCACCGATTAAAGCAATTTACCGAAGCTGCAGATTTGACTATCGCTAACGCTGTAGATCCATGTGAAGGTTTTCATACGAGAATTTTAAACAACCAACGATCGGCAATTGATTACATTTTATTATCAAACAAACTTGCTGAAATTATCAGGCAAGTGTATATCGACGAAGAAGGCCAATACGACTTGCATAGCGATCATGTTATCCTAAGCGTCTCCTTGACTCAATCCAAATTGAAAAAGCGAACAAAGGTTCGGGTTGAGAATGATATTTCCTTCTGGAAAATCAATGATAGCACAAACTGGGACTCTTTCCAACAGTTGCTGGTCTCAGCTTTTTCTGACTCTTGGATCCAATCTTCTAATGATATAAATGAAGTTTGGAACATCTGGAAAGGAAAAGTAAACAAGGCCGCAGAACAAACGATACCAAAAGCGTCAAGGGTTAAAAATTATCGTAACTTCTGGGACAAAGATCTGGCTAATATGTTGAAAGCGCGTCAAGACGCAAATAAGTTGCAACGCAGACATAACAAAAAACACCCATCTGACAGCGAATTGGGTAAATCTATATCCTCCTTGTACCGTAAGCGTAAGGAAACTCTACATAACGCTATCAAACAAAAAGAAATACAGGGTAAGATAAAGTTTTTCGAGAAAAATAAAGGTTCCCAGAAAAATAGCAAGGCCTTCTGGAATCTCCTTAAAGGCCCTAGGGAAAAGCGATCTGTTAGTCAAATTATTGACCCTATGCGTAACAATAACCTGGTCGAAGATGAAGATGAGTTAAGTGAATGTCTTATCAAACACTTCGACTCTATTGGTAAAGACACAACAATCACTACCGAATATAGAGAAAAAGTCTGTAATTTTATAAGCGAAAAACAGCATGCGCATTTTTCCGATGAAAATACTATGTCATTGCTGTTCACTAAAGAGTCCATTCTAAATTCCATCAAGAAACTTAAATCTGGGAAGGCGCCTGGTATAGACGGTATACCAAACGAGTTTTTGGAATATGGGGGCGAGGCCATTACACGAACTTTGGTAGATATGTTTACTCTAATGACGGACCTAGAGGTAATTCCCGACGAATGGCATAAAGGTATTATAAAACCCCTTCATAAATCGGGCTCGGTGTACAACCTAAATAATTATAGAGGAATAACGTTATCCTCGAATGTCTATAAGCTCTTTTCAAGAACGATTGAAAGTAAAATCGTTGAACACCTCGAGAATTCAAATATGTTAGGTGAATCCCAAGGGGCTTTCAGGAAAGATCGCAGAATCGAGGACCACATATTTACTTTACAGGGTATTTGCTCCCTTGCCAAATCATCTAAGAAACCCCTTTATATTGCATTCTTAGACCTGTCTAAAGCATTCGACAGAGTCTGGCGTGAAGGACTTTTATTTAAACTGTGGGAAAGTGGAATCCAGGGTAAAACCTGGCGTTTGATAAAAGAGATCTATAGAAATGTTCAAAATGAGGTTCTATTTGGCGATATTGAGTCTGATTTTTTCGAGCAAGAATATGGGGTCAAGCAGGGTTGCATTTTATCCCCTACGCTTTTTTCTGTTCTTATGAATGATCTTGTTCAGATGTTGAACGAGAGCAATATAGGCGTAAACTTAGCATCTCAAGTGATTAATTGTCTTCTGTTTGCTGATGACGTGGTTTTATTTTCTAAATCACCTAAAGAGTTGCAAACACTATTACAAATCTCCCACGAGTTTTCTAAAAAATGGAACTTAAAATTCAATGCAAGCAAATCTAAGGTGATGGCAATCGGTAAAAGAATAAACCCGAACGCAAACTGGAAACTGGGTGATGAGTCTCTTGAAGAAGTAACTGAGTATAAATATCTTGGTTACTATTTCAATAATTCCCTACGTTCAAATTATCATGTTAACAAATACCTCCAGGAAAAGGGTGAAAATCAGATAAATTATATGATTCGTGTCCTTGAAGAGCATGGTGATTTTAACCGTTTTAATTTTGGCGAAGCCTTATGGAATTCTGTCGTGATGCCCTCGCTTACGCATGCATCTGCAGTTTGGATGCCTTTGTCTAACTCGAGTAAAGATATATTAGAACGACTACAGTATAAAGCTGCTAAAGTTATCATACGAACCAAACTAAATGTACCCAAGGTAGCTATCTTACTTGAGTTGGGATGGGAACCTATAACAGCTTTTATAGATCGACAAAGGGTCACCTACTTTAAGCGCTTTTTAGAACTTCCAGATCACCGATTATGTAAAATGGTATTTAATGAAATGAATGAATCGAATGAATCTTTTTGGGGATATGAAAGTAAGATCTTGCAAACTATCAGTTCCAATGTAAATAACACCAATGTCCCTATTGAAAGCCTAAATAAGAGGCACCTTACTGGTCTCATTGGATCTTATACCAGGGAAAAACTCTTTGAAGAAGTACAATCTAAGAGTAGTCTAGATAACTATAGACAGTTCCATATTATAAAAGGAAGACAAGCGTATTTAAATGAAGGGAATTTCCGCGAATCTCGCCTTAAACTTCTTGCGCGAACGAAAACGCTGCCTATAAATGAATATCTCCATAGGATGAATATGTCACAGCATAATACTTGCGATCTATGTACTGAAAACGTAAGCGAGGACCTCTCACATGTTTTATTTGATTGTCCAATCTATGACTATATTCGTAATGAATACTCAGAACTTTTAGAATCCAATATTGACTTCCCATATCATACTGGAGAAAACTCAACTGTCTATTTCACAGAACTGTTGCCTAATACAAAGTTACAATTTTTAATTGGTGATATTGGATATGTTTTTAGCAATGATGTAGGACAATTTTATGATTGTTTAGGTAGAATGTTTCTAAGTGAATGTTTTAATTTAAGGTCCAAGCTTTTACAGGAAATCTGAATAGACTTTTAATTGAAAGACATTTTATCTTTGTCAATATCATATTTTAAAATTTCAATATTGTTGTTGTTGTTGTTTTATAGGCTGAAAGAATGCATTTTATGTTTATAGTGTATATTTCAACTTGTATAGAATATTTATAGACGCGCCACTTTTATACCCTGGAAGTAGGCGCCCCCGCTGTAAAGGGGTAGATCTAAATAAAATATATATATATATATACAAAAAACGTCTGAAAGAAGTAGCCAACGTATCAACCTACGGGATGTCGGATCGAAAACAAAAAAGTTAACGATACTGTGCAAACAAAAATGAGAAATAAACTTCTAAAATGGTGCACAACAACATCAAATATGATGTTAAAATAAAATAATAATTAAAGTCAAAAGACAATAATTAATAATCGAATTTGCGGATATTTCGCTGGACCGACCAGCTTCATCAGCGCTTGTAATCTGATATGATAATAAATTACGCAATCAGGATCTGTGACGTATGTCTAAAATCCTGAACTTTATGTTTGAACATCTCAATTAATCCTCAACATGAAAAATAATAAAATTAGACAAAATACAATAAAATATAAAGTTTGGACAGTAAAATCTTGAAAAATAATGGTTTAAATAAATAATAAAACTATAAATAATAGCTATTATATGGGAGCCCAAAACAATAATCTAAACACATAGTGAAAATAGTTTAAGAAACAAGGTCACCAAAACAGACGAAATTGCAAAATTGTAAATAATGAAAGAATGAAAATTCACAAGAAATGGCACTGAAAACTTTAAGAACTTAGTTGCAGAAGGCCAATTGACTACATTTTCTTATTTATTCCGTTTGGATGAAGTGTTTTCAATTCATGGATCCAAAAGCTCTCTTTTTTCTGTCTTCGTTCATCGCTCCAGCTTTGACTATGGTCTATGATTGTTAATTTGGATCTGACAAAGTCATCCAGGGTGTGGCCCGGCGACACGAAATGTTGACTCACGGGCAAGAATGGTTTTTTTGTTAGGTCACTTCTGTGCCCATTCATCCTTTTGTTGAAGGGCTGGGAACTTTCACCTATGTATTGCAACCCACAAACGTGACATGTAATGAGATATATGACATTTGGTGTTTTGCAGAAAGTGTTACAGTATATCCTATACACCTTTCCTGTCACATTGCTCTGGAACTCGTTTGTGGATTGCAACTGGCAACAACTCTTGCACCGTTTGTCTCCACAAGGTTTACATTGGCCGACTGCTGTTGAAGGCGCAGAGACCGCAGCTTTCACCAATGAATCCTTTATGCTTCTCGGTCGCCGAAATGCCACAACCGGTGGTTCAGGGAATAGTTTTGACAGAGTTTCACTTTTCTCTATTTCTTTCCAGTGATGACGTATAATGTTAGAAATGTCTTGTAAGCAGGGATGGTACGTGATGACAAGGGGAACTCTCTTGTTCAACTTTTTTTCTTTATACTGTAAAAGCTCACTACGGTCTAATGTATTTGCTTTTGAGAATCCTATATCAATGACTTTGTCATTGTACCCACGTTTCTTTAAGTGATGGCGTAAGTCTCCCAGTCTTTGTTTCGTTGTTTCTTCAGTTGAACATATTCTTTTCACACGGATGGCTTGACTATAGGGAATACTTTTGAAGCAGTGTTTTGGATGACAGCTGTTGGGGGAGAGATATTGATGTTTGTCTGTGGGTTTGCAATAAATGTCAGTTTTCAAAATTCCATTCTCAAGTGTGGTACAGGTATCCAGAAATGACATTTTTGTATCCGATACTTCGTGAGTAAATTTAATTGATGGATGAATATTGTTGGCATGATTAAAGAAATCTTGAAGTTCTTCATCACTGTGTACCCATTTCATATCAACGTCGTCAATGAAACGGAACCATGAGAGCGGCTGTGTAGGGGAGGTTTGTAAAAGACGTTCCTCTAATTCCCCCATAAATATGTTGGCATAGGATGGGGCCATTTTAGTTCCCATGGCTGTTCCATTGACTTGAAGGAAGTTTTCCCCGTTGAAAGTAAAATTGTTATGCTTAAGTACCAGTGTAAGCATTTCAACTAAACATTCTGTAGGAGGTTCTTTAATCGTTCGCTGTTCCCACACTTTCCTGCAAGCTTCTATTCCGTCATCATGTGGTATGTTGGTATAAAGGGAGGTTACATCCATAGTCACAAGTTTGGTATTTGGAGGTATGTTAAGGTTGTTCATTTTCTTTAGGTAGTCAGTAGTGTCTTTGATATGTGATGGCAATTTTTCAACGTAAGGTCGGAGGTGGAAATCGACAAACTCGGATATTTTTTCTGTTGGATGGCCGTTGGCAGAAACAATAGGTCTACCAGGATTGTTTTCTTTATGTATTTTAGGGAGGAGGTAAAAGCGTCCCGCCTTGGGATCTTCAGGGCGAAGATACTCTAATGTTTTGTCGTCTATGTCACCACGAGAATGCATTTCAGTTAATGAGTTGTTGATCTTCTTGGTAAATTCTATCGTGGGATCCGAGTCCAGTTTTTTATAGAATCTTTCATCTGACAATTGTCTTTTTGCTTCTTGTAAATAGTCTGTTTTGTCCATGACAACAACAGCACTCCCTTTGTCTGCTGGTTTAATAACAATGTCATCTCTTTGTTGTAGATCTTTGAGAGCTTTTCTTTCTGGTGGTGTCAAGTTGTCTGTAGTTGGCACATACAAGTCGGCGTTGCGTTTGATATCCGACTTTATCAGGTCAATTACTGATTCTAGCCTGGTGTTTTTGCTAGGTTTTGGGATCCAATTGCTTTTCTTTCTGAACCTAGGGATTTCTTGAACCTCATCCGAGTCAGAGCCATCTGAGCTGAGATCTTCGCTCTCCTCTTTTTTAGAATTAAAGTATTTTTCATGTTGAGGATTAATTGAGATGTTCAAACATAAAGTTCAGGATTTTAGACATACGTCACAGATCCTGATTGCGTAATTTATTATCATATCAGATTACAAGCGCTGATGAAGCTGGTCGGTCCAGCGAAATATCCGCAAATTCGATTATTAATTATTGTCTTTTGACTTTAATTATTATTTTATTTTAACATCATATTTGATGTTGTTGTGCACCATTTTAGAAGTTTATTTCTCATTTTTGTTTGCACAGTATCGTTAACTTTTTTGTTTTCGATCCGACATCCCGTAGGTTGATACGTTGGCTACTTCTTTCAGACGTTTATTATTTATTTTTTTAAGGAGCCTGTATTATGTTTTCGAATATAATCCGTAAAAACCTATTCACATTGATTACAATTTGTATTTTAAAGATATCAGAAACATCAAACAAAATCTGATTAAAATTGAACATCATATTTCAAATTTTAGTTGTTACATATCTGCCGAAAAGGTACCTAAGGGTCTTCAGATCAAACTTGCTCCACAAACACCTGGAGTCAAAACTAATAATTTCAACAGACGTTGGAATAGAATCCTTTTTGAGTGCTCAACACGTCTACTAAAAATTCTTTTAGATGACGCTCACTTTCAAAAGAAAATTCTAAACAAACGACTTTCGGAATTACTTTCAAAAAGTAAAAATGATCTCTCAACGGATGAATATTCTAATATTCATCGTAGATTGACTGAAATACAAAATATTGAGGATGACAAATTTGCCAAAAAACAGGAATCTAAATTCAAGAGGGACGGTCTTAAATTCACCAAATCAAAATTCTCAGCCATTCAAACAGTATTTAAAAAAACCCGAGGTCGCCGCTTTAGACGTAAATCTAAGACGTCTGACAAAAATTCTAATGTTGTTGTTAATCTCTCAAGCAAACCCCTCAGTACATCGGAGTCGTCTTTACTCTCCAAAGGCCTGAATTTTTGTCCGAATCCACCTAAAATTAACACAAGGGAACTTGAGGAAGATCTTAACCAGTTTGCAAGACGACTGAGAATTAAGGATTACTTTAATTCTAAAAAAGAGGAGAGCGAAGATCTCAGCTCAGATGGCTCTGACTCGGATGAGGTTCAAGAAATCCCTAGGTTCAGAAAGAAAAGCAATTGGATCCCAAAACCTAGCAAAAACACCAGGCTAGAATCAGTAATTGACCTGATAAAGTCGGATATCAAACGCAACGCCGACTTGTATGTGCCAACTACAGACAACTTGACACCACCAGAAAGAAAAGCTCTCAAAGATCTACAACAAAGAGATGACATTGTTATTAAACCAGCAGACAAAGGGAGTGCTGTTGTTGTCATGGACAAAACAGACTATTTACAAGAAGCAAAAAGACAATTGTCAGATGAAAGATTCTATAAAAAACTGGACTCGGATCCCACGATAGAATTTACCAAGAAGATCAACAACTCATTAACTGAAATGCATTCTCGTGGTGACATAGACGACAAAACATTAGAGTATCTTCGCCCTGAAGATCCCAAGGCGGGACGCTTTTACCTCCTCCCTAAAATACATAAAGAAAACAATCCTGGTAGACCTATTGTTTCTGCCAACGGCCATCCAACAGAAAAAATATCCGAGTTTGTCGATTTCCACCTCCGACCTTACGTTGAAAAATTGCCATCACATATCAAAGACACTACTGACTACCTAAAGAAAATGAACAACCTTAACATACCTCCAAATACCAAACTTGTGACTATGGATGTAACCTCCCTTTATACCAACATACCACATGATGACGGAATAGAAGCTTGCAGGAAAGTGTGGGAACAGCGAACGATTAAAGAACCTCCTACAGAATGTTTAGTTGAAATGCTTACACTGGTACTTAAGCATAACAATTTTACTTTCAACGGGGAAAACTTCCTTCAAGTCAATGGAACAGCCATGGGAACTAAAATGGCCCCATCCTATGCCAACATATTTATGGGGGAATTAGAGGAACGTCTTTTACAAACCTCCCCTACACAGCCGCTCTCATGGTTCCGTTTCATTGACGACGTTGATATGAAATGGGTACACAGTGATGAAGAACTTCAAGATTTCTTTAATCATGCCAACAATATTCATCCATCAATTAAATTTACTCACGAAGTATCGGATACAAAAATGTCATTTCTGGATACCTGTACCACACTTGAGAATGGAATTTTGAAAACTGACATTTATTGCAAACCCACAGACAAACATCAATATCTCTCCCCCAACAGCTGTCATCCAAAACACTGCTTCAAAAGTATTCCCTATAGTCAAGCCATCCGTGTGAAAAGAATATGTTCAACTGAAGAAACAACGAAACAAAGACTGGGAGACTTACGCCATCACTTAAAGAAACGTGGGTACAATGACAAAGTCATTGATATAGGATTCTCAAAAGCAAATACATTAGACCGTAGTGAGCTTTTACAGTATAAAGAAAAAAAGTTGAACAAGAGAGTTCCCCTTGTCATCACGTACCATCCCTGCTTACAAGACATTTCTAACATTATACGTCATCACTGGAAAGAAATAGAGAAAAGTGAAACTCTGTCAAAACTATTCCCTGAACCACCGGTTGTGGCATTTCGGCGACCGAGAAGCATAAAGGATTCATTGGTGAAAGCTGCGGTCTCTGCGCCTTCAACAGCAGTCGGCCAATGTAAACCTTGTGGAGACAAACGGTGCAAGAGTTGTTGCCAGTTGCAATCCACAAACGAGTTCCAGAGCAATGTGACAGGAAAGGTGTATAGGATATACTGTAACACTTTCTGCAAAACACCAAATGTCATATATCTCATTACATGTCACGTTTGTGGGTTGCAATACATAGGTGAAAGTTCCCAGCCCTTCAACAAAAGGATGAATGGGCACAGAAGTGACCTAACAAAAAAACCATTCTTGCCCGTGAGTCAACATTTCGTGTCGCCGGGCCACACCCTGGATGACTTTGTCAGATCCAAATTAACAATCATAGACCATAGTCAAAGCTGGAGCGATGAACGAAGACAGAAAAAAGAGAGCTTTTGGATCCATGAATTGAAAACACTTCATCCAAACGGAATAAATAAGAAAATGTAGTCAATTGGCCTTCTGCAACTAAGTTCTTAAAGTTTTCAGTGCCATTTCTTGTGAATTTTCATTCTTTCATTATTTACAATTTTGCAATTTCGTCTGTTTTGGTGACCTTGTTTCTTAAACTATTTTCACTATGTGTTTAGATTATTGTTTTGGGCTCCCATATAATAGCTATTATTTATAGTTTTATTATTTATTTAAACCATTATTTTTCAAGATTTTACTGTCCAAACTTTATATTTTATTGTATTTTGTCTAATTTTATTATTTTTCATGTTGAGGATTAATTGAGATGTTCAAACATAAAGTTCAGGATTTTAGACATACGTCACAGATCCTGATTGCGTAATTTATTATCATATCAGATTACAAGCGCTGATGAAGCTGGTCGGTCCAGCGAAATATCCGCAAATTCGATTATTAATTATTGTCTTTTGACTTTAATTGTTATTTTATTTTAACATCATATTTGATGTTGTTGTGCACCATTTTAGAAGTTTATATACAAAAAATATATATTTCATATTTCAAAAAACGATAAGTGTGGGAACCAGAATTTTCATGATTTTCTCTCTCACGAGTTTTGTCTGACAATTACTAAGCAAAAATACTGAAATATCATATTTAAAGATTCTATATGTTGCGAACCAAGAAAACACGACCCATATAAAGTAAAACAAAGCTTCATATCGTGGACATCGGTTATAAAAACTAAATAAATAAATGAGGTTTTTTCTTCCTTCCTCTTTTAACTAAAACAATCTCTTAAGTATTCCACAAACTGCCTACGCCGACTTTACTAAGTATATCAATGGTACCAGCTGATATTGTTTATGTATTTTTAAAACACCGCTTTCCACCGACCGGCTTGGCAATTTTGAAATATAATCTCCCACTCGTTAGAGAGGGGCTATATTGCAACCAACGTGTCCATCCGTCTTTCCTTTCATTCAAAACTTTTGTAACATATATCTTATCATCTATTGACGGGATTTCTTGTCCGTTGTTTTTCAAATTGGGTACACAGCATTGGCACAATGCGTTAAATTTTGCCCTTTCTTTCCTCGAGTTTCTTCCCCTTTCCAGCTCAGTCCGACATCTACTTCCTGTCAGTTTTCGAGCAGCTTAGATTATTTCATGATCCAGTGAAACCTCTTGATTTATTTTAAACCAAAGTGAATGAATTTCTGAATATTTTGGTTAAGCTGGATAAAGTAAAATCTAAAATTGTAATTACAACAAAGTTCCAGACAATATATTTTGCTACACCGGACGCGCGTTAAGTCTATTCAAGACTCATCAGAGGCGCTCTATCAAAAGTTGAAAATGCCAAACACTATATGATTATAAAGCGCATAGAACAATAATACCAAACTGTGAGATGCCGAATTAGAAAACAAATTTTGACCGAGACCATTTCTGGGGTAGGAAGAACCTTAAGGTTTTGACAATTTTGAAATCTAAACGGATTATTTAGGCTTAAAATTATCCGGATTCGTTCTTTGGCTTAAACTAAACAAGCCCTTTTTAACTTGCTGTCATTTTTTGCTTAATTCATTATCTGAAACTTTGCCATGCTCATCTAATCTTAATTGCAAATGTCAACGGTCTTTCGTCGTTAAACTTTCTTCCGAAAACAAATGAATGCGGGGGGTATACAGGTCCATTCTTCCATTTTAATACGGTGGATTACCAACACAAGGAGTTAATGTTTTATTTTACACACATGTTAATAAAGTAGGAGATAATTTGATTTCGGAACAATGGTTTAGCCGTTTTATATTTCCGGTTTCTCGTCTTCGGATTTCCGATCCTATTCCGGAAAAAGTTACAATATCTTTTTAATTGCCTGATGATATATAAGTCGATGAGATGTTTATAGACAACCCTTTTGTCTATTTCTCATCAATTTTAATTCATTTTCTATGTTACCGCTGTTGATCTTCTCGTAGGAATAATAAAAGACGTCTTGACGGTTACGCGTTTATACATCCGAACAAAAATAAACCCTGAAGATACTCCGCAGTGAATGGACTAATCTTCCATTAAAAGAAGATAAAAAACCGAGATTGCTCCTTTAGCGGAAGTCTTGTCCGCTTGATTGTTTTTACCTGAATGTAACATTACTACTAAGATGTTCATAATGAGCCCTCACCGAGTTTTAATATCTGAGCGAAAACAACGGAATGAAGGCAATCAAATGAAGAATTAATTCAAATTATTTAAAAACATCATTTGGAGGCTGCATTTTACATGTTGTAAAAAAGTACGATTAAAAGAAAGTCGGGTGCTTGTGTCCTTTTATGTCGGTAATCCGGTTAGGAAATTACGGCGGAGCGATCGCTAATGAGTTTTCAAACGTATTCCAATATCTTTGATTAAGAGTTAGTGTCCATTGTTCAGACAGTCCGCTGCAGCTTTGTGGTTTTCGTTATTTTCTCTTTTTTATTTGAGTTTCATATTTAATGAAAACCTAGTTAAAATAACTTTAAAATAACTGAATTTACTTTTGTCAGTCTTCAAAAACATGTTAGGATGAACGTTCTCATTGCGTTTCACTTTGATAATTTTTGTTAAAAATAGCCCAACTGTTTTTCCTACATGGTTCAAATTAGTCTTAAAGTATGCAAGCTCAGTTTAAAAAAAAACTTCCTTTTATCCTTGTTTGTTTGTGTATGATTTTAATAAAACCGCTTTTCTTTTGGGCATATTGATGTGATGAATAAAGTTTTGTATATTTCATGTTTTGAATACCCTTTTGCAACGTATTGGTATTTTTAATAGGTCTCTTTGAGTGCCAGATTTGTATGTTTTACTCTGCCTTTGAGGAGGTAGCACTACCGATAAAACATTTCATGACAAATTTCATGACAGTTTCCTTAGCAAGTACAAATCACAGCCTCTTTATATTTGGCATGCAGCATCTTCATGAGTTCCCATATCGTGAGATTCGAGTGCTGTTTGTCGCTCACCTACTTCCCGTTAAAAGAAATCTGGCCATTTTTTTACTTTGACAGATTTTTAAACATATGAAACACACCTGGTATAGGGTCACCTGAAAGATTTCATGAATGATGAACAAAATTTATAGTAATTTTATCATAAGAGTTCACCTGTAGTTGTTTTTTGGTAAGCCTTTTAAGGATTATTGCTGGTCAGCTTGAAAACAACAAGGTATCTAAAGAGGTAGGGGCTCTAAGGACCTATTTTGGCCCCAAAATTTCAGCATCTTTACTTTAATGACATGTGTTTTGTTTGCAATCTTAAAATGATGCAAATCAAGTTTTTAGCCATTATAGTATTGTGAGTGAGGATTATTTCTTTAAATATGTCCTTAAAGTATGACTATTTTACAGATTTTGTCAGAATCTGTCAAAAACGTCACATATGGCATTGGTTTTTGCTGAATTTAAATGCCTCCACAGGTCTGCACCAAAATGAAACTTGGCAAAAAATTGTAAAATGACACATTATTTCATCGTGTGAAATATGTTTTTGGTGCAGACATGCGGAGGTATTTACTTTTATAAAAAGCTGATGAGAAATGATGTGTTACCGCCCCCCCCCCCGAAAAAAAAATGTGCCTGTTTTAATGGTAAAATTCGGAGGATTCCGAACATCCGACAAAAATCTCAAAAATTAACCAGCAAACATCATTGATATGGAACCTGTTTAGTCCGGTTAAGTAAAATATTGAATAAGCCTTAATAATGTTCACGAAAGGTTTTCAATCATGTGATTAATCGTAAAGGGCGAAACACCGGTAAAAATCTGAACAAAAATATTTAGCGTGTGAACTCACCTAACTAGGGGTGTAACATCTTATACGGTATTTGGGAAAGAAGGGACAGAGAAAAACTCTTGACAGTTTTATTTTTCTGGTGGAAATCTCATGATTGTATATTGAAGCAAACCTATCTTTGTTGTAGATCTATATTATTGAACAGAATCAACCTTGTCATAATTAAACAATCATAATTTCCAAATTATTATGTATTAAATCTTAACAGTTGGATTTTGATTAAACTTGACAGATATGACATATCCGCTTAATGAGTTAAATTATCAACACAAGAAATTATCATCCGAGTGAAGAGATACAAAATACAAAAGAACATACCTAAATATTAGCATTCACCGCAAGAGTGAAACACAAATGTTAATTCAAGCACACTAGTTCTTCGTTCATATCCCGGGGATAATACGGATATATTTGTTGAATATTTCATACAATTCTATTAAAGATGTCAAAATAAGGACATTTGAGTTGTCACGGTAGAAAAACAGAAGCTATGCCAAGATTTTTAAGACAAAAGAAATACTTCTTGGTGCTCATTAATGCGACTTTATACATCCTTTCTTCCCACTGAGCCTCTTACGGCCCAAAGAACGCCGGCGTGCGCTATTCCGTCACACGTTACATGTTTTTGAAATATCAAAGGGTCTGTATAAATGCCAGTGTTTTATGAAGTTTTACAAATTAACAATAAATGGCAAACGTCTGTCCCCACTCACCTTCAGACCACATCATTTTCTAAGGGCACCAAGATTTGTATTTATTCATAAACATCATTCTCTCCGGAGTCAGAATTTTTTTTTTTAGAAAAAAGGGGGTTTCCAACTACAGTCCTAAAACGGGGATGGGTGGGTTCAAGACCAATTTTGGTGGAAATCTACAGGAAAATCAGGAATGGGAGGGCTCCATCCCCTGGGTAAGTCATTTAAAATGGAATATGTTTAGTGCGTCTGGTCAAGTGAAAATAGATAAGTTTGGTAAATGTTTTAGCAAGGTTTTAAAGTTTGTGATTAAACGTTATCGGCGTAATACCGGCGGTGAAAATCTTTACCAAAATATTGAACGTAAAACCACCTTAATAGGGGTGTAATTTTTCATGGACTCTCACTAAATTGACCAACGCTTACTCATGGAGGTTGCAACAACCATACAATGAATTCACGATAGCTCACTTTCTCGGGGTGTGTTTATTCCAAATATAGAACTCGCCAAAATGGGATTGCTTTTGTCTTCAGATTCAATGCAGAAAGTCACAGCTGGGCTAAACACAAATGCAACTGCAGATGTGCTTGAAGATTTACTAGACACCTTGAAAGAAACAAGACTATTTCAATTTAGACCTAAAAAATACTACAAACGTATTAGAGAGCTATTTTCGCTTTTCATAAAAAAAAGCTTTTGTTTTGTTTTCGCTTAAAAAACATTTGTTTTGTTTGAAAAAAAAATGTTAAGAGATATTTTGTATACATACATGTATTTGCAACACGTTGACCCCATGCATTAAACTCCATTTGGATCTTGCGTGTAACAAACGAGTTTATCTTCATTCAAGGCGTTTGCAACCAGTAAATAAGGTTCATTATTATACCCCACGCAACGAAGTTGCGAAGGGTATAATGTTTTTGACTGGTCCGTCCGTCAGTCTGTCCGTGATCAAAATTTTCGAAACAGATATCTCAGCTATAATTAATTGTAGGCTTTTGAGAAAATTTTCGTAACAGATTTCTCAGCAACAATTAATTGTAGGTATTTGATATTTAGTATATAGCTTGAGGTAGGGGCCCATATAGTGGGATTCTTTTTCGGGTCAGTCGATCATTTACTTCCTGTTTAACGAGCTGACTTAGACTTTTTTCACTGATTTTTCAGGGACGAAAATTTTCGTAACAGATTTCTCAGCAACTATTAATTGTAGGCTTTTGATATTTGGTATGTAGCTTCAAGTAGGGGTCCCATTAGGTGGGATACGTTTTTATATCTGTTGATCAACTACTTCCTGTTAAACGAGCCGACTTAGATTTTTTCACAGATTTCTCAGCAACTATTAATCATAGTCTATTGATATTTTGTATGTAGCTTCAGGAATCCCATATGGTGGGATACATTTTCAGGTCCTGTTAACAGCCGACTTGGAAAGACAACACCTCTGACTTTTTTATACCTAACTCGAAATAGATAATCTCTGTCCATAATGTGGACGCGTGGGGTATGTGAGCGTGCTCACTAAGGTTCTTTCATTGCCTTTATTTTTAAAATGACTACATTTTATGTCTGTTTTCAAAATTGACCATCCTCTAGGTTTATTGTAAAAATCTAAACATAAATTACATTATTCTGAAGCAACCTAAGAACGACAACTCCAGACTAAAAAGATTGAATTTATACCAAAAGAATAATTATGAACCTTTTAGTTTATATGCATTAAAGGGGAGACAAAGAAGCACCAATGAGACATTCGGATGTCAGAAGTCCGAAACGGGCAAGACAAAATCCTTTTATTCAAAATAAACACCACGACAGCGAGGAAAATCACGCAACCAATGGGTGGGGCAATTGCCCGGGTAATTGTAAAATGAAATATTAAAGATTGGAAAAAAAACCCACCACCAACAATTACAGCATAATCAAATGCAATCAGTGAACTCGAGTAGCATCGAAAGTGAACTCAGTGTGCAGGTTGTTCATGGAGGGTAATCAGCGAACTCGAGTAGCATCGAAAGTGAACTCAGTGTGCAGGTTGTTCATGGAGGGTAATCAGTGAACTCGAGTAGCATCGAAAGTGAACTCAGTGTGCAGGTTGTTCATGGAGGGTAATCAGTTCATGCTTGTTACCGCTTTTCCAATTGTCTTAAACATATCGTTATTAAAATAAAGGTCACAACAACACTAAAAATTTTGTTTTCATTTATAAGTTACATCACAATAAACTCTCCATAATTATAATTTGAAAAACAAATGTTTGCACCTATCTCAAAATAACACTACTCAAAACAAAACATGCTAAAAACGCATATCTTACAAGAGTTATTGCACTTGTCGGCCTCATTTCCACAGCAGTCAAATGAGTATACTCAAAATATATATAATGATGGCGATGATGATGAAATAATTAATAATGAAATGATTTGAAAACAAACTCATGGACGTTTCCTAAACGAATCTTTTTGACCGAAGTCACATCCGTTCTCAGCGGCGCCATGGTACATGTATATAGTTTCTGAATTGACGAAACTCAAATTGAAACAGTTTTTACACTCCATATAGTCGCAGCTTTCCTTTTGCTTTGTATTTTTAAAAGAAAGTTTGTAATGTCACGGCATAAGAAAACTGATTCCATACTTCTCTTTTTGCTAATTACGGCAACATATTTCTTTTTGTAGTCTTTCACATCTTTTCGTATTAAAGCCTTCAATAGATTTAATCAAGTCGTGGATTATGTATGTATGCTTGATTTATTTTTTTTTCTTAACGACAAAGCATGGCATAACTTTAAAAGGGTTGTAAAGAAAAATAGTAACAGATTTACCATCGCAGATATCCCTGCATGTGCAACGAAAAGTAAAAACTCAGAGATACTGTCGTGTGGATGTTTAAATAATTGAAGTGATGAAAAAAGCTAGTTTAGAAAAATAAGTCTCATTTTAAACATCTCATTTGAATAGATATATCTTCTTCCTCCTTGGAATGGTTGGTGAATCAATGAATCTATCTGATTTTTAATGTCGTATGTTACGTGGGTTGAGCTTTCCATGGAGAAAATTTCACGGGACCTTTAGGTTTAATTGAAGACAATCGGCTCTCAGTGTCCCCGTGTCCCCTACAAAATAAGATAAAATAAACTTTGTTTTATCATTGTATCTGTGTATGTCCAAAGTTATCATACGTTAGCGTTTATTTCTACATTGAATAACCAATTGACAATGGCAATGAAGTCACTGTTTCCCTTTTTTGTGTGTGACCACCTGCAATACTGGAAGAGTTATATTACTCCATATTATTTTCTTGTATTTAAAGTAAAAAATCAAGGAAATAGTAATATAACAAGATTCAGAATTTTTCATAAACACAATAAATAAAAAATAAAATCATAGACCCGAACGCCTGTGGGAATTTTTTTATTTTCTCTATGCAAGTTTATATTCTTTGACAGGAGCACTTCTGAAGAGACGCGAATATCTGATTAATACAGGCAAAACTTGGAACACTTATGACAAGACTCGTATCTGCTTAATAAAGGCAATAACAAAACTATCGAGCTTGGAGGATAAATCTCATTGTCCAAGAGAAAAGACAAAACATGGAAGACATACTGGAAAAAACAAAGATCGCAATGGTCCTTACTTGGTACAGGCGTTTTCAAATGAAATGGTCTATAAATTGAATTATTTCGTTCAAAGAAAGATAACTCTAATGTATCTCAATGACGGGTAGATATAACCTCATGGCCTAATGATCACATCATAGACCTGTATATTAAATAGATTTGCAACTTGTTAATTGTCCAGAATATGTGTGAAAATATCACTGGTTGATAAATGAGAGTTAGTTTATTTTTTTGAACTACTTCTATGCCTTTCTATAGAATCATTCAAAATAAATTGCATCAGTTTAGGGCTTTCACACGAATTTTAATAAAAGTAGCCAGACTTTGATTTGTTACATGTTTCTAGTCTATGGTGTGCCCTTTTCAGAAAAAAGCCAAAAAATCTGCCGTACTACGTATGGTTTCTGCAGGGGCAGGCTCTGAAAACGCAAAAAATACGTTTTTCTGTAATCAGCGTCGGCCAACTTTGTGATCCTATATTTTGACCCCGGACCACCCTAGATTCAATGTTTTTGTATAATCTTGTTCAGTAATTTATTCTAGTTCAGACAATACCAATTTCATATCTGTAAGTTCAAAATTATTCAAAAAATTGCAAAATTACATATATACGATAACCGCAGCCATCATGGCAAAAGTGAGTATCGGTCTTCTGAGTTAAAAAAAAAAAAAAAAGGATTTCTGTATAAAATATCATGCATGTGTATTGCTTCTATGCACCCATGCAATATTTAGGCAGTAGGGTTACTCAAACAGACGCTAGGGGTGTTGGGCTTAAGCAGGTGCGGTCGTAGTTTAAAAAAATCAGCAAAATTTTAGACGGCACCGGGTGGCACCAAACTTTGAAAGGCTAGTACGGCCGATTGAATCGCTATAAAGATCTGATTTTTGGTCTGTGTTCTTGGCACATATGTATCTTTCGACACATTAAACAGTTTTTCACTTAGGGTTTGTCTGTTGTCCAGAAATTCTTCTTACGTAAAATGTCGAATTTTCAGCAAAATTTACTTGATTTTTTCACATAAATTCATGAAATACCAAAAAGTGCTTCCATTTTTGTAAAAAAGTGTAAAAATCATGCAAATTTCAGTAGTTTTTGGCAAATTTAACTATGAGCCACACGGAGTACCACAAAGATATTTTTGCCGTCTGTAGTGGTACTCTGTGTGGCTCATAGTTAAATTTGCTGAAAACCACTTCAAAATTACAGGTTTTTTTACAGTTCTTCACAAAATCACGATTTTTAAAGCCACTTCGGGTAATTATTTCAATACCATAATGGGTCACTTTAATCAAAATAATGCTGATATAGTAAAGTTTAACTAATTTAAAGTATATATCACATACTTTTATCTCATTTTAATAATTTCAAAATTGGGGGGCAAAATTCGGCCCTTATCATATCTTGTCCTTTTATGAAAATTTTGTTAAATATTGTATTTTCATGAAAATTAGGGTAGTATGGGCTCTTTTGATACTCCTTCAAAGTGCCAAAGGTTATAAAAGTTATTTTAACACATTTAAATTCTCAAAACATTTAAGAAGGGCTGTAAAAAAGAATCATGTAAAAATCTTAAATGGTTTTTGAGATATTACGGTATAAAGTTGTAAATTTCAAATTGTTTATTTTGTACGAAATCTCGTTTATTTGCATGAGATATTGTGAGATTTCACCAATTTGCAAATCTATTTAATATACAGGTCTATGATCACATGTATAGATTAGAACCGCATAATTAATTGATAAAAGAAATAACTAGCAATGTCCTTTCATTATTGTAAAAAAAATAACCTAACCTTTTTTTTTCATCTAAATGAAAAAAAAACTTGAGAACAGTGAGCGTTCTCTCTTGTAACCGATCATATTAATGTGCAATATACGACAATGCACGACAAGACAAAGATGAATTGATAAACAAAACTGGACATGAGTGTAATTTGAATAAATCAATATTTTTACCATTTAGAAATAATCATGTTTCCTTTAAAATTCGCTCTCAGTCATATGTACCAAAAAAAAAGATTAAAAAAAAAACATGTAAGATTAAACAAGATGCTTGAATATATATATAATTCCTATACTATAAACAATAATTATCATTCTTGGCAAACATCGTGTAAAAAATTGCTGATTCAGCAGATATTAAGAGGATGACTCGAGCAATCTTGTAATTATATTTGTCAGTAGGTTCTAATTATACCCACATAAACCTTGCACTCAGAAGATAATTAAAAAACAATGCTATAAAAACACTTTAAAATTTGAGTATTCCTTTGAAGAAGAAAAAAAGATGGGATAGGAATGAAAGTTTTTTTTCAAATTTTGTAAATTTCGCAAAAATACCCCCCCCCCCAAGTCATTTTGCCTATTTATATGAACAACTTTTTTTAACCTTTCTTATTAATTTAATTCATTAGGGTACAACCGCTGCGACTTTCACAGACCGCACAGATGCTCAAAATCGCTCAGTTTATGTAAAATGACAATTATACAAGCAATACGTGCATATATATTCTATTAACTATTCTCATAATTCGGTAACAAAAGTTTGTATTTGGAATTCCAATGTGTTTATCACAAATGAATATAAAAGCGTATAAGATTTCTCTTCATTTAACTTGTTGTTAATAGATTGAGTTGTTGATTGTGCACCATGTGCATCATTCGCCCTAAATATCGGCATACTGTAAAACATGGTATGGTACGGTGGTATGGTATGTGGTATGGTACCATACCATGTTTTACAGTATGCCCAAAATATCAAGGACCGACAAATTGCAATCATCGACAATTTGCTTATCATACAAGCAGGTGGGATAAAGGTTATATACAAACTCGTGTTGAAAAGAGAACAATTATTTATCTTAATGCAAAAGATGTTCAAGATTGCTGGGCAAGACAGAATTGATGAGATGTTTTGGGATGTTAAACGAGTACTAACTATAAAGCTAAATATGTGTGATTTTGTCTTGGTCAATATGGACTTACGAAACCCACACCCCCTTTAATTACATCTGTACATGGGCCATTCGGTAATTTTGTCAATATTAAACTTTGGGATACTGAAGAAACTGATGCTTTTTCTAAGTTTCGAAAGTTATCACCTTTAGAAAAGAAAACAAAATTAATCACAAATGGGTGTAAAAATATTGACATGAAACGGCACGAGAACAAAAACAAATAAAACAAAACTTATGGGAAAAGGAACAAAACTTAACATTCCTAAGATTAACCATATTAACATCAATGATTTTTACCAATTTCGATATATATTTTTCATCTACATTATCTCTACCAGGCAGAATAATTTTCCTCTGAACAATAGAAAATTGAATATGAAAAAATCCTTAATTATTAGACTCAAGTTAGAGTTAAAAGAATATGTCCAAAAGACAAAATTCCCAATCTCGCAAGATTTATTTGGGACGGACGAAAAAACGGACACGAACACTATATGCCCCCTACTTTCCTAGATGGGACATAAGAATATTTGAACTCGATATGCTCATTCCTAGCAGCATTAAACCAGTGGTTAAAATATTCTTTAGGGTAACCAAGTATACGTACTTAATAACGGTCAGCTGTAAAACATTTCCTGCCGCACGGATCATCTGGTTGGCCTGCATGTGTGTCATGTTCCTGGCGTCTGACCGCCCTATACCTATAATACTGTCCCCCGGGGAAAGGACACCAGAAACCGGACTCCCGGGCTCGATCTGAAAAGGATATTTTATATTTGTTAAGGTAGAGAGTGAAAATAAATGAAAGAGTCGCTACCGAAATTAAAGCGTCTAAATAGACCTCGATTTGGTAAATAAAGGTAATAAGGGAAGAATGTGTCCATGGGACACAGATGCCCCGAGTAGAGCCAAAACATGAAATAGAGGTCTGACATGTGTGAGCATCACTTTGGACATTATAGCCACATTACTAAATTTCAAATCACGCTCATATGAACGATTTTTAAGGAAGGCTAAAACGAATTTTTCAAATATCCGCCCAGTCTCAAACAGGAAATAGTAGTCCCGCAGGTCTTTAAGTCGACGAGGATGCACAACATAATATCATTTCAAATTATTCTCATGTTCGATTTCTGAGAAAGGCTAGGACGGAAATTCTTACGGACGGACAGATATGAGTAAAATTAATGCCCCCGACATGTCGTCACGGGCTGTAATGAAAATTACCGAAGGTGGATGATCAATCGCAAATGTTCAAGAAGAACAGACAAAACAAGGTAAAGTCCTTCCGGAAAATGTCCACAATGATCCTGATCCTGACTCGACTAAACGAAGCATTTCAAGTTGAACCAAGTTTACAGTGTTAAGATTCATTCAGATTTACACAGTAACGTATCTACAATATACAGAAATAATCTTTGCACGTGAAGTTCTTTGCACCGGCTGAAACAATGCCAAAACTACAATGCTTTGACTTGTTTTCTAATTACTGGTGGTGCAACGGAGTGATTGATCGTCTGATAAAATGATCGTTGACGTCCGTGCGTCAGTATACTGATATAGAATGTTTGTTGTTTAAAAATAATAGTTAGATATATTAAGTCACTAATTAATTGCGTGACTACTAGTATATCCTTTCATACTTTTGTTGTTATCAACATGATCAACTGTTGATTTTATATTTTCTTTTCTAAACATTTTTTTTCATAAAAGACTCCGTATTTGTTTTTTGATATTTTTCATCTTTGATAGTTAAAAAAAAATCGTTCCTTTTTAAGAAAAATATTCAGATTGTCAGAAGACGGACTCACAAGTACATTAACCTTCACATCCCACTGTAATGTTATTCATAAATGCATGTATCGCATTCCTTGGTCGACCATAAGCCAAACATTAAAGGGTGATGTGGGTAAATTAAGGCGTGCGCCAGGGCGTGTGAAACTAATTATTGGCTCATCAATCGGTAGGCATTTACCAGACGCTTTAATCGCATTGAATAACAGTCAATAGAGACCCAGTCCTGATTTGGGCAGTGGATGTTTCCAATTAGTGCCATACGAACCAATTTATTTCTAATTTCACGTTAAGAAGTAACGAATTATAAAACATTACTTATCAAAATTGTTCTTTGATTTACCTCCTTATCTTTTTATGATGTACTTAGATTTCAACTACGTGTGAAGGAATTTTCTTCATCTGTATTATGGTTTTAAAGTAAACAACTTTCAAACACTTAGAGCTGAATGTGCTTTTGTTTGTTCTTCTTTCGTGTTTCCAAGTTAAACTGTTTTGTGAACTGCTTTGAAAGCCCTTTGAAACATGCATACCAAGGACAACATATATGAGAATTCGAAACTAACTTGTTGGCTCATTTAAAGTACATACCTTTTTAATTTGTAATGGAATATTAAAATCCTTTCCTCCAGCTAAACGAAATCCCCAAGCTTGTCCTGGACCTCGCTGAACCTGTACAGTTGCCATTCCAAAATACTCTATACAAATGGGTTCTTATCCCAACTATGAAACTAACAACTATATATGTGAAATTCTAAACTTCACAACACTCCTATGTGTCCCAATACAAAACTTGAGAGTCCCTGTACACTTTCTCCTTCCCCAAAACACTTGTTACCTCCGACCGGTACCAGCACCAAAATTCCGCCCCCTTATTCACCCCACAAAAGACTAGATAATGATTTGTGCTGATCACATGGCAACCTAACAAAATGTGTATTCCGGCTGTTTCTTTGATGCGGAGAAATATCATCTAAATATAAACACAGGCATACCAAGGCGATAATTCGTATCGGGATAGATATCATTATCTACTATTGTGAAGCTTTCATTTGTTCGAAAAATATTATTATCATATATTTCATATACACTGGGAAATGTTTTTCATTTTTGACACTTTTTAGTAGGTTGTAGTTTTATCGTTAGGTTAGGTTAGCCTAAAATTATACTGGTTATCTCAATTTTGAACTCTTTATTTGAAAATAAAAGCATCAGTTTATAAAAAAATAATAATCAATAACAAAATCTGTCAAAGTAAAAAAAAGACTGGATTTTGGAAGTAGGTATAAGCCAGGAAGTTGGTAAGCGACATACCTGAAATTGAATCGCACTTTATGGGACCCAATGCTAATACTGTAGTGTATATACCAAATATCACGATGCTGTGAGAAGAAGTTGCTGAGAAAACTTACGAAAATGTTTTCCCCTCCCGTCATTCACTATTTTTCAACCCGGATTTTTCACTCCGTGAAATCTGGCCAACAAATTACCGAATGTATGTAATGAATTTAACAATCATAACAACAACAAAACATATGTAATACAAAATTATCACCAGTAGACTTCAAGGACATCTCCAGACAATGACCAAAATCAGCAATGTAATGAACCCCAACAGATCGGGAGTAAACTCTAATGTTCCATGTGGGCAGGTAGTTCCCTTTGCTGCAACACATTGCTAACAAAAAGACATCTAAGACCAAATTCTACCCTGTTTACAAAAAAAAACAAAAAAACGTGAGGACTTTTTCCGTAAACAACGGAATTAAGACTTCAAGTCAAAAGTTTAAGAGCAACGAAAGAAAACCCCGATAATTATTATTCTTCAGCTAACAGAAACATGTAAAAAATGTAAACGACAGAAAATTTACAATTGTGCCAACTCGAAACTCCAGCCGAGGTGTTTTACTTGTATAGATAGCATATTCAATGTTTCAGGCGTCTTCAAACATCTTTATGACTTTCACTTATAATTATAAATGTGCATTCGACATACTTGAAAGATCGATATTTCAAAATCCCGACTTTCATACGATCTTGCTTGTCCGTTTGTTTTCATTGCATCTTCCTTGATTTTAAAAGCTCATAGAACAGATCATACTTCTGTTTGATTTAACCATTTAAGGATAATATAATACTCACAACGCTTTAAAAGTCTGTTCAATGGTCATAGTGACTAATTATGTCGACAAAATTGAACAGGGAGATAGTCAAATCGACAAGGACTCGACAAGTACAGTGGTCACATGACTACAAGGTCAATGTCACAGTGGTCAATGTTGACTTGTGAATAGTCATTGGTGTGTTTTTGTGTGTGTGTTTGGTGTTTAACGCTCTTTATCGACGCACCTGGGCCATGTAGGGCGGTCAGTTTTAATGGTGGAGGAAACCGGAGTTCCCAGAGGAAACCACCGACCTTGGGCAGGTAACTGACAATTTTTTAACATACAGTTGAGGAAGTTCCTCTTTGTTAAATACAAACGGGACTCGAACACAAGCTAAGAGGTGATCGGCTAGTGATCAATAGTGTGGTACTCGACCACCCAGACACCGCATAGTCATCGGTAGGACAGTCATTATGACTATCTGTTGTTACTGTGATTTCTTATACCAAGTCAAAATATAAAATTTGGTATTTTGATTTGAGTTGTCCCTCTTGAACCAAGTCTGTCACATGTAAAAACATGCAATTTGAATTCTAACGTCTTTAGTTGATATTCTTTGCTTTCTTTGTAACAGGTGTACACTTCTTGCTTTTATACAAATAAAATCATGGTAAAGGCCTGTTCTTCATCTTTTGTATCAACTGATTTTTTTGTTTTTTGCTTTTTTAAACTTCTGATATTCAAATGCCCTTCGGGACTTCTTTGCCCCCTCCGTGTAATTGTAAATATTATCATACGAAGAATATGATATAACCATAAAAATACTTTAGCACTAAACTGCCACAACATCCTGGTTCTAGGTACTAAGTGAGGTGAAGATCTCAACCTTAACAAAGTTTTGTTTTTTTCTCTGATGGTAAACAGAAAATCGACAAAATGTATTGGACATTTTCTAGTTGTACCAATTTTAGACACAGTGGTTGGTCTAGTTTGTACTTCAAATCTTTTAAACAACAGAAACATTTTATTTGATTGCAATAAATAATTCCATCAATATAAAAATAAAATAAAACAATTTGTTACAATTAATACTGTTGTTGGTGAGCTTGTCCACAGTGCTACAAGAACTTTGATTTATTTATTGTAATGGTAAAATCCTTTGTACTTCGGAGCAGCCTGGATATTGAGCTTCCTCTGTAGATCAGGATCCGAGGAGTTTACAGGTGGAACTGTAAGAAAATGTCAAGATTTAAAGGTAACACGTGCACACATCTTCAACATTCCTTTTCTTCGCCCCAGATAGCACAACACATTTATAGAATGTAGAAATTTTGTTATGAAATTATGATAGTAGCGAAAATTACAAACATATATTTCAAATCAAAATTTATTTTGATTAATCGTTGTATCTGTTCATTAGAAAAGTGTGTTTCTGTGTTTTGCCAGCTTTAGTTTGCTTTACTTCTTGTTGATGTTTTCTGTTTTCTATAACTAGAGTACTATATCGCTTCAATATACAATTCCCACCGAATCGAACAAAAATACAGTACATCAGTTGAACGATTTTTTTCCTTTCTTTGCAAGATTCCTATACTATAGTGACAGAAAATTTCAAAGACACGAAATGAATGATGAATTTTATAACGTATTTTTTAAATTTCTATATTCATTTTTACATTATTAAGGCAAAAGCCTATCCTCCCTGACCACTTTGCACTGTTGTTTATTGAAATCAGTTTAGATCCCTGGTTCCTAAATTTTAGTAATTCTCAATTGTTTTTGTTTATTCTAACGTTTTCACAACCTTCCAATGAGTAAAAGGCGGGCATTTTTTTCTGTCGGACATATTCGTGCCCTGTGGATGAGTACCTACATATTGAACCGGAGGTCGGGGTTGCAGTTACTTACGTCTTGAAACTTTTCCTTCACAGTCCTCCCACGGGTTGAATACGGGCATACTTTTCTGTCGGACGTAGTCGTGCCGTGTCGGTGAGTACATGGTCTTTCTAAGGTGTGGTCGGAGGGGCAACTGAGCATTCAGGTTCTGGTTAAAGTTTTCCTTGTCATACACACTGATTAAACCTGTAAAAGACGGAGAATAATTGAATGAATATACAAATCTATTTTAGATTATACTAAAAGAAGCAAAACTATGGAACGCCCTAGCTGTTATATATACAGCCATGTAAAACCTGGGCTTTACATCATTAAATCTTGACTCGACGTCATATAAGCTCGACTCAACATCGTGCTATCTGGACTCAAGGTGATAATAGATTAACTGTACGTTTTACATTACATTTTGTGCCTAACTAATATATGACAGCTAGGGCGTTCCATAAAAAAAAAACGGTTCCCAATAGGGCAATACAATGTCAAAAGACCGAAAGAACAAAGACATAACCAGTAAATACGAACGAGAACAGCACAAAGAAACAAACATAATAAAAAACTAAATAGCAATTAACAGCACGAAATCATATATGCATCATGTAAACGGACCAAAAGACGAAATTACCAACCAATTGGCTCTTGTCTTCGGTGGTTTTTTTTACAAATTAAAAAAACAATGTTTATAAGTGATGCATATTTTTCCAAACTGGGGTCGATAAAATGTTCAATGAAATATTTTATTAATTACATAATAAACAATGTTACGATTGCCATTAAAATAAAATATTCATTATAACTTTAGACGTCGATAACTTATTCACATATTGTAAAATAGTTTGATAAACTTGATTTCTTTTTAATTCATATGGTAATTTCTATAAATTCCTATTCTATCGGGTATCTTTGCTTCATTTAGACCAAAGTCTTTATATTATTACGAATAAACAAACATGCATCTATTTGAAGGTTGTGAAATAGGGAGCCAATATTCTTTATTATATGAAAATGTATAGTCTTTTTCCAATGGAGGGATATGAAATTGTATCCTTTTTAGATAATTAAAGTACTCAAACTAGGGAAAAATCAAATATGAACAAATATGCAAAATCCAGTGAGCAAAACAGTGTTATATTATATAAATGGCTCTTGAAATAACACTGCTACATATGTTTTCTAAACTTTATGTTTTTAAGACACTTTTAGAACGCTTCAAATGTCTTCCCTTTTCATTTAGTGTAAACCTGTTTATTTTAAAATTAATTCTCAGCAATTAAATGTCATTTAATGTAATTTGAGCAAAATAACATCTATCTCTGTATATTAACAGAATTGTTTTGCTAGGTTTGTTTTTGGTTTTGTGTATGCTTGAAAAAAGGAATCAGTATATTGTGAAGAGATGCTCGCTTTTACTCACCATCTACATATATTACACGATTTCCACCATGACCTAAAACTTCTTTTATGTGTCTCCAGCTTCCTCCTATTCTACCTTGTCTTTGTCTACAAAATACAAAGTTCAGAATTAAAACACAAAGTTCAGGATTGAAACACAAAGTTCAGGATTAATCACAAAGTTCAGGATTGAAACACAAAGTTCAGGATTGAAACACAAAGTTCAGGATTAATCACAAAGTTCAGGATTGAAACACAAAGTTCAGGATTGAAACACAAAGTTCAGGATTGAAACACAAAGTTCAAGATAAAAACACAAATTCAGGATTTAACACAAAGTGTAGGATTGAAACACAAAGAAAAGAATAAAAACACTCAGTTCAGGATAAAACACAAAGTTCAAGATTAAAACACAAAATTCAGGATTGAACACAAAGTTCAGGGTTAAACACAAAGTACATGATTAGTGAGTATCTTTTCTTTTTAAAATTATTGTAATATTACAAGTTGTAATATGTAAACCTCATATGATATATATATTGTCTCTGTATGATTTATAAAATCAAATTTAAAGAAATTGATTCCTCAAATATGATTTGAAATAAAAATACGCACTTAAAAACAATAAATGATCAATACACAAATGTAGTGTAACCCACATCTAACAAAGAATCCCGCTTAAACCGGTGCAACGATCTGTCCTAAACTTGCAATTGAGGTGTAAGCGTCAATCAGGTCCACATTAAAGACGACCGCCTGTGACTTAAGGCTGAAGAACAACAATAACAGCGCTGTTCTTTGCTTTATTTGACTTGAATGATGATAAATTGATTTTGTACAATGCATATACGGGGCAGATCCATATTTTTTTCATAGGGTGTCCGCCTATATAGGGTTCTTAAAACAAAAGGGAGGTTTAATCCGATATAGCCGCACGAAAGTTACAAACTTTCAAGGGGGAAGGGGGATTTCAAACCCTCCGTAATCTCCCTCTAAATCCACCTCTGATATACTTGTTTAGTGAAAAAGGGTTCAATACACTTTTCCATAACTTCTTCCATCTTTATTTGTTTGTGTGATGTCTGTTCAGATCACTTACCTTGGAACTCCAGGGTTTGGATGTCTGTAAGCTATCTTAGATGTCAGATCTGCATATGTTTTGTTGTACAACACATCATGTTCATCCTACAAAAAGACTGTATCAGCTAATTTATGAACGTAAATTTAAAATAGGAAGGAAAATTCGGACATCAGTGTTTACTGTTTTTAACTTAGTAACACAAAGACAAAAGCTTTTTTACAATTTACAATTTCGACCCAGTACACGAGTACATAATTTTCATTATATACATATAATTTCTTTTCGCGAAAAATACCTTACTGCGAAATCCGTGAAAATAATTCCTTACTTTAACAAAGTAATAAAGTACAAACGGAAAAGGAAAAGGAAACTGAGATTTTTGTACTCATTTTCAAAATGGTCGCTATGTACATACGTTTTGTGCATTTCGATGATTAGAATCGGCTATTGTTTGTGGAATACCAGATGGCAAATCTTTGAAGTTTGTCCAGCTATTCATATACCCGTATGTTGTTCTGAAAAGAAAAAAAACAACAACAGTAAAGCACATGTCTGAACTAGATGATAAGCAGCTTAAGATAGAAAAACACAAGAAGTGGAAAAAGAATCCGCGACACAACCGTCAAAATTCAACGGATATTAAAAAAACAACCAACGGAATAACCAGATGGAAACCAGTAAAAAAAACGATAAAGAAACGCAATAAAATAGTGCTGCGCAACCAAAGATATCTAGATGGTAAGAACACTACTATTTATCTTTTTCTAAATATAAGTTTTGTATTGTGCTTTGTATGTTTATATTTTATTACCGAATCATTCAAATCATATATGTTTATTGTTTTCTTTAAATGTAATCGCTCAGAGCTTGGGCACCATTAATTGGTTGAATAAAAATATCTGTATCTGTATCTATAAAAGGATACTCTATAAGAATTCGACTTCCTTCCTCCTTCTGAGATTGGTTATTGCAAATGAAAGCGTGAGAGCGTACGTAATATTGCCCACAGAGGCTTCCTTAATATAATTGTGATACAAAAGTCAACTTGAAGTTGTTATTTAAAGCGGGCGGTACACTAGTGTAGTTCTTCGCCCCCCCCCCCCCCCTCCCCCAAAGAAGATGACTTTAGCTATTGCCAGTACAGCATAATATGTAGCCATACGACAAAAATTAATAATAAACTAAATTTAAAGACATCAGATTGTCATTATTGTAAATGTCATATTCTATATCTACATAGACATGAATTTAAATTCTCTAATCGATCAATAAAACATTAACAATATAGACTACAAATATTTATGCTGTAAAGAAGTTAAAGGAAATGGAAATAATAAAATTTAGCGTAGGTTCTAAATACAGTATGAACTGCTTGTAATAACGTGGAACCAACAAAGAATTATTTAAAAACTAAATCCAGACCTACCCTTCCCTCCGTAGGTCAGGAGGTAGATAATCCTGAGAGAAACACGGGGGTATCTCCTTAGAGGCCGTGGCGGGCCTGGGAAAACTATATGTGGGAGTAGGGTCCTCGCAGTACATCCTACTCGAATATTCATAATCACCCATATTTGTATTTACTGACGGTTCAAATATAATCCAAAACACGAAACACAACAGCACACAAATAGATTTATACTTCCAAAATACAGGCGAACAGCATAGTCATTAATGGATGACATTCAATAGATTTTACACATGACGGAATCGACACGTTTTTGATTCTGTTGACGACCAGTTAAAAATCATCGAATTTACGCTTTTTAACATTCTATTCTGAACAACAAAGATAGTATATAATAAAGAAATGATCAGTGTCGTAATTGTTACGTCGATCGGTATGAATTTTATTGTAACAAGAAAGAAATCGAGAGGAAAAGGCGAATCGAAAATGGCGGAATCAGTCTCAAAAAACTGAAAATTAAAAAATAACACAAGTTCCCGTAAGAGTGACGCGATGTAATTTTAACAACTTGTGGGGAAAAAAATTAGGAATTCAAAATGACAAAAAGTAGAAAATTAAACCCACTAGAACTTTTTTCTGTCAATTGAAACGATACGATTTTCTCCATACGTAAAGGGGGACAACCAGTGATGGCAGCTTTTGTTCGTTCTATTTTTAGATTTAAACTATAGAACAAATAATTTCCAGATAATACCTTCTTATCAGGCCCTATTAACAATTATAACATAAATTTATGTTACAATTTAAAATAGAATAAATAGTCAACACCATTTACCATGATTGCATCTACATTTCTTTTTTTTTTACCCCCCCCCCCCCTTTTAATGCATAAATTAAAAAATGCTATGAACATTGTAGTTTTACAGATACTGGAAGAAGATCAAAATATAGAATATCCACAAAGCAATATTTTTTTTAAAAAGGCTATGTGAACATGTCCGCCGGTTTTATTGGTAAATTTACTATACATATTTTTTTAAAGTAAATTAGCAACCCAGGAGCATGCATTCATTATGATGGAATCTAAAATGAAAAAAAAATATGGCAAAATATGATAGAACAAGATATATGACTTTTGTACATCCTCTTCAGGAACCTTGAGCAGATCTCGCGCTTGCTAAAAGAAAGAGATATTTAAAAAAATAATAATAAAACAAAGTATTTAAATTATTTAGTCTAGGAAGATATATATATAATAAACCTAATTGAGAATGACAAACAACACCCAAAAGCCAGCATGGGAAGGAACCCCCCCCCCCCCCCCAAAAAAAAAAAAACAATACCAAAGTGGAATTTACATAGATGCATCACAATCACTTAAAATAACTGTCAGACATGCATCATGAGTGAGAAAATCATATTGAATTTAATTATTGTCTCAGAACAAGAGGACATTCATATCAAACAAAGACATAATAAAAACACAAAATTACAACCAAGATGTGATTTCAATTGAATGGATCACAAAAAGAACAAAACTATTAAATTACACCAATGATTCAATGACACGCAAAAGAGGAACTGTTCTAACAACATAATGTATCTAGATTCCAGGAATCAATGGTCCAATGAAACACAATAGAGAAAGTCTATTTATAAACATCAGGTACATAAAGAACTAAAGTTATCGTGTATACACTAAAGTTAACAGACAACGACGACGACAGCATCATACCATTATGCGTCCGCAAATTTTTTTGTGGTCGTATAAAAACGGTATAAATTGATTAATTTGGTTATGCTGTATATTGATATTTCAAGGAACAACCTCTCATCAGCAGCATTTGAATCAAAACGTTGGAAGATAACAAATGAAAAGTTCTCAAAACCAAAAAGTTTGAACAGGAAGGCCAAATCCAGCACCGGGGATAATAAACAAGCTAACACCTAATATGACTAGATTTCAATTATCGATCTTTAACATGATTAAGAGTATACAATGTGTATCCTGGATATAAATGTATATATCAAGTACATTATGAACAAGCTAACAACTATCACTACAAAATCTTAAAAGTAAAATTTTGGTAAGAACTTGTCTTGATATAAGAAGACATTCTGATTTTGTAGCAATATGTATCTGCATTTGTCTCGACTGTCTTCTTTTGTCTCGACATGTCATGTTTTGGGGTCTCAACATTCTAAAACAGTACAAATTTTGTCTCAACACTTTCTTGACATATTGAAACTTACTCTCCATTTAGGCTTAATTGTATCGACATCTAGATATTGTGTCTGGACATATTCTTATCAGTCTTGACATGTAGAAATTTGGTCTCGACACATTCTGAACAGTCTGGACAAATAATAATATTGGATCTACAGTCTTGGCAATCTCAATATATACTGAATAATACATGGCAAAATATGTATCGCATGCTCTATTTACCCCGCGACATACCAAAGGCCTGAGGTATGATATAGGTTGAGGGTTAATACAGTTGGCCATCAGCATGATATAGATGCCTGGGGTAAATACAGCATGCAAAACAGATTTTGCAATGTAATGTTCATTATATCAAATATTTACATCACAACATCTTCGACTTGTAATTACCTTTGTGTGTGATTTTGTGATATGGGTGCGATATAGGGTATATGCGATGTAGCCTTAGGTTATGCGATATATATGGTATGTGATAAAGGTAATGTGTTTTGTCTTAAGAGACTGTTGTATAATTACTTAAATATATGATAAAAGAATATTAAGTATAGCACATCATTTTTGAGAATGACACAACCAATAATCCACTGTTTAGCAGGTTTAGATAATTTTCAGTACACGAGACTCGGAGAGAAAACCTGTGTCAAAAGTTTTTGACACGTACAGAAAACAGAAATTTATTTTCATTATGGTATCTTTAAATGAGAAATGAGTGGTTCATGTTTTACACATGTTTATACCACCGTGTAGTAATAAGACACAAAACTCAGTGGCCAATACTCGAGCGGTTGGAACTCACCCCCCCCCATTTTTTCATCCTAAAATGTAAAAATTGGGCTGTGAAAAAATAATAAAAATGAATGTGAACACACATATGACATATGCATGCTTTTACGATGCAATTGCATACATGATTGGAAAAATATAACTTCATTCACATTGTTAAGGTTTTATTATCATATATACAATTTTTTCATCGAGGCATTTGCAAAAATCAAAGACAGCATGTAAAGTAAATGGAGCATGGGTCAATACTGATCTTGTAAACAATGAAAAGCCATTTTGTATAAGTTCACATCTTTACAACAAAAATATAGAGCCCTACATTTAGAAACATCGACTGGTGAAGATTTTAAACATTGACATTAAATGACAACATCTCATTCTTTGGGAATTTTGAACGAAAAAAATGTTGAACTACATCACGAAATGCATGTCAAGTTTCTGTAATTCACTTTAAATTAAAGTAACATTATACTAAGAACCTTCTGACAAATCGTTTCATTGTTTACAGTGATAAATATTGACAAAATAGGCGAGAAAATGGGGGGATACCTTGTTTTGACGGTGTCGGTGAAAGAACCATTTTCTCAAAAACTGTTAAGAGTGACGTAAATTCCTGTTAACCACCAACGGATAATACATAATTCTACATAGGAAACCAGTTCTTAGGTATATTCATCCGCTAGAACTTGATTCTGTCAATTGAGAAAAGTGTAAACATACGCGACAAAAAAGAAACACGAAGTTTCGTTTACCGATCGTAAAGTTCGCTTTTCTTAATTTTTCAGGAACCAATCCTGTTCATAATCGACAGTCATGGCAAAAAATATATTTTGAATCAATTTTTAATTTCATTTACATGTTTTATTTTATATAAAAACCAAAAAACGTAGTTTTTCAACCCAAACAAATTAGTTTGGGATTGAGCAGCGCCACCTCGTGGAAAATATTTCAATTATCCCCCTTGAATTTTTAAATATTCAGCGGGCCTAAAAAGTAATTAAATTGCCAGTTTGCTTCCCGGCTGATAATCTTTTGACACCACACAATGTAAAAACCACTTAGGTATATGAAAAGCCCAATAATAAATGAAATTGAATTAATGGTATATAAATGTTTAAACAGCCCACGTCTACTTAATTGAAATAGTAATAGAGTTTCGGGTCTACCCTTGTATAAACGGGGTTCTTCGCAGGGGGCAACCGCCAACTAACACGAATCCTGTGCCAAATTGGTCCGACCTCTGCAGACCTCAGCGATAGAATTGAACGTGTGCACTGCAAACAGTGCCAGACAAATACAGTACAATTAAATGCAGCTCTAATCTGTCTGTGTGAACGTTAAGTCCCCTTTACCATAAGTGTTATTAATTATATTATGTATATTGCATTTTAATACCTAGTTACGCGTGTGACCATGACGAGCTAGAATTCCATATCGGGTGTATGGAAATTGAAGCCTATTTGATATCAAATAGACGTGTTTAATCGATAGGTTTTACACGTCTAGATACTTTTCAATTGAGACAAAATAATTGTTTAAAAATTAATAAATCATATTTAGAGTTAGTAGATTTAAATGTAAACTGGCGAATACGTATGTGTTTTGTCCTGATATATGAAGTTTACTTAATGCATTTCATTGTAGAAATAAAATTGTCGGTCTTCTAGCTTAATGCATTTATTAAACGTTAACTGCTGAAAAGAAATAGTAAATATTAGCTGACTTCATTTTTATACCTTGAAATCTCATCATTAGGCTTACAACCAAAACATCTTGTACTGCGGATTCATTTTCGTTGATACCAATTTTCATGGTTTGATGAAAAAAGATCAGTTCGTGGATTCTTATTTTCGTAGTTTTGATGTTCCCAGCATACAAACCAATGTTAAAATTCCCTTTCGTTGGATATCAAACCGTTTAAAACGAAGTCCGTGACATATCCTTTATTTTACATCATTGCATCGCAAATTTTCCGAGGAATATTATATTAGTTTTTGGTCAAAATTTGGATATCGTTAGTCCTTTTTTGTGTACAAAAAGTAAAAATATTTGGTGTTGAAACTCTTTTTTTCCTATATGTATTTGTTAATTTCCCGCCAAAAATGCAGTTTTCAAATGCATTTATTTGAAAAACGAGGTCCGTGACCCCAATTTTTTATTGCATATATGGATGTATATCACTAAGAACTATGTGTCTACCAATTTTCATTAAAATCTGGATATATGCCATTTGGTATCGTCCCACCTTAAAGGCGTCATGTCATAATTAATATTATAGGCACTATTTTAGTTATCAGAAATCCGTCTTTGGAATACTGTTTTTTTAACCTGTGTTGCCAAAATAATTTTCATCAAAAATCATATTCAAATCATTATGGAAATAAAGAAGGAATGTGTACATGGGACTTCGATGCCTCCGCTAGTCCCTAAACAGGAAGTGGAATTTCCACAGGTCTGAATGTCGCTTACGATGTGCAGTTTAATACTAGTATACTATACTATCCTACCAAGTTTTAAATCAATCCCATGTATGATTTCTGAGAAAAGCTTGACGTGAATTCCAAGTCGATGTTCATAGATTTGGATGCCCTTGCTAGGCCCTAAACAGGAAGTGGAATTTCCACATGTCTGAATATCGCTAAGGACGTACAGTTAGTCATACTATACCATCTTACCAAGTTTTAAATCATTCCCATGAACGGTTATATGAAAAGCTTGACGAAAATTTTCAAGTTGATTTTCATAGATTTTCATATCCGCCCAACTGGAAAAAGGGAAGTAGAAGTTCGATATGTCTGAAAGTTGGTAAGGACTTACAGTTTGATATAATCAACCGTCCTAATAAGTTTCAAATCATTGCCGAGAAAAGCTTGGCGGAATTTTTGAAGTAGATTTTTATACATTTTCATATCGTCCCAACCCAAAACAGTAGGTAGAGGTCCGAATGACCGCCCAGCAGGTCGGAAAGTCGCTTAGGACTTACAGTTTGTCATAATGAACCTTCCTACCAAGTTTCAAATCATTGCTATGTAGGGTTTACGAGCAAAACGTGGCGGAAATTTTTGAAGTCGATTTTTATAGATTTTCATATCGTCCCATCCCAAAACAGTAAGTAGAGGTCCGAGTGACTGTCCAGCAGGTCGGACAGTGGCTAAGGACCTACGGTTCGTCATACTGAACCATCCTACCAAGTTTAAAATCATTCCAATGTATGGTTTCTGAGAAAAGTTTGACGGAAATTTCGAGTCGATGTTCGGCCCAACCACAATTTGTACGGACGGACACGCGTAAAACTTAATGGGGCTTGTTTAGGGGGGGTACCAATATCCCATATCCCCGTAAATTTTTCATCAAATATCCCATATCCCAAAAAGTGTTTTTCCAGTATCCCATATCCCTGTAAATAAAATGGACTTAAATATCCCATATCCCAGTAAGTTTTGCCTCAAATATCCCGTATCCCATGAAAAAATTGTGTGAATATCCCATATCCCAATATACCCTAAACAAGCCTCCTTAATGCCCAACTTAATTATTATCAGATTAAGAATAATTGCTTTAAAAAAATGAAGAATAAAAAATGGTGACCCTTAAAGTATAAAGACTAATGAAAAAAGTGGCAGAAACATTAAAAGGATAGAGATTAAGGGCCCGAAAAAGTCAATAAATACAGAATAGAGGATCGACATCCCCATCCACAGCCTCAATAATGCCTATTTTTAGCATCATTTACTTTCAATTTCATAAAAATGCCTTGTCTGTGCCTTTTCAACTCAAATATTCTACACAAATGAAACATAAAATTCTTTTAAATGTTGAAATATTGAAGAAGAAAAAATGAAACTATGAACACTATGAGACAAAGGCACTAGTAAGATTTTCAATCTAAACCCATAACATGTCGTAAGATTGAGGCGATATATACCTTTCACCAATACCGTCAAGTGGATTAACTTACTTGGGGGTTATTTTCATAATTCGATAATAAAAGAAATTAAATTAGATCCTAGTTGAATACACAATCTATATAACAAAACATTTGATCTTGTATTTTTATTTCGGAGTTTTCTTTTCTTTTCTTTCTAAGTAGATATCTCAATTCAATCAAACCAAAACTGCAATCTTATACATGTATTTCAATTTTTGTCCAAAAAAAGGAAACTGTCGGCATGGTTTATATGAAAAAAGGAAAAGAAACTGTTGCATTTAATTTTTCTTTCAAAGTATCAAATCATTGTAAAAATTATATGAATTGAGTTTTTGCTCGTAGAATTTTTTTTTATTCTTCAGCAGATAAGAATAGATTTTCGTTTTTATAGTTTTTTTTTATGGGTAAAATCTTCGGTAATGAAAAAAGTGTCCGAAACATTTAAAGAATAGAGATTAAGGGCCCGAAAAAATCAATAAATACAGAATCCCCATCCACAGCCTCAATAATGCCTATATTTAGATTCATTTACTTTCAATTTCATATATAAAGCCTTTTCTGTACCTTTTTAACTCAAACATTCTAGACAAATGAAACATAAAATTCTTTTAAATGCTGAAGTATTAAAAAAAACACACACTATGAGACAAAGGCACGGTATGTCACTCACTAGTAAGATTTTCAATCTAAACCCATAACATGTCGTAAGATTGAGGCGATATACCTTTCACCAATACCGTCAAGTGGATTAACTTACTTGGGGGGTATTTTCATAATTCGATAATAAAAGAAATTAAATTAAATCCTAGTTGAATACACAATCTATATAACAAAACATTTGATCTTGTATTTTTATTTCGGAGTTTTCTTTTCTTTTCTTTCTACGTATATATCTCGATTTAATCAAATCAAAACTGCAATCTTATATTTCAATTTTAGTCCAAAAAGGGAACTGTCGGCATGGTTAATATGAAAAAAGGAAAAGAAACTGTTGCATTTAATTTTTCTGTCAAAGTATCAAATCATTGTAAAAATTATATGAATTAAGTTTTATTCTTCCAAGAAATGTTCTGCGTAGAATTTTTTTTTATCCCTCAGCAGATAAGAATAGATTTTCGTTTTTATCTTGTTTTTTTTTATGGGCTTTTCATAAAATCACGAAGCCGAGACAGCCGTGTGAAAAAATTGTGTGCTTAGATTAGAATATCCTTGTGGTACTTTTTTTTTATTCTTTCATCATTTATAAACATTTAATAATATCCATTTCTTATTCCCAAGCATAATTTCCTAGGGATAAGAAAATTTTAAACTGCATCAAACAAATTAGCAATGATCAGAAAAACTGAGTGTAATAAAGCAACTTATTCAGTCTTATTTCCCACTGTATTACGATGTTTCATAATAAAATTAACAAGATTTTACTCGGCAAGTGTTGTTTTCTTAGGAGTCGTGTCATAGAGCTTTATTCCGCTTTTTTACTAGTACCTCAGCGTTTTAAATCAATCAAAAATATTAACAAAATTATTCAGAAAATAAACGTATATGGGATTCGTCTACTTCAGTCAAGGCTTTTTTTATCCAATCGGGGATCGAAATCGGTCAGAAAACCTTGACTTATAGGAAGATGATGGGATTAAGTTTGCCTTCCCAACTTGAATTGGGGGAAATGACATCAAATGAACTGTTCTTAAAATTAAACACTAGAAAAGGAACTCTTCTACAACAGCTCCTGAATTTGATTAAGACTTGATAAAAGATGCCAAACAAGTTAAGAAAGGCAAATGTATATTTATTGGGTACTTCTGAAAATAAAAATAAATTTCATAGATTATATTTTGAAATAATTTTCATCCCGGCACTTTGCATGAACCCTAATATAATTCTTTACTTACTTTGTACTGAGACAATAATTAATTATGATATGATTTTCTCAGCTGTGTATTGCTCATGGGTCTATGTCTGTCCAGTACAGCATTGCATAGATTACATTTTGAAACTTTTCATCCCGGCACTTTGCATGAACCCCTATATTATTCTTAACCTACTATATCTTACCAGTACAGCATTGCGTAGATTATATTTTGAAACTTTTCATCCCGGCACTTTGCCTGAACCCCTATATCATTCTTAACTTACTTTGTATTGCTCATAGGTCTATATCTGTCCAATACAGCATTACTGGTCATTTCCTTCGTTCCTGCTTCCTCTGCCATGCTGTTGAATGTCCGTGATACCCGATCCCACCAATTTCCTCTTGTACAAGATTAATCAACTCAAAACCCAGACAGTCCCAATGTAAGTATGGTATAGGGTTGATAAATTATTTATAGACCCCGTGTGTATATAATAATTACAGAATCGATCAAATAAAATCTAAACCGTTTATTATTTTATTGTATTATTACAGGGCGGGGAAGTGACAATGCAAATACCCAAATGTCGTGAAAATGAAAATTGTGAAAAATATGCAAATTAGTTTTGATGAAAATGTGTAAAAAAAAAATTGACACAATTGACACAATTTTACAAAACAAACCCCTGCCGACAGAATGGTTTGTTCTAACTCAAAGTTGAATGGTATTTGTGGAAAACAATGGAGACATTTAATTCCCAATCTAACAGTTTATGGCTTATCCAAAGATTAACATAAGAAATAGTCTATCAGATATTGTTCACAGTTCAACAACGGGTGACGGCTTGTAATACTAGAACTTACAGTTGGCATTTAAACAGTCTTGGTTTTGTTTCAAAAGTATTTGGATTCAAAAACTTCATTCGGTAATAAGATGTGATTTTTTTTTACTATTTTTGTAGTTTATGGCACCTGTTTCGTGTGCATAAATTCAAAATTTCATATTGTTATTGAACTAACCAATTTGTTAAAATTACGCCAAAGTGAACCAAATTGAAAACAACAAGTAATACCGGTATAGGGTATTAAATAGGGGGTAGCCTGGTATCAAACGTTGTCACCTTTATCATTTGATATCTTTTTTTTTAAAGTCGGGCCAGGCGGGGTGTTACAAATACAGTCGATTACCTAAAGAGGACTAGAAAAAAATGTCACCTTTAATTAGTCTAAGCTTCATATTTGACGAAAATGTCAAAATTTCCCAAGTAAGTGGCGGATGGAGGTTGAATCTATTTCCAGAACAAATTTGGTAGGTAGATGACAAAAACTACATTATATCATAAACATTGTGTAAAAGTTTCAATGAAATGCATGAATTGCCGAAGAAAATATTGTGTATATGAGATTTGTATTTAATGCACAGACGAAAGAACAGACTAAAATTCCATATATTTTGTTTCTGCCTGCATAAAATGCTGTCGACTATTTTGCAGTTTTCCTACAAAAGTCTAAGTTCAAAGATTCAAAGCTCCAACAAAAAAATTGAGGATCATAATTTCCTGATAGTATGCACAACTACATGTGGTGTCATAGCAATTTCATAAAATTCTGTCCAGTAGTTTTGGAGGAGTTGTGCTGTCAAAATGATAAGTGAGGATTTTCAGCAAATTTTCCAGCAAGTCCAAAGGGCCATAACTTTCACAGAAATTTGGTGGATCATAATTTCCTGGTAATATGCACAACAAAATATGATGTACTAACAATAAACCAAGTTTCATACAATTTCCTACAGTAGTTAAGAGTATTTGTGCTAACAAGGTGATAAATAAGTATTTTTCAGCAAGTTTTAAAGGGCCATAACTCCCCAAGAACATAAGGATAAAAATTCCATGGTAACATGCACAAATTGAAATGATGAACTTTCGAAAAGTTTTGTAGAATTCTGTTCAGTGGTTTCAGAAGAGTTGACAAACTGTGACGGAAAGACGGACTGACACGCAGACATGTCAAAAACGATATCCCATTAAATTTGGGGAGACATAATTATAACCTCTACTTTAAGGGATAATTATAACCACTACTTTAAGGGAAAGTGCAGGTAAAATAAAGCAAAATCCTTCATGTTTAATATGTTTATTGCAATAATATTTTGTATGAATAAATAAGTGGTCAGTTTTTATATGAATCATACACAAATTAGTTTTAACAAATAACAATATATATATATATATATCTAGTATTAACAGTAGATACAGACCTATGTTACAAAATTATCTAAAAATAACAAGCAGCAATGATTGTTCTGAAATCCGATTGGATGAATTTGTGACCAATTGAAAATTTTATACTTAAAACTTTATGGAAATTTTGAATCATTTGATTGACAGAAAGACCCCACAAAGGAAACATTTTGATGACACAAACACAGTGCATTATTTATACTGACTGTTTTAAAAATTCACTTAATTTTTTTTGAAATCTTAAATTTTATAATTGACTAAACCTAACTCTCAGCCAAGTACTTAATAACATTCACAATTATATCAAATTCAACAGAGATATGAAGATATGTAGATGATTCAACTACCAATGAGAGAAATTTCAGAACAGTCACAACTGGATTACATCTCTACAAAAAAAACTATGCCATTACAAATATATACACATGGGCCAACATGGCCCGCCATACAATAACAAAATGATATCAGCACCTACAAGCAGTGTCCTGGGCATACATCAATAAAAGCTATTTATAGCATCAAGAGGTCAACAGCTCTATCTTCTATAAATAGAATCAACAAATTAATATAAAACTATTTATAGCATCAAAAGGTGAATATCACTATTTTAGCACTTAAAATAAAAAAAAGAACCCAAGGTAAAATGGTTGACATTGAAAAAAGTTAAGTCCATGTTGAATGTAATGATAGGAAATGTAAAAAAAAACAAATCACTTTCAAAAGTCAGTTAGATAAACCCTGTTTAGTTACCCAGCACTATCTTATAACACAAACTCAAAAATTTCTGCTACTACAATGTAAAATAACGTGATCAAATCTTAGTAACTTGCATGTAGAACTTATGAACAATTCTTTGAAATCATGCACCAATAGTAATTTTGCATATGCTATGAAAGGAAGACAAAATATGCATAAAATCCCATCTTTTTTAGATTTAGCAAAGGGACCATCTTACAACACTGAGGATTTAGCAATCATACTTAAAACTATTTATTTTTTTACAAATGAATTAAATTGTATTAAGATGAGGATTGACATCTATATAAACTTTTATGCAGGGAGCAGTGATGGGTTCTATGTGTCTAATGTAAGGGTGGGTTGCAAATCGGTCCTGAAGAGCGACTTCATATTTTGCTGAAACTGAGCAGAAGCGCTTAGACTTATTCAATATAGTGTATAGCAGGTTATTTTCAAGGTTTTTTCAAGGTAAGTGAAATTTTTTTGCAGATTTTATTTTTACATTTTGAGAATTTGTTTGTATTTAATTTGCACAAGATTAATATTTTTGCAGATTTTTTTGACGATTTCCATCAACCCACAAAAACAAGCGAAAATTTTACACCTCAAAAATACACCCTATACGGTTGTTCAATTACTTGATAGATGGGACAAATGACAGATCTTTTTCATCATAAATCACCCTCTTTTATATCTGCTACAAGAACTTAAAAATAAAGTTGATTTTGATCTAAGCATGTGGTATAATGAGTCATATTTGGCACTGTAGCTGGCTACTTTATACTACTTACAACATAAGCTACATGTACTCCACAACGAATATGGTGATGATGAATATTTTAACAATGCAAGATTTACAAATTATGTCTTAACCCTCTTCTCTAAAAATCTTTCAGAATGAATTTTGTTACTCTTGGAGTTTGTTTCAGTAAGGTTATATTTTGTGGCCTATTTGCGTATAGAAGGAAGTATTAGTGAGTTACAAATTTAGCAATTTGTATTCAAAAGGGAGGTGTTTAATTTAAGCAGTCTAATTTTTTTGCATTTACAAAATCTAGTGTGTGTACAATACATAGTATAATATTTAGTGAACTTAATTTTAGCGATTCCTTGGAACCTTGCGAACAAAGCAAAAATTAGAACCTTGTGAAATAGAAAATCCAAAATTTATATTTTCAAGAAACTAAATCTGTACCTTTTAGTGCTGTATCAGGCTCCCTTAACTTGCATATAAAATACAACATTTTTTTTTTCACACAACCCTGCTTTTCATTCTCAGTTTTTGTCTAAAATATATAAATTTATATCTCAATTTTACATGTTTAATACTGACGCCTTTCTATCAAAAACAACCTAATATGAGAGACAAAAATGGCAATATAAATTCTCTCAATAATTTCAGTTTTTCTTTTGTACCTCATAAATCACCATAACGATCATCATATAATTAAGTAGGTAAAAATATTCAAAAATTGTGTTTTTGAAGACATAAATATCTTCCATAATTGCAATGTTTTTTTCTGCAATACATATATATGTAATTATACTTAAATATTGAATCAAACATTTTGATACTAGTTAAATAGGGAAAACTGACATCCAAAAAAATCTATCCTTACAAAAAAATTATGAACAATAGAAAGGCATCTATATTTTTGACATTACTATGATATAAGATTACATTTAAATATACTGAATATATCAGAAAAATATAATTAACTCTTAAGAATAATACAGTGGCTATAAAAACAAAAATATTTCAATATTTTTTTTTGAAGAGGATTTCTTAGATGATTTTTGCAGACATAATGTTCCTTTGGAATAATTATCAGTTTCTTTTTTTTCAAATCACAGCACCGTTAAATCAAGTACTATAAAAATAAGTTGTCTACAACAATTTACACTGAAATAATATTTTATCATAATACACACATGCAAATTTTTACATTTTTAAAATTTACAGCAATTTTCTAGCAGAATTCTTGGAAATGGTATTTTTTACAGGAATGATTTGGCATCCTACAAAGCTTTGATATAAGCATAATTAACTATCACAGATAATGGAATGGTAAAAAAAAAAACATTTTAAAAATCTACTTTGTAATAATAGGGGAGATTACTCTATAATTATCTCCCCTTGGGTAAATTCTATTTTTTTACATGAGTATTGTTCATGCAAAATTTTATGTGTAGAGTTGTGAAAGAAAGGGAAAAGAAATTGATAATATATATGTTACAGTAAATATGTGTAATCAGTAAATACACATTTACTGAAATTTAGGAAATACATGAATTTACTAAGGCACCCAGTAAATACATGTATTTACTAAAAATGGTCAGTAAATACATGAATTTCCTAAACTTTTGAAGAGATTTTACACGTTTTTACCGATTCTTATTTTAGAAGATAAATCTTTGTAGATAATAATTTTCTGTATCAAATTTGTTATAAAGTCAATACAAAAACAATGTTATAAGCATTTTACTATTTTTCATAAATTTAAAATGTTTGAGAATTGTACATTTTTCAACATTTTCAATTTTGTTACATATTCTACATAGCTTTGTGGTTATTAGTTCTGTGCAGTGCCCGGGTGGCGAATAGGTCTGCAGCAGAGCCTAGCTTGTCGATTAAGGGTCTTGGTATTCTGACATCGAGTAAGTGCTCAGTGCAAAGAGATATCAAGTGTATCCTAGGTGGCTGAAAAGGGTTGTCCTCGTCCGCAGGGGTTGTCAGTTTTATAATACGGAAAACCTGACCGCTAACCATAGTGGGCCAATTAACATGTGTGGAGAGTGCCACATTTCATGCATGTAAAAGATCCCTTTGTGTACTGCCATGTAGTGCACCACATAGGCTAAATCTTCTGCCTCTTTTCCTGTGGTCTTCAAGTTCATATGTTTCCCACCCAACCCCTATATTTCTCATCATCATTAATTTTCATGTTCATTTTATCATCTTTTTCATGTTCACCTATATATTGGTGCAAACACGTAAAACACCAATCCACTTACTCACTTATAGTTTTAAAATATTTTATTAATAACAACCATAAAGTGTGCATAACCATTTGGTTTCTAATTCAATCTTATTTTGATCAAGTAAATTGTTGTTTGTTTCATTTTGAAAGACAATATTTCATTCATAAACAAAACGCTTTTTAAACAGACAGAAGCTAGCAGCATGAAATGGACTATCGGGGAGATGAACATGGAAGGGATGACAAAATGAACATGAAATGATGATGAATTTGGGATTTTGGGGGGTCCTACTCTTATTGAGACCCGTAGTAGGGTTCTTCAAGGTGCAAGAAACGTGACATATTTCCTAACAAGATGCTGTACTATGGTTTGGGATCAGGTTTTCTCCATTATACCCTGAACACCCCGGAACTGATTATGCCAAGCTAGGTCACCCAATATCTACTGCTTTGGGAACACGTCCCAGTCGCTTTTTGTGCCAAACGACCTGGCTTGACATCAGGTTATGAGCGCTTTATTGTAGACCTTTAATGACAAACTTAGCGCCACTAAGTTAGTCAAGCGATGTTCGCCACAGATTTTAAAGCTTTTTTTTAAGAGATATTACAAAGCTTACTATAAAAATATATTCAGTATTATTACCAAAAAACTTGTAAAATTTAATTAAACCCTAAATATACAAAATTTTAGGTTTTAAACCTAAAGATTGAAGTTAGATACTACATTTGGTTTCACAAACCATGTTCAGTAAATACGTGTAAAATGTGAATGAAAAATCAGTAAATACACGTATTTACTGGTCAATCCAGGAAATACATGTATTTCCTAAATTGTCCAGTAAATACACGAATTTACTGACAGCTTTAGGAAATTCACGTATTCACTGATTACATGAATTTACTGTAACATATATATAAAATAAAATCTTAAGCCTGAAGCAGTAGAAGCCAGAAACCAAATCTTTGCAATTTTCATTATAAGACAACAAAATATACAATGTATACAAAACAATACTAAAAATAAACTGATAAGTAATGTATATATTACAATGATATGAGTATTAAATGATACAATAAATGACACCTGATGTGACTTATAACTGGGGAGATACATTGCACTATTACATCAATTTATGTGTTAAATGAATTTAATGCTTGTCAGTATTTTTAAGAGTTCAAATTGTTTATAATTTTGTATGCATACAATTTTTATGCAATGTTTATACTGATACATAAAATATGTCACAAGACATTTGGGGGTTTATCTTCATAAAAAAAACAACAAAAATATAATTTTAATCATTCACACAATACCATTTAACCTTAACCTTAAACATAAGTAATATAGAATTAAAAACATTTGATAAATTTGATTAGAATTTAAAGAAGTATCCAGATATTTGATTTTATATCAGAGATAAAAATAACTGATTCAATGGCATGCAATAATTTTATACACAAATATCCATAATATTTAATAATAAAAAAAATGACTACCTTTTTAATGTATTATTGTTGCAGATAATTGTTTGTAAGGTACATGCATTTTATTTTGACAAGATGAGAGAAGACTAGCTTTCATTAATCTAGCTACAAAGGTCAAAATAAGGTCAAACAAATGACAAACTTAAAATAATTTAAATATTTTTTCTTTCACTTTTTAAATATTCACAATGATCAGATATCTAATATTGAAAAGTTATGATTTTGAAGATGGCCAATATTTTTTCTTTTCTTTAGACATCAAAGGTCATGTTCACACTGCACATGTAAAACATGTTGTCGAAAAAATATGTTGTTTTTAATAATATCTGGTTAGGCCAAAATAAAAAAAATCCTAGATTCTCATCCCCTCCTGACCCATTTTTTTTCAGATACCTCAAAAAATTTTATTCTTATTTTTTGACATATTATGTCCATCATTAGTCAATTTCAAAAGGACAGAAAATTTAATACAAATGGATACAGGAAGAGAGAAAGACTCTAAATCTACATGGTTCTGCATATCAAAATACAAAATAATAAAAAATAGAATCCCCCAAGAGATTTGAATGAGAATCTATAGGAATTATTTAATTATGGCCCCAATCGAATTACATTGGTAGACATAGGTAAATAATTTCATTAGATATACATGTACATTTACAAACTTGATAATATACACATACAAATGAAACAAATAAGTTCAACAAATATTAATTGATATTTAGTTTTTTAACATCCATAATATTATTTATATATATGAGAGCCTGGCCTTAGATACAGAATTAAAAATTTTCTTATCATTTTTTTTTTAAGCAGAGGTATAACTCTATCAGATATCGAGTTTATCATTAAAACCTCTCTTTGACCTTGACATTTCACCATTACATCATACAATAATACAAAATCAGCGGTCACAACCTTTTGCCATCCCCAACGGTAGGAAAATCTTGGTATCTGAATACACTGTCTATACAAGAATACAATTCGTTGTAGATTACAACACAATAGAGTTATCCCCCTTTTTATTCCTCAGCCCAACTCACTGACAGGCTTGACATAGTTTGCGGGGTATAGTTTTTCGATTCCGTCTTTCAATCCTTTACACCAACCAAGTTCATCTTCTTCACTTAGTTTGTAAAATTCTTCTCCTGTTGAAGAAAGAAAAATACGTATATCATTTATCTTTAATGATACAGGTAATAATAACAAACAGCTGAACTTAGATTAGAAGAGAAGAAACAAATCTGTCAATGTCAAAAATGGCTGTTTAAACAGGAAGTATAAATGGTCAGATTTCATTAAACAGGAAGTAGATGAGAGACATTATGGGACCCCACCCTGATGCTGTATACCAAACACCAAGTGGCTGTGATAAGTAGTTGAGAAAACTGTTACAAAAATCTCTTCCCCGCCCGCTGGCCTGCAGCCAAACATTCACTCCATGAAATCCCCCCAAAAATGGAAAAATAAGAGTATGCACTGGTCCTAACATCGTATAGGCAGTCTTTATGGTCCCAAATCTTGTAACTGGTATCAAATTTTTAGAGATGAAATAACTGTAATTAAGAAATAATTCTTAACTGCTTGTGGTTTGTTGGAGATTTTAACATGGGTTGCCATTATCTTTGTGAATAATTTCAGTAATTCAATTCACTTTAAGAAAAAAATTGAAATTTATAAGTAAAATAACCGTATCATTAGACTGCTCAGACTGATCATAATCAAAGACAGCCCATTTAAAATTATTTTACCTGCTTTGAAGGTCAGTTCATCAGGTTCCACTGCATCATAATCAAACACAGCCCTAACCAGCACAGGATCAGCCAATCGTGGTGATTCTTTAGGCGATTCATCTGAGTCCTCACCAAATGGATTTTCCGGCTCCTGTGTTGTCTGTCCGTTGTACGTTGGCGTCGGCTCTGGGTCATTCCTCGGCTGTTCGTAGGATGATGTTGATCTTTGACTCTGGTTTCTGGAAATAAATTATATACCATTTAAAGCATGAAAATAAAGCAACTATTTAAAGAATTGAAATGAACACAAGAAATACACTGCTTTCACAGAGAAATGGAACTAAACATACATGTATACATGAATTGAGAAATGGAACAGACAAAAAACAAAAATCTTGATACATGTATAGAAGTATGAAGATACTAAAGGTTTAATAGAATTTGATATATATCAAACCAGAGATTTTATACATAATAAATGTAGTATGAAAATATATTCTTATATCTAAGACATCAAGAAATAATTTGGAAATATTGATATTAATAAACAATATAGTAGGCTATGTTTTAGCATGAAAATATATACAATGGTCCTCTAATACTATGAAGATATAAAACAAATGTAAAACATCATAACAGGTGATTTTAAAAGGCAATATCAGTATTAATTGCATTCAATTAATTCTGGAATAGCCCTTAGGAAATCAAAGATTGAAATTCAAGGAAATAAATTACTGGTTAGTATCACTAAAGTTAGTTATTTGCTTAACAGATTCTATTCTTTTTAAATTGACAATTTGTTTTGCATGATTCATCTGTAACTCCATGCTAAATTTATTAGTATCTTTTTTTATTTTATCCAATTGCCTTTTATATCAACTACTTTCAAAAACAAGCATTTGATACATGAAGCAATAATATTTTATGATAGGGATGTACTTGTATAGCAAATGCATTATACAAATTGAATGGATGAAATGCAAAAAAAAAGAAACACATTTCCAACTTATTTCTGTGAAAAAAAATTGTGTTTATACAAGTAAATATATAATTAATTAGTATTTAGCATTCAAAAGATAAAAGTGTGGGAAAAGAACAGTAACTCCATGCTCTGAAAGTAACACAAGGCATATTAAATATAAATATGATAAATATTAATTTTAGAGAAATGCAACATTAGGCAGAACCAATATCATTCAGAAGGAAAATGAGACGTCAACTCAACTATAAACAAAACTCTGAAACAGAACACTAGAAAACAACTCTCCATACCATGCCATGACAAGGAACAATGGAATGCTGCAAGCAAAATCAACTTTCTCAACAGAACAAAACTTATAACACAATGCTGAACTCTGATTCTATGAACAGAACTTCAAAATCCAACTCAATTCCAAAACAAAATCCATGCCATGCTTGAAAAACAGGGTAACATTGCAAGCAGCAATCATCAATTTAGGAATGCATGTACATGTATGCTTATGTTTTCTATGCTCATGCCTAAGAAACAGAACATCGCAAGTTTTGAAACAGAACACTGAACTCCATGCTTGAGGAACATTTTTTAAATGCATGTACATGTATGATCATGCCAAGGAACGCAGGCAATCAACAATAAAAGCAGTAAGAACTGTAGGCATATGTCGTAGGGGATTACTTTTCATCGTCAATGGCAGCATTTACATTATCATCTTCATCTTCGTCGCCAAATGGATTCAATGCTTCGTCGTATTCCACTGATACCTGCTTCTGTACGTCAGAACTAGATGGATTTCTGACGTGTGTTCTCTTGGCTGGGGTAGGTGGCGAGCGATTCTGTCCCTCAGGCATAGGTCTGGTCTCCGCCTTGACCAAGGGACTTGGAGCTCCCTCTGGGATGGTCCTGTCTTCATGTTTACTTAGGGAGGGGCTCCTGTGAGGCTTGGGCGGGGCCACTGCTGGGTTTCTAGGTAAAATTAACCCTATAGAATTCTTCCTGACAACAACAGTAGTAAATGTGTTACAATTTATAGGAAATATTTAACGTAAAGAATTCTTCCTGACAACGATGGAAGTATAAGTCATTTTGGTGATATATATCATATATTGTTTACCAGGCTATTTTTGCAGGGCCAGGGGTGAATATTTCAAGATATCTGTATCATTTTAAGTACTAAAGTAGGAAGGATATTTTGCAGATGTTACTCTTATGGTTTGTGAATGCTTTAATTATGTATACCATTAGATAGATATCTTTACAATGTCTATTGACATGTGAAATAAGCAAAAATTACACCTATGCGAAAATAACCTGCTCTTAAATGACAATAATTAAACCAACCTGATGAATAAAATAGTGTAATAAAGCATTGATGATAAATTAAGGACTTTTTAAACATGTACAAGAATAAACTTTGTAACATCTAAATACACATTAAAAACATAACATGAAAAAAAGACTGTTCCGTTCAAACTATCAGCTGTCTGGGGAAAAAACTTTTCAAAACACTTACTGCAGAAATAACCTAAGTGTGAACAATTTATGTTGGGAAGTTCCTTCATGTTTTGAAGTGGTTCTCTTAAGAAGTTCCTCAAAAAGTTACATATGTTCATAAGATATGCTGTCAACTTTTGTTATATTGTCTCCTGGTAAATAATAGCTGTTTTGAGCATGAATACAAATATGTACATTGAACATTGTCTACTAAAAATGGAACTTTTTCAGGAACTTATCAATGAACTTTCTCAACATTTGAACATATTGAAGGAGCACAAAATGTTCACACTTGGGTTATTTATGCAGTAAACACATATCATCATGTTGACAATTTCATACAGAATACAGCAAATCATATCAACAACCTTTACTATTTCTACAGAGGTGTATGACTTGAATATGGTTGTCCTGTAAATTTTGAGAACAGTACCCAACACACATTGTAAACTCCTTTGTAGAGTTCAATAAGAATAGGGTAAAAGGTCACACTCTCAAACTGCAGACTGGAGGGGTGTTCAATTATAAAGCAAGAAGCTTGTTTAACAATCTGGGATACTGTGGTTTCATTTATTTTCGTGGGTACCAATTTCGTGGTTTAGTGAAGATTGATAAGTTCATGGATTCTAAAATTCGTGGTTCGGAAGTCTGCAGCGTACAGTTCAATGTTTAATTTCCTTTTCCTGGGGTATCAAAATTCGTGGGTAAACCCCACCCACGAAATCCACGAAAATTGATACCCCACTAATAATAATGAAACCACAGTAATTAATGTTTAAACTAAACTCACAACAGTGACCACTGATCATGTAGAAGGCAGTTGGCTGTTTTCAATTGTGGATATTTGAATTGCCGTTTATATACTTGTATATGTGATGTGTCGGGTACACTTAATCCACATCTCATTACCTTCAAATTTTCTATCATTTGTTCATATTTCTCTGTTATGCTAAATCTTCACTGATTTTGACCTCAGACATTTTTTGACTTTTTACAAATAACACATACAAACCTGGTATTAGTTTGAGCATCGCTGTCATTTGATCGTGTTGACTGTCGATTATAGGTGCCGCTGTTGTCACTCTGAGTAGGGAAATCCCCTTTGTGTCGTATGCTCGTGATGGTGATGCCATCGTTACTACTGAACTGTGTTGATGCTTTGTTGGAAATTTTTCTCAGATCTGGTGAGTACTCCTGAAACATATAAGGAATAAAATGTTTGTTATAGGGTTGCCACCATTATAAAGTAAAAAAAATGTGTCGAAGACCGAAATGGCCAGATTTCGTTTAACAGGAAGTAGATGAGTGACAAACCTGAAATCAATTCCAACACTATGGAAGCTTATGCTGATGTTGCATACCAAATATCAGTAGGCTGTGATTAGTATGTGCAGAAAAACTGTTACAGAAATGTTTTTTACCAGTCCGCCCAAAATTCATCATGCAATAACCTGTGTGAAATATTTTAAAAATTGTTAAAATAAATGACCAAAATATGTTTTACTTATGGAGATAAATACCTGTGCTTTTTTTATATCCTCTGCCTTTATCAATTTAAATGCATGGAAAATATTTGATTTACCCATTGACCCCCTATTTTCTTTTCATTATTTTCTAATATCATGTACATATAAAATTCAGCAAGATTGAATAATTAGTTCAATGCTTAAAAGGTCAAAAACTCATGAGGAGTCAAATTAGCTGCCAATTTTTTTAACACTTATATCTTCAGGGCTAACCCATGCACATATTTTTTTTCAGTATTTTCTAACATGAAAGATCATTTTTAGGACCACTATCATTTTCAGGTGCCTATCTCCTTATGTCAAGTTGTGGTCAGTTCATGGCCATTTATATGCCACTGTTAAATGACCACAATCTTAGAGTCTGGTCAGCGTCAGGTTTACTGATGGTATCTCTTACATAAAGAATGGAGGATCAATATGTATTCTGCTTACATCAAATTGTGGCCAGTTTATGGTCATTTCTGCACTCGTAGACAAATATGGAATTTCTCAAATGAGTGCAGATGTTGGTTTGTCGTAGAAATTCGTTTTGTCCTCCTTTACCGGATTTGACACACTGAACTGGAAATTAGCAACTAGACAGATGTGCTTTAGCAGTCAGGAACCGCTTACTCTTCTGGAGCACCTGAGTTTACTCATGTTAGGACTTGAGTTTGCTTTGTTGATTTCTGTTCTGTTGATTTTGTGTTTTTTTGTGTTTCTTTGTGCTGTTCTTGTTCGTGTTTACCGGATTCGTCGTTACCCTTTCGGACTATAGACACTCGAATGCCCCATTGGTGCCTCTTTGCTTCTACGCCACTGTTCTATGACCACTAAAGAATGGAAGACCAGTAGATCTTTGACTTACATCAAATTGAGGCCAGTTCATGGCCATTTCTACACCACTGTTATATGACCACCATCTCAGATCCTGATCAGCGTCAGTTTTACCTATCGTATTGTGTAGGTCTGTATATATCTGTGGAAATCTATGGAAGGAAAATAATCAGTACTGGAAGTTTGAGAAGAAATAACCATTCACCATTGGAAGAAGATTGTGATTTTGTATGTATTGTCATCCTTACCAGGGATTGGGAAGGCAGGGGCCATGGGCCATTGGCACTTCAAAAATGAAAATGGCCCCCTTTATATAAAATCTTAAGAAATGGACCCTTGAAATTTTGAATTTCCATGAAAAAAGTGGTAAATGGCCCTCTGCTGAAAATTCCTTCCAAAACCCTGCGGCTAACTGGATATGACCAACAAAAGATATTTGTCTGTCAAAGGGTTCTGTGCTGAAATGACCGTTAGAAATATGGCAGGTGTGCTTACTCTTCTGGAGCACCTGAGTTTCCTTTTGTGACTTGACTTTGTGTTGTTCGGTTGTGTTTTCATGTTGTCTGTTTCTTCGTGCTGTTCTCGATCATATTTACAGGTTTTGTCTTTGCTCTTTAAGACTTTTGGTTTTGTTTATAGAAGTTGTGCCCTGTGTTTTTTTACACATCTCATTATGTGTGTGTGTATTTCTATACATCTTGTTATGAGTGTGTGTATTTTTTTACACATCTCATTATGTGTCCTGTGTACTTTTTACACATCTCATTATGTGTGTGTGTATTTTTTTTTACACATCTCATTATGTGTGTGTGTATTTTTTTTACACATCTCATTATGTGTGTGTGTAATAGATTTAACACATTCTTCGACACACTTGGGCCATACCAGGTGGTAAGTTTTAATGGTGGAGGAAACCATCAAGCATGGACAGGTATCTAACACACCTAATTACATACAGGTGAGAAAGGATTATAAAGGTGGACTGAATCCTATTCACCTGTAGAGGTAAATGACAAGTGATGAATAGTGTGGTATTCAAACCAGCCCCTTAGATCATTTAGCCATCCAGGTGCTCCCAAGATTCATACCTTGTTCTAATTTAGATTTAGAATACATTTTATGGGGAGATTTGTTCATGGTGACACTAATGCAAGCCTTACCTTGGGTCGACTGAGAGGTCCAAACATTGATGAAGCTCATAAAATGTGGATTTAAAAAAATCTATTCTCTTTCTTTCAAACTCTTGAGATTTGTTGAACACCTAAAAAAAAAAATATGAAGTTACTTTGGGTGCAGCCTATGGGGGAGTGCAAATATTGTAAATAGAATTGTAGTCTTCTATGGAAGATGTATGTTGCCTGGGTCTTTAAATATTCTGTAAACAGGAAGTAGATGAGTTACGAGCATAAAGTTGGTTTACACCATTTAGTACTATAGGACACAGCTACATGCACATATCAAATATCAGGAGGCTGATGTTGTCATGAAGTTGACAGAAAAACTGGTAGGGAAATTTTTGTGACATAGCAGTATGCAGGACAGTGTCAGACTTTTGCAACATGAAATTAAATTACTTCAAGAAAGTGACCTTTTTTTTTTGGTATCACCATACCACATTAGCAACAAAAATGATGACAGCTCCATCTGTTATTGCTAACTGGAACTTGTACAATCTAAAATCAGTAAGCCAAATATTCAAAGTAAATATATCATTATGAACTTTGTGAAATTGGTGGGAATTGCTTGCATATTACTTGTACATATTTGTTGAATTATTTGCATTATAAAACATAACTAGTTTCAATTACAAGACACTCAGTGATTTTTAGTAGGAGATTGTAGATTTTAAAATTGCTCTTGTTTTATGTACATTTTTTCCTAGATCTCATTGTTTATTATTTATGCTAATTTTGAACTTTGAACTCTAACCTCTGTCATATCCTCTATATACTTGGCATTGTAGTTGTTGATATCATTCAGGGCCGCCTCGTATTTCTCTTTCAGATTGGCCACTTCCTGTTGACATTTCTGTAATCGTTCTTCCATCTTCTTTTTCTGTAAGATAGAATATATTGAGTTAAAACAGAAATGAAATTTTCTCATGTAATCTCCATATGATGTACTTCCTTCAAATAAAGTTTCATTAAAATCCATCAAGCAGATTAGGAGTTATGCTAAGGAGATACATGGACCGACGGACTAACAAGTGTGATTCCTAACTTGTTTACAGGGGGTATCAGATAAAATGGTTTTCAACAAACACCATTATGTCTGCAAGAAAGATGAACAAGTTAGACAGAGAAATTACAAAATTGATTTACATGTCAATCGTTAACTTATTGTTCCATTACACCATAAAGGTCGTGGATCTAAGAAAATCAGTTTCCATTCCAAAGCACTACGGGTAAGTCAGATATATTTTATTTGTATCACAATATTGTTTAATTTATTTGATTCAGTCAAATTTATGGAAGCCCCAACATAACACCAACTAAAATATATTTAACTTGTGCACTCGAGTTACAAACTGGTGCACACAAGTTAGTAAATCCTGCTCACAAGTTTCAAACTGGTGCGCACAAGTTTCAAACTCAAATTGAATATTTTTGTTTGTTTGTGGCACGTAGAGGCTTCCATACAAAGGAGTATATTCTGAAAGGGCCAAAAACGGCCCTAAATTTCAAATTCGAGACAGCTACGAAAAAATGCTGATAGAATGGTCATAAGACCCTATACTTTATAAAATGTCATAAATTGTGCATGAATTGTTTACTTTTGTGAACAACAGTCACCTTTAAAGTTAGTGAACTTTTTTAAAAATCGCTGTTTTTGACATATTTTGCCTCTTTTTTGGTATAAATTGATGAATATAGTGTTGGCCGCATATTCTGACCAAAATTATTTTTTGGTTAAAATATTCACTTTTAAGTAATGAATTAATAAACAAAAATCTATGTTGGTCAGAGCATGCGGCCACTTTTGATTTTGGCACAATAGTGGTGAAAAGGGGTAAAAAATCGACAAAAATGAAGATTTTCCTGATTTTTCACATATTTAGGGTGCCTTCGAAGGAAACAGCACAATTCTTTCACAAGGAAACAATTTTAATTGTAAAAAATATGTATTCTGTGAGCTATTTTCAAAGCATTCATTAAGGTTTCTTGAAAATCAAAAATCAGCCAAATTACAGGGCCATTTATAGGCCTTTGTGAACATACTCCTTTGATTTGATCCTGCACTGAATTTTTCCCTAATTCTATTTTCATTGATCTACTTCTATCAAATCAGGATGGTTACCCTTAAACCCTATACATAAGCTGCTTTTAATATCAATAATGTTGTCTTCTCACGATTCTGAAGTATTACATATTACTGATCAATACTGGTTTTTTCTTAACAACTTTCTTTAAAGACTATAAACCGACATAAAAATATACTTAGTTCCTACATTTGATTCTGCTGATCAATTACATGTTAGTGCAATGGAATAAATACAAACAAGATATATAAGTGGTGTAATTCAAGATTTAGTTGTTGTTGATAAAATATATGCATAAATCACTGTCCACACTAGTGTGATGTACAACAATGTAAGAAGGTGGACCTGAGATCATTTACCAGAATATTTGGCAAAAATACCTTGTTTACTGTGAATTTATTTTGGTTTTTACACTAAATAATTTTTACTCTTGCATATTAACCAAATGAACATATGTAGAGTTTCATGAAAATTGAGAAAAATGTATCTCCCATTTTTTTTTTAATAAGCAAGAGTTATCTCCCTAAAAATATGATGCCCCACACAGTGGCCCCACACTGAAACATGAATCTGATGTTAAACCTGAAATAGAATGGACAAACAGACCTGGACACTAAGACAATAACATGTGGAGTAAGTCTATGTAACACAGCCTGACTTACAATGGACAAACCTCAACACTATAGGTTAGATGTGGAATAAGTCTATGTAACACAGCCTGACTTAGAAAGGACAGACCTCAACACTATAGGTTAGATGTGGAATAAGTCTATGTAACACAGCCTGACTTACAATGGACAAACCTCAACACTATAGGTTAGATGTGGAATAAGTCTATGTAACACAGCCTGACTTAGAAAGGACAGACCTCAACACTATAGGTTAGATGTGGAATAAGTCTATGTAACACAGCCTGACTTACAATGGACAAACCTCAACACTATAGGTTAGATGTGGAATTAGTCTATGTAACACAGCCTGACTTACAATGGACAAACCTCAACACTATAGGTTAGATGTGGAATTAGTCTATGTAACACAGCCTGACTTAGAAAGGACAGACCTCAACACTATCATGACTATATGAGCTTTTGATTTACCAGTAGGGCATAAAATTTAAACAAATTACATTTTCATATTGAACCTGGGTAAAGCTACCTGTATGAATGTAACAGGTGATTGTACAGAAACTCTATCTTCGCCTATTGTGTACACAGATTAAGATGAATGGAATTTTGTTACATTTATCAATAGAGATGATAGCCTTACCAATGCAAGATCGATTATTATGTCTATTCAAATATAAGCAAGATAAGCTGGTGTAATGAAATACAAATTTCATATCTGGTCTAACAGGAGGGAGATGAGATCAATCTTACAATTAATTCAACACCCCCACCCCGAACCCCAAATAACAATGTCTCAATCATTCATGTTCTGCATGTAGCAGTGCAAGTCAGGCAAAGTGGTCTACTAGTTGCTGGTTTCAATACAGCAGCTGCACTAATACCTCATGTACCTTGTTCACACAAACACCTCTTTCAGTTCCGAAGTGCTTAATTCCGATTTATATAACTTCACACGATCATCCTAACATAGGTATTAAACGTCTTTTACGTCTAGACAAGAAGTTTTAGTTCGGAATTAGCTTTAATTAGGTTGTCAAACCACTGCCTTGCGCCAGAGCGACTCTGGATTGACAACTTCGGAATTAATGGCGATTATGTGTGAACACAATGCTTATCAAGACTCAATTCCGAGTTGAAATCGGAATAAAAGTATTCGTGTGAACAGGGTATGAAGATCATAGTTGTGATCCTGCTTAAGCAAATTGTCCAGTCCTTGTATGTTATTTAACAAAACAACTGCATTGAACAAGGTTTAATTGATAAGCCTACATGCCAAGAATCAGTAGTAATTTCCCACCCTACAAAAATAAACGTCACCTAGATGTGTGTTCAAAACGGGTGTTTAACCAAAACAGTTTTAACCTGCAAACAGCCTGCTAGATACAATGTAGCATCTTTACTAAGGAAAGCTTTAACTCTGATATGCCCCCCCTTGTCTGAAAAAAAATAATAGTTGGATATAGAGGAAATCCCTGAAGCATGACCTGGGTGGTCCCATTCTTAGACAGTCAGTAGCCCCCCTCCCCATCGGTTTTTTGAAATTTCTGGATCAGCCATGTTCATTCATCATCATCATTCATAGTTGAGCTTTACTCCTTGCTTGTGAAAACTATGCACACAGATATTCCCTAGACCAGGGTGTTGATCTATTTCATTTTCAATTGCATAGATGCAAACCAATGTGGGTAGAAAAGGATGCAATAAATACTAACATTATTTTTGTTTTTATATTCAAGATGGATATGATCTTAATGCAAATTTAGGGTCAACATAAAAATGTCAAAACTTTTAACAGCTTAATTTATACCCATATATCATTCTGCAAAATTAGTTGTAACTGCATATCTAAGATTAAAGGAATGTTGTTGTTAGAATGAAACTTTTTTTTATAAACCATACATCTTGTTTAGTAAAGATGTTTTGCGTGTAGTAAGTTTTTCTAAGTCATTTTACCTCTCACTTATTCTCACATGGTTTATGACAAGAAAATTTCCAAAGTCAAAGCTTTCATATAAAATTTCTTTATCAGGATGGTCTTTCCCATAAAATAAAATAAAATATAAAATTTTTCAAATTCCTATCACAGATTTCATATTAGATAAAGTTTTATCGTGTTCCTACTACAATCTTACAATAAATTGTATCATTTCAACGTATTGTTCATTAAACCGAGGCTGTCCTTACTCAGTATCTACATAACCGAGGATAAGTAAATATCGTCCAACCCATCAAATCGTTAAAATTTCACGCCGGCTGAACAAGGTATTGTAATCATGCCCTTATTGGGTCAAATTTCATGTAAATGGACACTGGCATCTATTTGTATTATGTATGATATGTTATTAAAGTAGTTGTAGGTAGGGCAGCATTAATACAGGTGTACTGATAGAAGATGTGTACTTAGATGTGTATGACCGTATTTCAGATGTCAGTTCCCTAACCACACTAGGTACTTGTCCAAAATTCCTATCAAACTATAAATTACATGTACATGTATGTACATTGCTGAAAATTTCTAGATTCTGAAGATCCAAACTGTACAAAAATATTCTATGTTTATGCAAATCCTCTAATAAAAATTGTGTTAATCTTATAAATTTTTATTTAACCATTTTAAAGGTTCACAAATGTTATGAACAGAATGTCAAAACTATAGCGCTTCTGTATCCTAAATGCCATACCCTAAAGAGTTCCTAATATTTAGTTCTATAGGGGCAAAGAACAATATTATCAGTTATCCTTTAGACTTCATGTATCAGGCATCCCCTTATACCAGTTTTTTATATGGATTTTTCATTTTATTCTTCTACATAAGTTAACCTGCTATTCTTCATGTAAACATGTACCGTACATGATGTACCAGGTACAAAATGTACATGAATTTGATACCCTCATAATGCAAATTGAATCTTAAAACTTGACTACTTTCAATTTCTGGTATGCATGTATTTAACAAAGGAAATATGACAAGATCATCCATTGTCAAGATAATCCTTCATATAAATCACCCCCTTCACTTTCAAGTACTCAATCTTAACGTCCCAGATAAAGGCATGAACCTCGTGATTTATTAGCCAGACTTTATAATGAAGTGACCAGTCAACAATGTAAACATTATCAAAAGGTCTGGTTCATTCCATTATCGCGACAATAGTCCCCCTTCACATAATCAAAAGGTCTGGCTAGTTCTATTAAATTGGAAATGGTCACAGTCCAGTCCAGAGCTATTTCAAGACGAAGAAAGAATGAGATTTTTGTGAAACAGATTGTATTGAAACTTGAACTGGGGTGGTTTAATATAGGGTATCTATTGTTCAAAGTTAACAAAATGAAAAAAGATGGTATTTGGAGTATGCATTGACCATGTTGACAAATATTTCAATACCTGTATATAATTTTGAATGAACAGCATAACTATTCATTTTCTCATCTTAATGTATATTTAGAAGTGTTCCATCTAAAAGTAACAAGAATGTCCAAAAGACAAAATGCCAGGGATCATTTTGGGAGGGGCCATGTGTCAAATCCCCCATTATTTTTAAAAATGGCCCATCAAAATTATTAAGATGGGCAATGGCCCATTGATTTCAGAATAAATTCATGAGTTAATTCAATAGAGAAAATAAAAGGAAAAGGTGCACATGGCCTGTGGTCCACATCAAAAATGGGTCATTAACCCATCCAGCTCATTATTCAGAATGATCCCTGAAATGCCTCATGGCAACATTTGGGATGGACAGACTCAAACACTTTTTGCACCCCTAGATGGGGCATAAAACTAATTAAAATGGCAAGGAAGAGTATGTTAACATATTTAATGAAGATAATCACATGTATAAACTTCCCCTTTTCTTACATTGCCGTACATGTACTAGTTTTACATGTACAAGTGTAGACAATAGTACATGTACAAATGTACATGTAATACACACAGTTTCTATTTCATTTTCTACAGGATATTGCTTTATGTTTGAATCAACATGATCCACCACAAAAATAAACCAATACACCAACATATGGATATGATACATGTGTACATGCATGTTGTGTATGTTTACAAACAGATATTAAAATATCAAATAGCAATTTAAAGTCATTTTATGTAGAATTTTCAAACCTATCAACTGTCATAAAGATTCAATTTTGGAAAAGTTTCAAAACCATTCTCCCAACCCCCATTATCCACCTTCTCTATTCTAAATGTTGGACTTGTAACCGATACATTGTCCTTTGTCTAATATAACATGATAGTAAACAGCTAGTATTACTGTTTAGCTTTAATATAAATTGAAAGTTTATTTTTCATTTTACTTAAAATTGAAAGTTTTTTTTTTAGTTAACTTAAAATCAATGTTGCTTAAAAATCAAAAGCTGAAAACAGATTTTTCAACTGTCAAACTTTTCTCACTTAGTTTCACAGGAGGATGTGACAAAAAGTTAACTACATTGGCAAACAGGAAGTAGATGAGCTTCAGACCTAATAGAATCCTGTGATATGGGACCACATGTAGAAGTTATATACAAAATTCCGTAAAAGCTTATACCTATCAGGTATCTAGAGGCTGCAATTAGGTCTTGAAGAGGAAACTGTCCAAATTGAAACTGTTCAAAATGTTTTTTTTTTCTGCGACAGGGACTTGCAAAACCAGGGGTTCAAATTAATATTTGAAAGCAAAGGTCCAGGGCTTTTTACAGTATTAGCTGGAAAGTCCTCCAAATGTTATAAATAAGTCCTCAATAGGAGTAACTATAAACACAAGCAAGTCCAGGACTTTCGAAACAAGAATTCCAAAGGTCCTGAATCAAAAATTGAAGATCCCAGACCTCAGACCAGTGATAATTTGAAGCCCTGAAAACATTAACCATTATATATACATTGATGTATGTAAACATGGGTTTGCACCATGTAGAAAAAACTTAGTAAAGAATGTATTGTTATTTCATATATTTCAGTTTTGGTCCAACAGATCTAGTACTCTAGTAATCTAGATAAATTATTTTTGATTCTTTTACATCAGTCAATAGATGTTTCTTCTAATTTTTATGTTATTAGGATACAGTCTTCCAGTCTAGATATGTCTTTCTCGTGTCCAACATGGTCTTTAACTTTAAAATCAGATTTAAACACTAAATCTAAATACAACTTTTTCCCACACTATAAACACAAATACAAGAAAACCAACAGCAAAAACAACAAGTCAGTATAATGGTTAATTTCAACAAAATATAAAATCAAACAAAAAACTGTTAAAATATCTCTCTCTTTTTCACTTCTACATTTGTATTGTAAAAATTACCTCGTTACAACAACAGGAGGAATCTCCCTGACGAGGAAAAGAAGAAAAACAATAGAATGCATGTATTTATAGTGCTGTACATGCAGGTAGAAAATCTTGCACATTAAGATACATGTAGGGTAACAGGTTTCAAAACTAATCCAGCCCTGTGAAATTTACCATCACATATTTTCTTGACTGAAAACAAACTAATGCATCATCAATTATAATCAAAGTTTCTTCTTCTATTCCATACAATCTAACTTAAAATAGTATATCCCCGGGTATATCGTGTCATCGTTTTTAGTGGTGTTGATTTGGTTTGCAGTAATTTTCTCAGTCTTACCCAATCAAGCACCACCAAGTCATTGTTTTCAGTACATGTATTATTGATTTGGTGCACCATACTTTTCTCAGACTAACAGAATCAAGAGCCTCTGTGTTGTCATTTTCAACATTATCATGATTATTGACCTAGTTTGTCATACTTTCTTGTTGCTTTTCTCAGACTTACTGAATCAAGTGCCACCAAGTCATCATTTTTAATGCTGTTGATTGGTTTGCAGTACCTTTTTCAGACATATGGAATCAAGTGCCACCAAGACCAAGTCATCATTTTTAACATTGTTGCTTTTCTCAGACTTACTGAATCAATTGCCACCCAGTCATCATTTTTAACGTTGTTGCTTTTTTCAGACTTACCAAATCAATTGCTACCCAGTCATCATTTTTAACGTTGTTGCTTTTTTCAGACTTACCGAATCGATTGCCACCGAGTCATCATTTTTAACGTTGTTGCTTTTTTCAGACTTACCAAATCAATTGCTACCCAGTCATCATTTTTAACGTTGTTGCTTTTTTCAGACTTACCGAATCAATTGCCACCCAGTCATCATTTTTAACGTTGTTGCTTTTTTCAGACTTACCAAATCAATTGCTACCCAGTCATCATTTTTAACGTTGTTGCTTTTTTCAGACTTACCGAATCGATTGCCACCGAGTCATCATTTTTAACGTTGTTGCTTTTTTCAGACTTACCAAATCAATTGCTACCCAGTCATCATTTTTAACGTTGTTGCTTTTTTCAGACTTACCAAATCAATTGCTACCCAGTCATCATTTTTAACGTTGTTGCTTTTTTCAGACTTACCGAATCGATTGCCACCGAGTCATCATTTTTGACATTGTTGACTTGGTTTGCCGTACTTTTCTCTGCCTTACAAGCGTTGTGGTAATCCTTTCTACATGCCTGGACTTTGTTGTATTTCTTTTCCCATGGTTTTTGTGCCTATGGAAAGGGAAAAAAATTATACAAAACTTAAAGTAATATTTGCTTTCCTCTTTTACTTATCAATGAACATAACACATTTGTACTGTAAATCTGGAAATTTTTGCATGAGAGTTATTTTCCCTGAATACCCCCTTCACATATACATGTACCTGTATACAAGATTTCGTATTCGATCACAGAGACATAACTCTTTGCTTTCTAGCTCATGTGAAATCGTCAGAACTCGTGAAAGGATTTTTGACATGTCTTGATCTCACATACCCACATTCTTGGGCAGGATATAACTAGAAAAACTGTGAGCCGCAGCTCACAAATAAATACCCCCCACCCCAAAACAAATTAATCAGATAAAATTCTAAAATAGGAGATGCACATCTACATTATGTCACAGAAATTGTGTGTAAGTTTCATGAAAATCCATCAAGGGGTTTAGGAGGAGTTGCGGATAAGAGATGGGCACCCCCATGTAGTCGAATGGCTAAGTCCATGTTTCGCTATGGGAAACCCCAAAAATCATTCTGATCAAATTTTAAAATAGTAGGTGCACATCTACATTATGTCACAAAGATTGTGTGTAAGTTTCATGAAAATCCATCAAGGGGTTTAGGAGGAGTTGCGGATAAGAGATGGGTACCCCCATGTAGCCGAATGGCTAAGTCCATGTTTTGCTATGGGAAACCCCAAAAATCATTCTGATCAAATTTTAAAATAGTAGGTGCACATCTACTTTATGTCACAAAGATTGTGTGTAAGTGTCATGAAAATCCATCAAGGGGTTTAGGAGGAGTTGAGGATAAGAGATGGGTACCCCCATGTAGCCGAATGGCTAAGTCCATGTTTTGCTATGGGAAACCCAAAAAATCATTCTGACCAAATTTTAAAATAGTAGGTGCACATCTACATTATGTCACAAAGATTGTGTGTAAGTTTCATGAAAATCCACCAAGGGGTTTAGGAGGAGTTGCGGATAAGAGATGGGTACCCCCATGTAGTCGAATGGCTAAGTCCATGTTTTGCTATGGGAAACCCCAAAAATCATTCTGATCAAATTTTAAAATAGTAGGTGCACATCTACATTATGTCACAAAGATTGTGTGTAAGTTTCATGAAAATCCACCAAGGGGTTTAGAAGGAGTTGTGGATAAGAGATGGGTACCCTGAAGTGTAACGGAAGGACGGACGGACGGAAGGACGGAAGGACGGACGGAAGGACGGACGGACACCCCTATCACTATATACCCCCCACTTTTGAAGTGGGGGGTATAAAAATAACTAACAGGAATGTGGCTCCTAAAACATATTATAAGAATTTTAAAATTCTAACTAAATATATAGCTACAGAATCTGTATGCTGAAAAAGGTTCATTTAGATTTATTCATTGGTTATATATTTTCATACACTGCTTTAGAGGAAAATAGAAATTCATCTAATTTTGTAACGTGTTTTTGCATCTTGATAATACATGAATAAATAAATCTGAGCACTTTACTTTTATATACATGTATACATATCTAGGCATATTCTAGTGGTTATTTTTGTCAAGAAGAGGGTCTTTCATTGCACTCTAGGATTGGACTTGAATCAAATAAATCAAGGGCCAATTGAAAGACAGCAAGCAGTGACCACTGGTGACATTGAAGGCTGCTGGCTGTTTTTTATTGTGGATTTTTTTAAATCAACGTTCACTTATTCCATATTATCTCATTATCTTCTATATACATGCATTATATATATTTGTACAAAATATGCATTTTTTTATCTCCCATTCATGTTACATATCTACATTCTGTAGGTTATTGTCAGACGTTAGAAAGATTACAAAAAGTTCAAACTAGAATTTTAAATTTTCATGTTTACTTTAAACATGTTAAACATGACACGTTAAAATGAATGATTATCTTATAGGGGTTCTTCGTGTTGGAATTTATGTCAACCTTTTAATGATCTTGTGGTTTTGAAGCCTTTGAAAAATGATGTACTTGTTTTCATGTAATGTGGTGTGTCCATGTATATGTCAAAAGGAAATAAAAAGCTACACCGAACGCAGCATGATACGACCGCAACAAGTTGAACCCTGTACATTGGAGGCCCAATATGGATAGTCTATTGCTTTGGTCACATGCAGCCCATGGTGGACTTACAAAGCTTTTTTACACATGTAACCCATGGTGGACTTTAAAATGCATATTTGACACATATATATTTACAATAACATTTAATAGAAAAAAAATAATTTCTATATTCATTGACATTTTTGACACGATTAAGCCCCTTTTGGCCCTTTTTAAAAAAAGGTAAGGTATTAGGACCACAAACCCCAAATGCAATAAAAAGCTTCCTTCAGTGTATATAATCATCATATTTAAACTTCATAACAATTGGCTGGCCCAATACAACTAAATTTCTTGTGTTAAACTATTTGCCTTGACCAACTGTTAAAAATGGTTTTTTTTGTCCCTTTGACCCCATATATCTCAAAAACAGTAAGAGATTTTGCAAATCTGATTGAAAAATGCAGGCAGGGATTTTCACAAGGATTCCAATGAAAAAAAGATTTTGAAAATCGGACCACAAATAAAAAAGTTGATTTTTTGGGTGTGGCCCGTCTTTGACCCCCTGTACCAATGTAACGGTTCAATATACATCAAAACCATTGACACATTTTGTTGACAGAATTTAATGAGGAATTCAATAAAAAAAGAATTTTCAAAATCAAATGAATAATAAACATTCTACAACAGTTTTGTCAATATACCCGTTTTAGCCCCTTTTGGCCCTTTTTTCTAAAACAATAAGGGCCACCAACCCCAAATACAATAGGAACCTTCCTCTAGTGGTTACAAACATCATATCAAAATTTCATAACAATTGGTCAATATTTACTCAAGTTATCGCACGGAAACCAAATGTCCCCAGACGACGATGATAATGACAACAACGACAACGACAGCATCATACCATTATATGTCCGCAAATTTTTGCGGTCGTATAAAAATCTTTTTTTGCCTTTGAAGCCCTGGCCTCCTGTTTTTGAAGAGTATGTTCAGCAATAAATTCTATAAGTCTTAAAGTTATTTTAGACTTAAGTAAAGAAACTTTCTAATCTTTTACAGTTTTTTTTTCACTTTCTCTTCATAGAAGTTAAGAAACGATCTGTTATTTCATTTTAATTTATTATGTTTATTGCCATGAAATCGCATTGTAATCCTGTCTGCTTCAAATTTACTTAGAAACAATGTACTTATACAATGAAGGCCAAGTTCATGAAGTTAGGGAAATTAATTTGAAGGTTGTGAACATCTTAACATTGTGGTCTTGTGATCATTTACTCCATATCCTTACATAAAATATTTATTACAGGAGTTTGTCTTTTATGCGGTGTGGAGTAAGTTGAACAATTCCCCGTGTTTAAGATGTATGCTCTTTCTTTTTTAGATATGATGTACTTGTACATGTACATGAGGTTACTTCTCATGTGTTCACTTTGTTTTTAACCCCTATCTAAATTTATGTTAATTCTAAAACCTAAGGTTTAATGTCCTCCATCGTAGTTTTGCCCTTAGCTATATACAATGATATACATGAATATTTGGATTTCATTTGGTTTTATGCATTTTGAATATCTTTTGAATTGTGGATTTCCTTTGTTTGGGTTCTAGTTCTGCTGATGAGGAATAATTTTTCGAAATGGTCATACAGCTCATAAAAATCTGTCAAAGTCAAAAATGGCCGGATTTCGTTAAACAGGAAGTAGGTGAGCAACAGTCCTGAAATCGTATCACACGTTATGGGACCCCACCCCGATGCTACATACCAAATATCAAGTGGCTGTTATTAGTAGTTGCTGAGAAACGTGTTACGAAAAATTTTCCTCGCCCGCCCGCCATTCACCATTTTTTAACCTGGATTTTTCACTCCGTGAAATCCGGCCAAAAATTAATTGCGATTGGAGTTAACATATGTGTTGTGGTCTCCTGATCCTTTCATAAATTATGGTATAATATATGTATGAAAAATCTAAATACTTGAATTAACATGGAAAATTATATCATAAGACATAAATTTATTGCTGTGCCCTTATAAATCATAAATGTACGTGTCAAAATGACATATAATGCCCCCACCTCCCAACTTCTAGGACAGACGGACAAAAGGACCTGAGCTCTATATCATTGTATATGCCCTCCCTTCTGGTACATAAAAACTATAAATGTATAAATACATGTACATTGTAAGTTACACAGACATTTGTAAAAATCGGGTAGATTATACTTCATAAAAGCAAAACTTGAAAAATAATCAAAAGAGTTTAAAGGTTCCCCCTTCCTCTGATACTGTAAACTGGGAAAGTTTTGTGCCAGTTTTATTTTTTTGCGATTTTCGCGTTGACATTGTAATCGCGAAAATTTAACAGCGCGAATATGTTTGTTTTCCATTGTACATGTATTGACTAGTCTATGGAAAATAACATTTCAACGCGAAATTAAAACTGCGCAAACTAATATTTTTCCGTACAACCACCAAAAGAAAGACTGCGCGAAAATTTCCAGGTTTACAGTAAATAAATTGATCAATTCTCATATGATTGGTAACACTTTTCATGTAGAAGGATACCAGTACTGTATACATGTACATGTACATTTATATTATTACAAAATCATTTTTATGTTGGTTCTATTATCACATGATTACATGCATGACATGTAAACAAGCTGATTTACGATTAGCACCAGGGACAAGGGTACAGACATGTATTTATACTAGTAATTAAACATATTTTTCGTACAATGATCAAACTTTTATGTTGTTTCTAATTATCACCTGATTACATCAATCAATAGACAGAATATCATAACTAATAACCAGGCAGTAAATAACATAACACATTACACCTTTGAAGCCCTTAGGACATGGCAACATGACATGATATTCATCCCTCATTACATCCTTTTACTGCTAAGTGATTTGTACATTTATAGGATTGTTGTCCTTTCATTATTTTTAGATATATATTATTTGTTACAAAGTCAATGAAGTGAATTACCCATTCATGCGGTTGAATCGAAATCTGGGTCAAAATGAGAATAATTTGTACAATGATCTACTTTGTACTTACCACGAACTGATTTGTTTACACTTACAATCGAAGGTCAATTGTTAAATAGAAATCGGAAGACAATTAGTGATAAATGTATGTTAACAGAAGGAATTTAATCTTTTACAAACGTGAAACAAGAAAGAATCCTAAGATTTTAAAAATCTGTCAGTCAGGAAGTTTGTGAGTGACAGACCTGAAATTTAATCTGACAATAAGGAACCCCACCCTGATGCTGTATTGCCAAATATCAAAAAGGCTGTGATTAGTTGTTGCTGAAAGAACTGTTACAAAAATTTCTTCTCCACCTGCACAACCCCCGACTGACATTCACCTCTTTATTTATAACCCAAATTTTTCACTCCGTGAAGTCTGGCCAAAAATGAAGTCTTTGCTACATTGCTAAGTGAGAAGAATGAAATTATTATCATGATAATAGGGAAATGTTTGAGGAAGTAAAATGGGTTCAGAAAAATATACACTTTTGATGAATGAACAGAATTTAAAACAGGTTCTAAGATATTGTGGTATGCCCCATAGACTGCTCCATCACCCCCCCTCCCGGGCCCAACCATCTAAAAACATTTACAAAGCTAGAAAGAGTGAGATTTCGAAATGTTTAGGAAATGTAAAGGGAATGATCATCAGGGGTGAAGGCAAGCATAGTAGGCTTTTTACAAAAGAATTGACTCAGACTCCTTATTAGCCAGTGGCAGATTCAGGGGGGGGGGGGGGGGTTCCGGGGGTCGGAACCCCCTCTTTCCTCTGAAATTTTTAAATTTGTGTGTAGATTTTCAGCAAAATTTGTCTGGAACCCCCCCTTTGGCCCACAGAACCCAGTATGTGGATCCTCCTTTCGAAAATTTCTGGATCCGCCCCTGTTAGCAGTATTTCTAATAGCAAAGAAGGTAGAATCATAAAGCCAGTCGAGGATTTTTTGGAGCAGGACATTCTGTCCCATTCTCGGTTAAGATTCACAGGACCAAAAGAAGATAAAGAGGTCCAATAACACATTATTATTGAAATACTGCTAACTTCTATCGTATCAGACCTGTGAAATGCACCAAAACACCAGACCGAATGAGTTTTTTCAGGCCTCGGTCTGTCAGTCTTGTGCTTATTTCCATGACGGTATAAAGCTAAAGATGGCTTGATATGACCCCTAGACAGATCAAACTACAATCTATTGTTTGTATTTAGATAGTAAATAATGGTGAGATCAGAAGGCTTATCTTAAAAGACGTGTATCTACTGATTAAAGGTTGTCCTCTTAGTCGATGGAAAAATTTGTCAACATCAAAATTATGTAACCTGGACAAAATGTACCAACATGTATATATACAACCTGCATGACCTGATTGGGGAGTTTAACATTGTGACTATAACTAACTATAGGTTTGTAGCGGCAGCCTATACAAACAAGATGTACATGTACATGTATTTATCCTGCAATTCATTGATTTGTTACTTATATAATATTGTCATGACTGTAGAAGTTGGGGTTTTTTTTTGCGAGAGCTAAATTTGCGGATTTCTTTAAAAATAAAAGATCTTTTTCTCACGGAATTCAATTTTAGCAATTATATTAATGCAATCATATACTTTACATATACTATTTACCAGATTTGCCAAGTCCCGCAAAAAAGTGGAAATTAGATACTTGCGAAAAAAACAACTAATATACAGTATCTGACTAAAATAAGGGTCAAATAACATGAGTAAAGAACAAGAATATGTCCAAAAGACATAAAGCCCCATTTATAGCTAGCAACATTCGGGACGGACAGACATCGAACTGATCTGAACACTATATGGCCCCCTTCTTATGTAGATGGGGCATAAAAATGTTATTTCAGATACTGATTCAATAAAGCTTTTGGTATCCAAATTCAACATTTTCAAAAGTAATTAATAATTGTATACTGGTTCTTGATTAAATAGCAGGACACTGTGAACTAGTATTTTCCGCCAAGTTTGATGTTGTGAAAATCAAGTTGAAAATAAATGATTTTTAATAATCTAAAAGCATTATCTAGCATAAAATGTCTAGTGTTTTATGATTGTAAAATAACTACACTACATATATATCAGTGCCAAAAAAAAAATATAGCATTTATTGGAACTAGACATGAAACAGGTAAAAATTCTCATTAAATCTTGCAATTTTATCAATCTAACTACCATAAAAAATTCAATATTTTCGGCTATGATTAAAGTACATGTATTGCAATTGCATCACTGTTCTAGTTGCATGTATAGCAAAATTAAAAATAAATACCTTTTTAAAATTGTCTTCGAATTCTTTTGTTTCTTTGAAGTGCATCATGGACTTGTGATAATTCTCTTTCTGCCATTGTTTAATACTTTGGTAGACCTTTTGTATTAGATTCTCTGCAATCATCGTGTGGAGGTCGGCTGTACTATTAGCTTCTTCTAACAACCCTCGCCACATGCTTTGTGTCGTACCGTACTCAGGTCCTAAAAATAATATTCATGGTGAATTTTATCAAATATTATTGAGTTGTACTGATTAAGTTCCAAAACAGGTTATAAATATTAATTCTTAATTGATTTTAACCAACATGGCCAATAAATAAATATTTAACTGTATCCATTGGTCCTACATGTACGTGTGCATACATTTGTACATACAGGTCTTCATTCTTACATTGTCTTACATGTACATGTATTTGTGAGTTAAATAAGTTGGACATTGTACAAGAAGAAAAGATGAGCCAATATGCAGTCACTAAATACTAACTTAAGACATGATTTACAAATCATACATGTATTAAGAAATGGAACAGTTGGCAAAAATCTTTTCAAACAAGATTATGCCAATATAGAAAATATCTTACAATGTACAAAGAAAATTCTCATCCCCTCTCGCCCCAATTTATTTCAGCCCCTCAAAATTTTTTTTTCTCATTTTTTTGTCACTTTTAATTAAAATGACAGAATATTTGATCAGATTGAATAAAAATAAAAAAATAAAATTAGCTCTCCTGCCCAACATTTTCGGAAAAATGTTTATGAGAATCTAGGAATTATTTCATCATGGCCTTAACATGAATATGTCAAAAAGACATACATGTAATGCTATAAGACCCCTACTTTCATTGATGGGGCAAAACAATATTTGAAAGGTTATTTAGCAAATGATCATGAAGTACATTTTGTGATAAGATGTACATCTTAAAATGGTACTTAATAACTTTGTAAGATCAATGCATGCAATAAGTACATGTAAAAGTGTATTATTCAGTAACCATAGTAAAAATGTAGATACATTTGTTCATTGTGTCCATTTTAATTTTGGACTTTTAGATATCACTGAAAATAGTGACTATATACAACCCGTCCGATTTAACTTTGGACTTTCGATAACACAATAATGAAAATCTATGTCGTCATGAACATTCCAAAACTGCTAATCGTCACAGTAGGAAAACCCAATCAGATGGAAGCTGGGTGCAACATCAGTCATACCATTCATCAATATCCATTCAGATTTAATGTTAGCACGACCCATTCATTAGGTCCACGAAATGCCTTTATAGAAAACCAAGTGATTTTTAAAAGTATCAGCCAATCCCAATGTGATGATTTGTGGTTTTTGTTAATGATTGGCTTGTTCATGAAGATGTAAATTTTCATTGTTGTGTTTGCACATGTACACTTAACTTTACGCTACAATCAACAGTCCATAGTCAAATCAGACGAGTTGTATAAAGCTAGACAGTAGTGATGTTCCGATTAATCAAGAAATCTAATCGAAATGGGATTCTGATGCTACTTATTGATTATAAAATCAATTATTGATTACAAGTAATCGAAAATATTCCATTTTAGTGATTTTACACAAAAACTGCAAAGAATTACATTGATTTTGGGCAAATGTTGGGGGTAAATTAATAATTTTCATGAAAATAGTGTCTGATTTTATAATCGATTAATAATTGATTATGATCTTCCAATCATTTCTGTGATCGATTATGAAATAATTCTGATTCCCCAACACTACTAGACAGACATAGGGAAAAATAGAAAATGGTGCAGTGCCATGTGTTTCTATAGCTACCTTTATCAAGGTAATTATTCCAATTTTTAGTCCATTCTAACAGTTTTTTAGAATATCCTTTTTCAATTTCGGCTCTTTCATTGATAAGTGATCGGAGGCTATCACAGAGTTTGTATCCATTGTCACATCGTTTCACAGTCTTGCTATACTTCCCGATCTCCCAGAAACTATCACTGCTCGCCTGCATATCATCGTGAATTGACATTTTATACTGGGTCTGTATGGAGCCCTCTTTGATACCCTAGGGAAAAAAAATAAAGATTAATTTATCAAAGATTAATTCAATGTTATTATTTCAACTTACACATGTTACATGAAACTGTACCATGTACATGATGTATGGACCCCTCCTTCAAAATCATGGGGAAAAAGTAAATGAATAATGATCATGATGATATGAAGTATACCCAATCTGTGCCAAAAACTTTTAGTTACTAGCTACATAGCCTGAACCATGAAATTCATATGTCATTAATACAATGTTTTACTCAAAATAAAAATGCAAACAAATATTTGCTCATTTCACTAGCTCTTAGGAATTTGTATTGCCAAAAGTGCCCTGCTTTTGGCAAAAAGCAAAGACTGTATGTCATAATGATATGTTTGTATGGAACGACATTTAATACCCTTTGACCAAAAAAAACACCAAAGAATAATATTACTTATTATGTTATACAGTAATACCCAGACCAGACCTATTCTCCCTGACATTTTACTTGTAGAACATTTGTACAATGTATTGGAAAAGAAATTTTGAGAGAAAGGAGGAAATCTAACATCCGAACATCCCCTGGTCCTATAATACATGTACATGTAATTTCCCTTTTTTAAGTCTAACTCTGCCATTCAAAATTAAATTTGTCAAGCTGAGTAGTCATTGAACGTTTCTTTGAAAAAATACCAAAAACGCCATTGTATTTCCTGACATACTCGAGATACATGAGATAGGTCAAAATCCACTTAAAACTTTGTCAAAGCTAGGAAGTAATCACTTTAAACAGACTCTTTGATGAGGAAATTTTCCCAAAACCAGATGGTGTATACAAATCATAATGTAACAGCAAGTCTAATGTTTAGATTACAATGCTACATGTACTGTCGAAGGATACACCATTCAATTCCAAATAATTCATGTAATTTGTTCGTTAATTTTTTTTATTTAGGGGGAGGGTACTTCAACTCTTTAGCCCCACAATAGTTCCTAATTATGACCAAAAAGTAATGTTGACTCCAATCATGCTTTAAACATGTTAAAGATATATAATTTATAAAGTTAAAGAACTGTATAAGAATTTTGACTTAATAGCCCCAAAGTTAATTTAAGTAGCCCTACCATATGGTTTTATACAAAATTTGTAAAAATTCTGGTACAAAAAATGTACATGTAGTTAAGAGCAAAATGTAGGCGCCATTGGGTAATGGACAACTGCTAATTTTAACATGTTTAAACCACGAGTTGACAAAATGCAAATAAATAACATGCATATAAATTTTTACACTACCTGGCTCGGCATTATCCAGAAAAAAACAAACATGTATTTTACCACATCATGTACATGATTTCTGTAGAGTACATCTTACAGGTGTGCTTTCTTACATGTAAACACATAATCATACATACATATACATGTAAACATGATAATGTTCTTGTAAAATATATCTACACATGTATAGTTGCATAAGCCTTCTTCAGAGTTCCAGAATACATGTATAACATGTATAATGTCTATATACTAGGGGTGTTACGATACCACTTCCCCACAATCCGATACAGATCACGATACCTGGCTCACGATCCGATCCGTATCACGATACCTTTTACTTTCATAAATTACAAAAAGACTTGCTTGTCATATCATTATAAATCGATGGTAATGTTAAAGAAGTATAATTTTCATGTGTTCAATAGACTGTTAACCAAAGTCTTTATAAGTAAGAGATTTTATTTCAGTCCGACAGACAATAATTTGTGCCATTGTTGACACCGGAAGCACGCTTTTTTATCTTCCTACCAAATATGGATATGACATTTTATAGATCGGATCGGAATCGCGAAGTCAAACACGGTATCAATTTCCGGATCGTGGGATAAAATATCGTGATGCACCGGTGCACCGGTGAATCGTTACACCCCTACTATATACATGTATAACTAAGGTCAAATAAAATAACATGTGTGTTTCCTGTTTCCCTATACATTTTTTGTAGCTACCTATCCTGTTTTTCATGCCTGTCCTACATGTAACCATCACTCCCATTTCACTCAAGTTAAAAAAAAAATAAAATAGCAGGATTTAGTTTAATAGAATTATTTAATAGGAAGTAGATGAGCAACAGACCTAAAATGGAATCCCACTTTATCATTGAAATGTTAAAGAACCCCATCCAGAAAAAGTATACCAAATATCAAGTGGTTGCTGAGAAAACTTACTAATAGTTGAAAATTTCTTCACCGCCCACACACTGCATGCCTGCCTGACATTCACCATTTTAAACATTTGTATCCCACATTTTTCACTCTGTGAAATCTGCCCAAAACTTGTAAAAATAAAAATAAATGCCTACCTACATTTTTAGTACATGTGCATGTCAGTAACCTTCCCTATTTTGTTCTGACACGAATTTGATTTTACTTGGCCAGCAGAATTTCATTCCTCTTTTATTTATTTTTATTTCTTGCTATGCACACTGGCAAATGATGTATCAAAAGTTTAAGATCCTACCTAGATACAGTCTAGAGTATATGAAAAGTCTTGTGCAATCATGTAGAAACTAGACTTGGGTTGATAACAAAAGCACTGGCACAAGCAAATGACTTTGTATAAACACGGAGCTTGCAAGTTCAACTTGTACAGTACATAAGAAGAACAAGAATTGTTTTAATAATTCCTTCCCCATGTAAGCCCAGTCGCTCACTTTGTACCAATCAAATTCAAAATAATTTTTACATGCGCTACATTTGTACCTTAGAATGAACTACAGTATCATACATGTACATCGGATGATCCAATAGTACATGTGGTGACTTTGTGATTAAATCAAGTTAGTGATTGAACAATTTTAGATCATAACTAGCAACGGGCATGACAGGTGTGTTATCACATGACATTAAATAAAATAAAGTCGTAGTAAAATTTAAAAAAATGTCATTGTCAGACTTTCAATCGTTACAAAAATAGATGGGGAAAGTAATAATGCAACCAATTACCATCCTGTAAAGAGTCCCACTGAATTTACCAGGCAGGACAGACACATGTGGAAGAGTAAAACTAATATTTCGTGTCAGACTTTATCATCTCCATTGTGTGCAAGAAATGTTTTTGCCAAGAAGGGGGGCACTGCAGGGGGTGGCAACAGTGACACAGTTCTAGTTACTTTTTTTGTTTATTCAAAAATATTTAGTTCTAGTTCCTTTTTTTGTGGGTTGTTTCATATTTGTATATACTGACAGGGCTTACTCTTGCAATATACAGTGCGACGTCAAAAGTATTTCACTCTTTATATTTTCCCTTAATATTTCATATAAATTAATTTTTTTTATAAAAATTATTACCAAGCCATTTCTCAACAGATTTTCATGAAATAAAAACCAAAATATACATGATTATCTTAAGTTTGTTTGTTTATTTGTAAATCTGTTAAAACCTCTTGGTTCATTTTTATACTCTATTAAAACACATAGAAAAAAATTAACAAAAAATATTCGGTTAAAATACAAAGGAAAATGATTTTCAAATTATTTCATTTGCGTTCTAATTATGATTAAATCTAACACATCAAACATTCTATGATGCCAAAATATTGAAATAAACTTGAAATATTGCTGCATCTGTTGGTTTTTATTTTACAAAAATCGGTTGAAAAATGACATGGTAAGATTTTTTTTTTAAAATGTGAATTTGTATGAAATATAATGTAAAAAATATAAAGCGTGAAATATACTTTTGACATCGCACTGTACGTTGATTATCTATATCTGGACCAATTATTGTAAACACCTGTCACAAATTTTTATCAAAATGTAAAGTAAAATGTTTGTAAACAAAGCCAATGTTTTCTATGCAAACAAATAAATGTTGGAAGATAATAAAAAAATGTTGAGCAACTTTAAATATATGAATATATTTTCACTTTTAATTGTAAGTTCTGAAGTTACGAACAAACTTTGAAATGTTAAATATTTTAAATATTCGGAAGGGATCGGGTAACACGATATTTTTTCTTCCGCAAATCGTTGTTCTGGGTGATTTGGTAAAATCCATCAATTATACATTAAAAGGGACCATAAACCAATCAACAATATGCATGTCAAGATTGTTAATATACTGAAATCAGTGCTATTTTGTGATCTTACCAAAAGTTTAGGAAAATGAAAAATTCCAAGATGGCTGATTACAATGGGTGTGGTTTAGTTATGTGTCTAAATGTAACAATGATTTTGATTGGTTGTTTGAAACGTGATATTCAATATACGATATTGAGATGTGGAATAAGTGTACGCGACGCAACAAACATAAACAAACAGCAATTCAAAAAAAGTTTTCTTTCCGCAATTTTGTGAACTGATACAGTGTATATAGGCCTATACATGTAGATGAATGGACAACTTTAAATAGGCCTATCATATTTTAATATTGACTTTGTAATTAAAGCCCGGGGGGGGGGTTACTCCCTATATACCAATATACGGGATGTGCATTTTTTGGGGTCCATTTTTCACAATTTTTTACATAGATTTGGGTATCATTTTTTAAGCAGTACACATAGATGAATCATAGATTTGGTACCCATTTTTGTTGAGGTCTTACATAGGCATGAGAGTCAAAACAGAAAAGGTGCCATAGACTTGGGTCTTTTGTGTTATTGGGATACTTAGTGAAGTTAAGATGTCATTATAAGTAAGAAAGAGACTTGTGTAATTTATTTTATATAAGGCTCTAATAAATGAAAAAAACCTTAATTGACTTTTATTTCAGTGTTTTTTGCTAATCATATAGATTTGGATATGTTTTTGACGATTTTCTGACATAGATTCGGGTTCCAATTTCAATCTACAAAATGCACACTCCCGTCATAAAATACCATATTAACCCCCACCCCACCCCAGGGTTTTTGGGATACTTAACGAAGTTAAGATGTCATTTTAAGTAAGAAAGAGACTTGTAATTTATTTTTTAAGGCTCTAATAAATGAAAAAAAAAAACTTAATTGAATTGTATTTCGTTCCATAGATATGGGTACTTTTTTGCTAATCACCGATAGATTTGGGTATGTTTTTGACGATTTTCTGACATATATGATTCGGGTCTACAAATGCACACCCCGTCATAAAACACCAGAGTAACCCCCCCCCCCCGGGAATTAAAATAAACTATTTATCTTATTTCCAGTCTTATAATATCACACATTTTTAAGATAAGAAGAAAATAATCATAAAAAAATAATGAAAAATTTTTATGCAATATCAGCGACCAGAGCTCTCTGTACCAGCAAAAAGTAAAAAAAAAAGATAAATAAGTGAAATTCTTAGAAAATTAAAGAATTATAAACAAATTGAGAAATTATTGATAAAACTCCTTCAATAAATAAATATTAAATGCATAGAAGATGAGAAAGAAATCCTCATATTTTTTTTATTAAGTTTCTGGATGGTGTTTAAAGTATGGAGAATAATATCAATGGCTAAAAATATTTTAGAATTAATTAAGAACAATGGCTTTAGAAGTGAAGAATAGAGAAAAAATAAAGCGGTAAAAAAGGTTAAAAGAATAAAGAATAAAGGGGAAAAATTAAACAAGTCAGAATTAAGGACACCCCTCCCCCTCTTTGTGTCTGCATTGCTAGAGCTGAGCAAATAAATTTACAAATATTTATTCATACAACTATTTTTTTAGTATCTATGAGAACTGTCAATGTCAGTCCGGTTTGCGAAAATAGATCAGAGATTTGTTTTAGAGATTTTGATTAAATTGCTAAAATCTTACAAGAAGCAAATATGTACCAAATTAAGTTGTATAATCAAGCATCATTATACCGAAAACAAAGACACAAAATTGGAAGACAATATAATCAAAACAATAGCAACAACAATTAAATAAACAAAACAAAAAAACAAAACAAACAAACAAATAAACTAACATAAAACACACACACATAACAACAAGACCGCATTCAGCAGTGAACTCAAGTCGAAACGAGAGTGAACACAGGTGCTCCGGAAGAGTAAGCAGTTCCTGCTTGCTTTTTCTTGAGTGATGACAACAACCTGGGAGCAATGTACTCACAGGCACTTGTTTCTAGAAAAAAAAATAATATATACTTACCATAGTTTATTTATTTTCTAGAAACAAGCGCCTGTGTTTATTTCAGGTCATAGGAATACTTTGTGAGCGCAATTTCTCTTAGACCGCTGAACGGATTTAATTTGATGAAATTTTGTAGGATTGCTTGTCATGATATGTAGTTGATCATATCGCACTGCCATTTTGATTCAACAAATTTTATAAGAGTTATGAGCTAGTCTTTATTATTTTGTTCATTTTTTAGGTCATAGGACCACTTTGTGAGCGCAGATTTTGATGAAATTTTGTAGGATGGTTTGTCGTGATATGAAGTTGATCATATCGCAATGCAATTTCAATTGTTCAATTTTTAGTAAATTTTCAACTTTAATGCAGCGGCGGGGGACATTGGCTACGTGTGGCAATCTTGTTTTAATAGACTTAATTGTTTATCCACACTGAATGAAACGTTTGTCTACAAATAAAACGTTTTGACCACAGGGGGGTGGTGCCTAAAATGTGTAACCCGTACCCGTACCCGTACCATTTTTGGCTCATTTACCCGTACCCGTACCCACACCAGTTTGCAAATTTGACTCGTAAAGAGCGAAAACGCAATGAAACTTTCTGAAATTGCACATGAAGGTTTCTGATAAGTTATTCAATGACCTGGTATCATTTGTTTTTCAAATCGTTATTCTAATTTTCCAAAATCAATGATGTTAGAAAATTTTGGTGCCTAAAATGTGTAACCGGAAGTTAACACCATGACGAATGTGCCAAAGAAGTGAAAACTTTGAACTCCTCAAAATTATTTTTCATCATCGTTAATTGGATTAGTTTTAATTGTTAAATGTTATATTTAATGTTTATAACGATTGTATTGTAAATTGACTCTTAAATGAATATGTTTTTATTTGTTTTGTACGCTTCAAAATTATCAAAACTTTGCTCCGGATTTTCACCGGGTACGGGTTATTTGTAAACATTGAATAAAATCGCGATAGGTGCCTCGGTATAAAGCGAAATTGTGAAATAGATAGTTATTGTTTTTGAATTAATCGTTTATTCATTTAATGCTGATATATTTTTGTAACTTTTAATTCATGTTTGAAACAAATATGTTTCTTATTTGATTAGAAAAGGCCCTGTATGTCATCGGGTACGGGTAAATTTTCAATGACGGTATCGAGTAAAAACATGAAATACATCAAAATATGAATGTTAATTTTAAAGCTTTGAGATATGAAATCATTCAATGTCATACTTAAAAGGCATACATCAAATATTACAATGATTGACTTTGTTTTCGCTACAGTCGAAGCGAATATGTGAAATTTTGAACAATCTGGGTACGGGTACGGGTACGGGTACGGGTTACACATTTTAGGCACCACCCACAGGGGCTTGTTTAGTGGGTCAGACAAAGTTTTACTGTCAATGGCGATCGCTATCCTATGTGTTTTTATATAGGATAGCGATCGCCATTGACAGTAAAACCTCGTCTGACCCACTAAACAAGCTACTGTGCTTTAAACCAGATGGTTTAGGCCAGTTTGTTTTGTGTAGGCTGAAGGCTGAGGGGGGGGGGATGGCTGGGATATTTTTTTTTAAAACAATATTCTGGCTCTGATTTTTGGCCAAAAAAATAGTCTGGTCAGCTTATAGGGCGAAAAAAAATGGCTCACCTTTTGCGCATTAGAAAAAAGAGATTTTTTTGTCTGTTAGAAAATGTTCATAATTTTGCACCACCGCTAGAGGCTGAGAAAATATTTGCAGGCAAAACATTCTAGGATATCCATTAGTTTAAAGATTTTGATGGAAAGATCCATTTTTTAAGTCTTAAAAGGTTTTGAATCTGAATTTTATATAATGAAATTGAAGAAAAATGTAAATTTATTTAACAAATTGATGTTTTGAGTATTTTATTAGTAATTATGAACCATTTTGGAGCTTTAGGTAAGTTAGATAAAGAAATTTGATTTGTTCCATATATAGGAGAAATGGGACTGCATATTGTAGCTGCGCCCAATTACGTCTCGAGTTTTTTTATGTGTCTGTGGTTATTTCCCTTGAATAATTTTATAATTTATAAAATTACATTTAAATCCCTTAAATCCATTAAATATTAATAAACATTAAAACATAAATAAAAATTATTTAGATTAATATATTTTGAGGATCAATGAAGTTTTAATCGGTTAACAGTTGCACAATAAAAAAGTATAATAAACCGTTTTGAATATTTATTTGTTACTAAATCGGTAACTTGAGGCAACCTTTTTCTTCACTTACATGTATGCGCTTTTTGGGAAACATCTTGATCAATTATTCGCCGACATTCATTTGTCTACCGATAGATCGAGATAATATACAAAGTTAAAATAGTAAATAATATCATAGCATACTGATATATATGAGTAACATTTAATAACAATCTAAATCAGAGCAGAAAAAGGAAACACAAGAAGAAAAGTGAGATGTGGAACACAACATACCCGGGCAACATACAATATACTAGTAAACGAATATTTAAAAAAAACCCATCCACAATGGAAAACAGCCAGCAGCCTTCAATGGGGAATTGCCGGCTATTGTTAAGTCTGGAAATCTGAAGACAGCCGAAAACAATTTACTGTCTATGATATTTTAACAAAGAAATGGACAGTGGTAGAAATGGCAGACAACAGTCTAAGGACAGAAGAAGCAAAGAGGCACCAATGGGGCATTCGTAATGTCAAAAGTCCGATAGGCCAACATGAACGAAAACAGCACAAAACAGAAAACAACTGAATAGCAATCAACAACGTGATCTCAAGTCGTAACAAGAGTGAACTTAGGTGCTCCGGAAGAGTAAGCATTTCCTGTTTGCTATAGCACACCCGGTGCGCTGCCACTTGTCAAAGTTAGCCTGTCAATCCGATTTATGATTTTTAACAAAGAAATGGACAGTGGTAGAAATGGCAGACAACAGTCTAAGGACAGAAGAAGCAAAGAGGCACCAATGGGGCATTCGTAATGTCAAAAGTCCGATAGGCCAACATGAACGAAAACAGCACAAAACAGCACAAACACTTAGGTGCTCCGGAAGAGTAAGCATTTCCTGTTTGCTATAGCACACCCGGTGCGCTGCCACTTGTCAAAGTTAGCCTGTCAATCCGATTTATAAAGGAAGACATAATAAAACTTTTTGAAAAACCAACATCTGCACTCATAGATCTGCATGAGAGAGAGAAATCCCATATTTGTCTGTGAGACCATGTAAAATTTCTTGAGTGAAGACTGCAACCGAGCAGCAACGTAACCTTGTGTTAGCATTTTTTTTAAGTCCCGCAAGCTCTGGAATAACAAATCAATTGTGATAGTATACGCGAAATCCAAAAGCTACGGAATGGAAACGGAATCAATGATTTAAACTGTGGTATTACAGTGGATGATTTCCAGTTGAGCAACTCAACTAAGCGGACGACATTGCATTAGGTAATCGCGCCAGATGAAAATAGTCTACAACGAATGTTAAATCGTGTTACCATTATTGGTGTATAACAGTCCTACTTAACTTAACCCGAAATCTACCATCAAATGATGTTTGGAACTATCTGTGAATTTGTTAACTTTTCAAAAGTTGGTTTGACCTATTAAGCTGTCAAAATATAAAATATATAAATTGGAAGTTATTACTCAACGAGCGTAAAACGAAAATTCTTCACTTTATAGAACACAGTTGACGAGCCAATCTGAAGTAGTTTTACCATGCCAAAACAATGTTATCGAATATTTTGACAGTTATTAAATACGCAAAGGAAATAACAAAGGCTGGAAGTAGAGCATTGGGGTCGTTAATGAGCAAATTCGTGGCTACTGGTGGAATGACAAATAAAGTTTACCAGAAACTATATTCCTCGACCGTTGAACCTAGGACCAATAGTTCTTGAGATTTGGAGGTGCTCGCAATCTTATTCATTGCTACTATAAGTGTTGAAAATTGTAAAAGTCTCTCAACCGGAAAATCAAGGTCAAGGTCAAAAGACGGGGATAAAGCTGTATTCAAATACAATTAGGGCATATGTATACCAAGTTTCATCAACATATGACTTATAGTTCTTGAGATTTGGAGGAGCTCGCAAATTTTTAACATTGCTATTATAAATGTGAGTTGAAAATTGTCAAAGTCACTCAACCGGAAAATCAAGGTCAAGGTTAAAATATGGGGATGCAAGTATGCTTAGCTACTACTGAAGCATATGCATACCAAGTTTCATCAACCTAGGACTTATAGTTCTTGAGATATGGAGGTGCTAATAAAACCTTAGCATTGAAAGTATGGTAGAGTAACATTCAGTATGTCTCGCTCAGCTTTGTATTCAAGCGTGACAAAGAAGGAAAAAAAAACAAAACAAAAAAACGTGCTCAACTTTAATATACAGAATGAAAATTTATAAAACTTACTTCTCTGGTATACATCTATGAGGAGGGGGTAGGAGGGGGTCTTATCCCGAAATCCTGAACTATTTTTTACAGAATCTCTTCATCCCGACTTAAAAATAAGAAAATCCCGAAAAGTTGATATAATTTTATACCGGAATTTCGAACTTAAATGGTTCAAATCCCGGAATCCCGAGCTTAAATATGGCCAATCCCGGTGTCTAACTGTTGTAGACTTTTATGCAGACAAGAGTGTACTATGGAAACGGAAATCGAAAAGTTAAACGAACTGGACAACACGGAATGGTACAGTGAACTTTTCAATGATCGCGCTAATACTTGTTTATATAAACGTAACGGAAATAAAGTAAACTAGAGGCTCCCAGGAGCCTGAATCGCTCACCTTGTATTCGATGATACTTGTATGCTGGATATTTTAACAAAGGACTGCTACTCTGTGGAATTATCAATTTTAATGTTCTAAGGGAAACAACTCCTATCAACAAAGGTCTTACAACTTTGACCCCCATTACATAATTTTTAGATCTTTATGTGCTTAACCATATGCAATTTAAATTTTTCAAATATCTTGTATAGTTTTCAAGATATTAGTCTAAAAAGAGCAAAATTTGAAAAAAAAAACAAGAAAAAGGGCAATAACTCCTACAACCGTTATCAGATCTTCTTCAAAAGTTCAGGGCAGGTAGATCTGGATGTGCTGATCATTATTACCCAAACAGAATTTTAATATCTATTACCATTTTTGAGCAATTTGCAGAAAACTGCAATTTACCCTTATGTCCTATTTATAGCCATGGCGGCCATGTTTTTTGTCAAATCAAAATTTCGAACGACAATTTTGTAGACCACATTTTACAAAACAATCCTACCAAGTTTCATTTCATTAGACCAAGCGGTTTCAGAGAAGAAGATTTTTGAAAAGCTGAACAAAAAGCTGTGAAAATGGTCAATTTTTACAATCCAAGGGGTAAAACTCCTTAAGGAACGATCCTACAACTTTGACTCTGTTACAACTTTTGTAGATCTTGATGTGCTTAGTCATATAAAATTTAAATTTTTGAAATATCTTGTATAGTTTTCAAGATATAGGGCAAAATAAGTAAAATTTTTGAAAAAAAAATTCCAGAAAAAGGGCAATAACTCCTACATCAGTTGTTGGATCTTCTTGAAAATTTCAAGGCAGGTAGATCTTGAGGTTCTGATCACTTTTACCCTGTTTCAGAATTTTGATATCTGTTACGGTTTTTGAGTAATTTGCAAAAAACTGCAATTTACCCCTATGTTCTATTTTTAGCCATGGCGGCCATGTTTTTTGTCGAACCAAAAATTCGAACGATAGTTTTGTAAAGGACATACTACAGAACAACCCTACCAAGTTTCATTACATTTGACTAAGCGGTTTCAGAGAAGAAGATTTTTGAAAAGTTGAACGACGGACGACAGACGACGGACGACGGACGACGGACGCCAAGTGATGGCAAAAGCTAACATTGCCTTCGGCAAGGTGAGCTAAAAAGTAAAAACCTATAGACAATACTATACTAAAGTGTCGGAGCTGAACCGTATGTTAAATCAAGCTTAACGCGGATGGAAAGACGAACAATGGCACTGATTGGAGCTGACTCCCTTCCACTTGCCTACATGACAGGTATACATATTACAGATCGTATGCATAAAATACTTTGCCTAATGCGTGACACTGGGTCCGTTGAAACAGAAAAACATTTTCTTATAGAATGTCCATTATACAGTGACTTAAGATACAACTTGTTTGTAGAAAGTGCATTATAGATTGATAATTTTGACACTCTTCATGATGATCACAAATTTTTGCCTATTATATATAAACTGTACAGATATCCAAGGTGTATTTTATTCGATTTTGCAAAAAAATGTTATTCGAAGAAAATTATTTTCAGTTAAAATCTTTACGAAATATTTTAAAATGATTTATTAAAAAAAATTATAGTTTGCATTTTATTCAAATTGATATTCATTTATATACAATTTTTGGCAAGTCTTAAAAGATTGTACTTTTATTTTTTAATTTTATATTTATTTTGGCCCTATATCTATAATTTTAAATATTTTAAGTTTTTCTAAAAATAGAGATTTTATAGTTTTAGAAAATAAGATCCTATTTTTTTATTATTCAATTAAATGATTATGGTACTTATCCATATTTTAGCCAGATATTTGTACCTCCGTTTTCCATTATTTTCGAGAAAAAACCTTCTTTTAGTCATTAGTACCAGTCGTAATTTGAGCTCATGTGGAGTAGAAGTATTAAGTGAAGAGAAATCGAAAATGAGTTAGAGTTAATTAAGAGTCTCCGTCAATTCTTTCGAATTTTTAGTACCACCATTTGGTCGACATCATTTCTAGAGTTACAACAATCACATTTCGGCAAACCAGATTTTATTGCGTAAGTATTGAAGTCAACAGAACTGAAAGAGGTTTAGTGGTACTTTTGGATGACCTCGCTGTTTATATGGATTTTTATGTAATTTAAGAATCCAATACAGGTATAGGATGACATCATTTTTAGCCAGAGGAGGAATTTTTAAATGACCGATTTCTGACTGTCAAAAATTTTTCTTTGGACAGTGTAATGATCAAACCCCGGTTCATCTGTTAAACAGCCAATGTAGTAGTTTTTGCATGCAAAAATATAATGTTATTCGATGCTTTGTCTGTTCTATACTGCATAAAATGACACATTTGATATGAAACTATTTCTAAACGCTCACGAGAAGGTGTTGTAATAGTTTCTATCCGTGCATTACTATGATCACGCTATACTTTGGAATCTATTTAATTTTGCAAGTGGACAGCACTACCAAAAGCACATGCGTGCAGCATTCAAATGTCGTAATTCCAAAAAGGGACCCTGATGGGGGATCCTGATCACGGTTCACAGAAAATAAAATTAGGATTTTACAGTTCACAGGAAATTAACAAATATTTGAGAAATTCACAGGAAATATTGCTACTGTAGAGATCTGTGGAGGCATCAATCACAGATCACGAGAAATTATTTTAGCCGAGAGCGGTTCACAGGCAATGCCCTCATCACAGTTCACGAACAATTGTTTGCTTGATTCACAGTTCACAAAAAAATCAATTGGACGATCGCGCATCACGAAATTAACCCATGCAAAAAGGCAAGTGCAAAAGCAGTGGACATAAAATGCAACAAGGAACATTATCACACAAACCAATAAAATCAATCAGCGACGCTGGGAACTCAACTGAGTGGTAACGAAAATTAAGCCAGGTGCTCCGGAAGGGTAAGCATTTTTTTGTTTGTTAAAACACCCAAACTCCTCCGCAGAAGGCTTATCCTTTCCGACAAATAGGGCAGGATTATCCCACATTAGTGTACGGACCGTTACGGACGGGAACTGGAAACTGTGAGGAGTTTGAAAAACACCCGGGTACTTCACGTTCCCAACATTTAATATGTGTGTTTTAAACAACAATACAAACAATTACTGAAGAAAAGGAGGTTATGGACCTTGATCAAGGATCATCAGGACTGATTGAACCAAACTCCACACAGTGCACAATTTGGGAAATAACAGTACCATGAATAACTGGCACGGAAAATTATATTTCATTGAGGACCAACATTATACAGTGTGAAATATAACATGTATCTCGTGTTATGAATCACAGATCAAAATATTTCGAGTAAAACTTTCCGTTCATAAGGTTAAAATACCCATAATGTACCTTCCAAATGAAATAAGTGAACACTTTTGGTTTTATACAATAATCAGAATGATTTTAAGTTAAAATCGACTGCACATGCATGTATAAACGGAAAAGACAGATTATGAAAATAATACGATTAACCATGATTTTCCCCCAAATATATCTATATATAGGAACCGCTACGCTTTATTAATTCTGTATCTGACGACGAAAGGGCCAACAAGGTGGGGGGGGGGGGGGGTCCAGGTCGAAAATAGTATGATAAATAGGGGGATTTCACCCCCGAATGCCCTCTGGATTCGCCATTGTTTTTGTTAAATGATTGCAACTCTCTCATTATGCTTCGCAATATTCTTCTCTAAGTGACTTTATACGCTCCCTTAGTTGTACTATGAGCTGAATTTTCCTTCAACGTCCGGTTTAGCACGCGCTTGTTTTCCCGAACTTTCGGCGTCTTTTTAACGTTTTTATCTTTGAAAATTTGAGACGTCATTAAACGCTCACGTAACCCACAAGAAAAGCTAGTTTGTTTTTATTTTCGAAGAAAAAAAAATTAAATTAATTAAAACTTCGGGAGCGTAACAGGTTTTACCTGCCTCATATTAGTTTGGCCTTAAGTTTGGAAACTGTGTAAAAATAACCAATTTAAACGCAAAATCCATTTTGCTTTCGAGTGTGATTTATATAGTAATTAACGAGATGCTTTTCTTATCAACCAAAGAATAAATTAATTTGTTGTTGTTCACATGCACGCGACATCATCTTAATTTGCTTTTATTTCAAGTAATCACAATAGCCCCACCTCCACATTTATACGCTCCCGAAGGGAGCGATAATGGTAGAAATGTCAATATTTTAGTTGTACTATGAGCTGAATTTTCCTTCAACGTCCGGTGTAGCACGCGCTTGTTTTCCCGAACTTTCAGCGCCTTTTTAACGTTTTTATCTTTGAAAATTTTAGACGTCATTAAACGCTCACGTAACCCACAAGAAAAGCTAGTTTGTTTTTATGCGAGCGTAGCGAAGCTCACTATTGTAGAGAGTCTGACGAATTACACGAGACTCAAAATACTATGGAAGAAAAATCGTTCTCACCGGAAACATTCGATTTTCGGAACTTTTCGAAAATGTCTGCGCGTGCTGAAAAATTGCGGGAAATAGTAATACATCGTCCCAAATTATCTCGTCCCAGGCATAATTCGAAATTTTCAATGGAATTATCTACGCGAGCTCTTAAGGCAATGTCTTTCTCATATTATTTTCGAACCCTAAAAAATAAATAAATTGAAACCTCGGGAGCGTAACAGGTTTTACCTGCCTCATATTATGCGAGCGTAGCGAGCTCTTTAATGTAGAAAGTATGCCAAATTGCACGAGACTCAAAATACTATGGAAAAAAAATCGTTCTGTCACCGGAAACATTCGATTTTCGGAAGTTTTCGAAAATGTCTGCGCGTGCTGAAAAATTGCGGGAAATAGTAATACATCGTCCCAAATTATCTCGTCCCAGGCATTATTCGAAATTATCAATGGAATAGATTATATTTTTGTATCTACGCGAGCTTTTAAGGCAATGTCTTAATACCTCGCTCCTTACGTCAATTAATTAAAAACTACTTAGAAAACAACTTCGAGATCCAGTTTATAAAGGTCAAAAGTAAAGTACGCGTTTACCCGAGGATAAACTATATGTATGTCCGACATGCTCCCAGTGACTTTTCCAGCTGTCCGCTGTGAAATTGAGTGGCATTCACTCCTATGATGAAGTCCGAGGACGGAAAAAAACGCTTAAGAGATATAAATTTTGTCCTCTAGATTTTTCAGTGTTACGTATGGCAGGGTGGACAATATTTCATAGGACACTATTTTGCTTTACATCCTTATAGCACTGTGCAAGCTTCCTTGCTGAGATAAATAACCCATATAGCATTGCACGGGCGTAAAACAACTTCTCACTCGCTCACTCCTCGCTGAGATCTGACAGTTTTTTAAATGATTTGTCAAGTTTACTGTTGTACATATATAGAGGAAAAGAACATAATTGATAGAATTATACAGCAGACAACTTGGTGATACCATGGAGCTATGATATAGAAGGAGCTATTACAAGAAATTAGCACCAATTAGTCTTGTTAATATCACGTTGGGCCTCCGAAGAAAATGTATAGACGCTGATCTATTAGCGCCTTATCGAAAAACCCCTTTGTGTACCGACTGCGATACCGCAGAGTGGATGTTCTAATCTAACTACCGGGTGCGCACGCATCAAGATGGACGCCTGAAAAACAGGGCTCCAAAATTTATCATCATTTGTGAAGTTATAGCAATCACTCCTCAAATTCTTTATATATTTTGTCACTACTGGCAAACCTACCATATCTGTTTAACTTTTGGCTACTTTTTTTGTGTCATTTAGTTCATTTTGAAATTGTCACCTTCTAGACCCTCAGGTCAGCTCATAGATTACCCACAACTCTCTTCATTTTTGTAAACATCCGGTACAGAACAACATGTTCCAGAGGTATCTTACACTTACTTTTATATGTTTTGTCCTGATATTCAAGGCTTATACAGTTCATTATACATTACCTACACACTCATATAATCCTCAAACTGTAGCGTCAGCCCCGCTGATGTTGACAACTCAATTTATTTCAATTTTGAAGATAACTAGATCAAAATATGATGGTCCAGTCTGTCGTAAGAAGCAAGTATTATTGTACTTATGCAGCCTCCTTTTAACCTTGTCATATGCCCCGGAGCCAAACCCTGGGCCCAGACCAGTGAAATTTCCATGTGGAATTTGTAGAAAAGCTGTGAAGTGGAGCACACCAGGAGCATGTTGTGACTCGTGTGAAACATGGTTTCACCAAGAATGTATGGGCATGCCAGATGCTGTATACAATGGTCTTAGAAATGTGAGTTGGTATTGCTGCCAATGCGGTCTTCCAAATTTATCGCCAAGTATATTTGACAGTACCATATATGAATCTTCCAACTCCTTCACCATCCTCAGCGACACCATGCTATCAGACATAAGCTTCAACAACCCAGCAGTAACATCATCACCAACAAAGAGTACCCAACAAAGCCTACATCCACAAGCCAGAAGAGATTTACCTACCCGGATCATTGTAGTCAACTGTCAGTCAATTAAATCAGATGGTAAACCGGCACAGTTAAGAAACTTGGTATCATCTCTACAAGCAGACATTGTAATGGGGACTGAATCATGGCTCAATCCAGGTATAAGAGATGCTGAAGTTTTCCCTGATAAGTACAAAGCATACCGGAGGGACAGACCAGATGGCAAAGGTGGAGGGGTCTTCTTATTAATATCAAAGAAGTATGACAGCAGCGAGCCAGAAGAGCTGAAAGTCACCCCACAAGATGACGTCGAACTAGTTTGGGCGAGAATAAGAATAAGTGGATGCAATGACCTGTATATTGCCTCTTTCTATAAACCACCAGGGAAGACAGATCCAGAATACTTAGAGAAACTCTACTCCTTCATAACTAGAGTACCAACAAGTAATGGAGCACACCTATGGATTGGATGAGACTTCAACCTAAGTGACATAAACTGGGACATAGAGACAGTAAATCCATACGCCACAAATGGAGCTCGGTGTAACCAGCTCTTAAATTTGACCAAAGATGCATATTTAGAGCAAGTTGTACATGAACCCACGCGAACTACTTACACTACAGCCAACATACTAGACCTGTTCTTCACAAACAACTCAACCTTAATCAACAAAGTAGAAGTAATACCAGGTATATCAGATCATGAAGCCGTCTTCATAGAATCAAGCCTACGACCAATGAGAACTAAACAACCACCAAGGAAAGTATTTCTATACAAGGATATAAATTACACAGACATGAAAGAAGAAATGACCAACTTTAACGAAACGTTTGAAACCAAGGCAAAAGGAAAGAATGTAGAACAACTCTGGACTGAATTTAAAGATCAAATCCATGAACTAATGAACAAACATATACCATCGAAGCTAATTAGAGGAAGTAAAAACCAAAAGCCATGGATAACAAAGGAAGTTAAAGCACTGATCAGAAGAAGAAATAAGAGATACAAACGATATACTAAAACCAGGACAAAGAAGGACCATCAAATATACAAGGAAACAAAAGCCAAGCTACAGAAAGCGGAAAGACAATCTCACTGGCAGTACATTAACAACATTGTTGAAGTTGGCGATCCAGAACATGAAGATAGACCACCAAAACAGAAACGCTTCTGGAACTATATTAAATCTCTAAGGAAAGACTCTAATGGAATAGCTCCCTTAAAAGATCAAGGTATACTCCATGCCGACCCTAAGGACAAAGCAGACATCTTAAATCGTCAATACCAGTCAGTATTTACTCAAGAGAATACATCGGACATACCAACTCCAGATGGAAAAGAATACCCACCCATGCCTAACATCACCGTAACAGTAGAAGGAGTTCAGAAGTTACTTCACAAATTTAATCCTCGGAAAGCATGTGGGCCTGACCAAATACCAGCCAGGATACTGAAAGACCTTGCAACAGTTATAGCACCACCGTTAACCCTGATATTTCAAAGGAGCTTACAAGAGGGAAACATACCATCTGACTGGAGAACAGCAAATGTAACAGCCATATTCAAGAAAAGTGAACGTTATAAAGCCAGTAATTACCGCCCTGTATCATTGACAAGCCTTTGTTGTCAAGTCCAAGAACATATCATAGTTAGCAATATCCTCAAACACCTGGATGCACACAACATCTTAACAGATTGCCAACATGGTTTTAGAGCAAGGCGCAGCTGTGAAACTCAGTTATTGACACTCACACATGAACTTCTACAATCACTAGACCATGGACAACATCATGACCTAATTATATTAGATTTTTCCAAAGCGTTTGACCGGGTTCCACATCAGAGACTTCTAGCCAAACTAAGACACTATGGTATCCAAGACTCGACCTACAAATGGATCCAGGCATTCCTTTCTAGCCGTTCTCAGCAAGTCATCGTTGAAGGAGCTACTTCCGATACTGTCCCAGTCGTCAGCGGAGTTCCTCAAGGTACTGTCCTAGGACCCCTATTGTTCCTTATCTTCATAAATGATTTACCAAACTGTGTACAGTCAAAAACCAGGCTCTTTGCAGATGATTGCATACTGTACAGAAAGATCAGAAATGAACAGGACCATGAAATCTTCCAGGACGACCTGAACAAGCTTGCTAACTGGGAACAAAGATGGGGAATGGATTTCCATCTTGAAAAGTGCAGCACTCTACATGTCCATCGCTCTCGTGCGAAAATAGACAGAAACTACACACTGAAAGGCCACACTTTATCAGCTGAGTCTTCATCAAAATATCTGGGAGTTGAACTTCAATCAGACATGTCCTTCAGAGTCCACATAGACAAAACTGTGAAGAAGGCTAATAGCATGCTGGGTTTTCTCAGAAGAAACCTGAAGGTCAGTAACCAGGACACAAAAACTGCAGCATACAACTCTCTCGTCAGACCAACAGTTGAGTACTGTTCATCAGTATGGAGCCCGAACACCAAAGAGTCCATCCTTAAGATTGAAATGGTACAACGACGAGGAGCGAGATATGTCACCAACCGCTATAGAAACACCAGCAGTGTAACATCAATGCTAGAAGAACTGGAATGGGAGAGCCTGGAAAGTAGAAGGAAGAAATGTAGACTCATCATGTTGTATAAGATCATCAACAACCTCATTGACATCAGAGCAGATGAGTACCTTAAGAAACCAACACGCCAGACTAGAGCAACCCACTCCCAGAAGTACCAACATTTCTCAGCCACCACCAACTACTACAAGCACAGTTTTTTCCCAGAAACAACGACAGCATGGAACTCACTCCCGGCATCAGTTGCTGAGGCTCCCTGTTTGGTATCCTTCAAACGGGAGCTATCTACTTTATCTATTTAAGTTAGGGTCGTCAAGCTGTAAGTAGTACCTAGTGAGGCTGATAGTGCTGTGCTGGTTGGGTGTATGCCCAGGGGCCGCTACGGTAGCCAGATTGGACTATTGCTGAAGGTATGAAAATGCAGCTTGACAAATCTTTTCTCCTATCCTCTACCTTTTCTATGTACTATATTTCTGTCTTTTTTAGGTTCAGTTTCTTTCTCAATTCTAAACAAGCCTATGATTGCATTATATTTATTATTAATTTATTAAATTCAAAATTTTTGTGCGCACCCCCGTGCAGTAATAGTCAATGATGACGGCAGCACGTACCATGTAGATGTAGATGTAGATGTAACTGTCCTACTCGTCACGTGATAGTTATCGACGCTACCTTATCGTTAATGTCACTGCAGACTCAGGTGCCAGTTAACAGGTAGCTAGATATAGCGTACCAAGTTGATAGCCATACAAATTACAAACAGAAACTTCAAAGAATCACGAAAATCGGCTAAAAATGTTGGAGTTGTGATAGTTTGAAGTTTAAAATTATATGTTTTGTACAATAAAGCAGTTCTGTTTTACCTGTTTATTAAGAAGGTTCCTGATATGTCCTGACCATCAGAAATAATGCTGTGAAAGAGAAAACTTGGAGCTTGCTGGCCATATAAATGTGTATTGTGCGGGATGGTGCGGGATACAAGAACTTTTAGAACAAAATTGCACCTTCTTGTCGTAACTTTTCGAAAAATAAAGACAATATTATAATATTTATTGTATGCATTTAGTGCAATATCACAATTGAAAAATTTATTATTTTTTAACAGATTTTTTCCTTACTTACTAAATGGTAATATTTGAAAAATATAAACATATATTAAATTTAAAACAAAATTTTACCTTAACCCTGATGTCTTCCAATAACGCATTTTATAATGATTTTTATGTTAACGATTTTGAAAAGAACTATGAATACAAGAACACTAAAGATCGGGCGTATTGTTTTTGTTTTGTTTTTTTCTGTTATTTTGGTTTATTATTTCAAAAGTTTTTTTTTCAAGACGGCTCAAAGAACTAAGAAGAAACCTTGTTTGTTTGTATTATCCCATCACCCATGGAAACTTAATTCTTAGATACATGAGATTTCACGTTTGATTTATTTATGTCCAGCTTAGAGTGAGTGAGTGAGTTGGTGCTTTACGCCCGTGCAACGCTATATAGGTTATTTACAGGCGATGAACATGACAAGGATGATAAAATGAACATGACATGATGATGATAAATGAAATATGGGGATGGGGTGGGACACAAAGGACCGGTAAATTTTGAAGAACCACATGAAAAGGGGAGAGGTGGGTAGGGGCGGAAAATTTAGCCTATGTGGTGCACTATACTTGGCGGTCCACAAAGGGATCTTTTACGTGCATGAAGCGTGGCACTCTCCACACACGTTGGCCCACTATGGTCGGCGGTAAGGGTTTCCGTATTATAGACCTGACAACCCCCGCGGACGAGGGCCACCCTATTCAGCCACCTAGGGTACACACTTGGTCGCTCTGTGGGCTGAGCACTGACCCGACGTCAGAATCCCAAGACCCTTAGTCGCCTCTTACGACAAGCTAGGCACTGCTGCGGGTCTATTCGCCACCCGGGCCCCGCACGGGACTGTCCAGCTTAGAAGCCATCAGCAATCAATATAATAAATAAATATAATATTTTATTTTAATACCAGGATCATAAAACGTTTTAAAATATTTTTATCTTCAAAATATATGTAGTTTTTTCTGAATAACGCTGGAAATCAAAGACTCGAGTCCTGACGAGGTGTTAAAATTATCGACTTGTCGATAATAAAGCGATATCGCAGTCTGAACGTTAGATGTCCCTCTTGTAGTAGCTCCTTATATCATAGCTCCATGGTGATACAATCAAGAAATCAATTTTTGGGGGGATTTTATTTATGATTTTTTTTCACGTGGAAATAAGTAGAGCATATGATTTTTTTTAACGAAACAAGTGCCAGGATATCCGATTTTCTATTTAAAGTATCCTGTTTGGAAATTTCTATATATCTATTTTTAGAAAACAAACTTTCAGAAAATGTGGTGTTTTATCTGTTAAGTTGGTAATTAAAAGCGTTATTACATGTACATGATGTAGCTGGAGGATAAGTTGGTATATGATTTAAAGAAAGTCATATTGCATAAAAGTAGTGATAATCATTAATGCATGCTGTGTAAAATGGATAATTATAAGAATAAAATATTCTTACTCTGTGTTTTTGCTACCATTTACGCAGAGGACAATATTCCGGAAGTTAACTTGGTTAATGTTAATAATGTGTTTGATCGCTTAATTGCCCTTGGAAGAGAAACTGACAAAGAATCCAAGAAACAGATAGCTTGTGTAACAGTTTTGTCGAACGATGAATTACAACAGAATACAGAGGTCAACAGAAACCGTATGAAGTGTGTATTGAACGAGGGGGGACAAACAACGCACGGCGAGAAAATAATTCTTAACAAATATATGTACGGAGAGAACGGCCTTGTAAAAAGAATGAAGGATGATAATAACAAAACCAGCACGTACAGTGTTATACTTTATTCCTTTTATATACCATGCTCACTCCAAAATCACGATTGTGCTTCACTTCTAAGGAACGACAAGAATGACAAAGGATATACTTTATTTGTTGGTTTTAGTACTTTCTTCTCTAGTTTTCACTCCCCACAAAATAAGATGCGCACCATTCAAAACCTAGAAGAATCGTTTAAAACGCTGACATCGCTAAGTGGAATCTACGTATTTCAAACTGTCCGTTACTACATAGGCCAGACGCCAGACAGGTATTTCACCCCCATAACTGGTATTCCTCAATACTTTCACGAAAACTTATTCAATCAGATAATGCAATACCCGTTGCCGTTTTGTTGTGCCAAGACGTATACAGAAGAAGTTGTGAAAGTGTCTATAAACGCAATGCTTATGTCCTGTCGTCATCACATTGAGCCTCCGAATGTCAACCAAGACGCAGCTAAAAATTGTTTTGTGAATTGGGCCAAAAGATCACTTGGAACTAGTACGGACTGTCAAGTTTGTTGGGATAAGACTAACTATGCGACGAAAGCCAGTTACAAGTATTTTGCTGAAAAAGCTGTTAACGAAGCGTGGATCATTTCAAAAGAAATAATACTGATTGATGTAAACAATGAATTCAATAGACTTGAAAATGTTCAATTTCGGTGCACAAATCACGAAAACGTACCCCTAACTTTTGATTCGTTTTGCACTAAAAGACAAGAGTCGTATATCATGAAACAACAGAAAAATGTTTGTAAAACGAAAAACGCTGCAAATTCGAATCGCTTAAATGCAGGAAGTATAATCAAACAATAACAGGCAACTCAATCAAATTAGTTTTTTGGGACTTGCATTGATTGCTTTGGTAGATTGGTATAACGTCACGTCTGACTTATATTGCGCCTCGTGTGTTGGCTTCACTTACGAAATTTTATGGAAGACATCATGCGCTTACTGTCAAATATGGGTTTTCTGTTTGAGATGAGTGCAGATGTTGGTTTGGCATAGGATTTTGAATAAGACAAATTCTACAATTCAGACTCGGGGATTCCTCATTACAACAATCGGATTATTATCACACAAAAGATTTACATTTTGTACAAGAAAACATGCATGATTTATACATGTTATACACATGGAATTATTATTTTAATATCGATAAGCAAAGAAACCAAGAAATATCATTGTGAGCTTGAAAAGCCCGAGACAAAATCGGTGACAAAAAGGCAAGACTAACAAGTAAGGGGAATGCAGCCCCACCCCGAAGGTATACGAATAAGGCATTCGAATGTGAAAATTCCGAAAGAGCCAAGAGAAGACCAGGAATCACAAACGAACACAAAAAAAAAATTAACACAGACACGACAACCAAATTACAACCAGCTAAGGAAATTAAAGACGAAATGAAAGTGAACTAAGGTGTTTCAGAAGGGTAAAGAGTTCCTGTAACGTGTTGTAGATTTCTTCGCTAAAGCAACTATCACAAGCAATGATCGGGGGGGGGATCCAGAAATTTTCGAAAAAAGGGGGGGGGGTCCACATACTGGGTTCTGTGGGCCAAAAGGGGGGGGGGTTCCAGACCAATTTTGTTGAAAATCTACACAAAAAGTTTACAATTTTGGAGGAAAGGGGGGTAGGTTACCCCCGGAACCCCCCCCCCCCTGGATCCGCCACTGATGATGATCATTTTGAAAGATTAATATATAGAACCCGCTTAGTTACTGTATATGAAATATTCTAAAACTCTAATGATCTGTGAAGGACCTAAAGAAGTACCTATATAGGGTATTTGAAATGTCAAAGACAAAATCAGCCGATACTAACACGTAGAAACAACACTGAGAAACAGCTTTGTCAAAGCTTATGTTGACTTTGTTCACTTACTGCTAAAAGTTCTATGGGCAGAAATGGGACTTTTGCTGATAATTGTTAGATTTGTATTGAATCTTTTGTATTGTATTTTCTAATCTTGGGCCAATGCAAGACTGTGAGCAGCAAATTAAACACTGGTCACATTGAATTCCATTGTGGATTTTGTAAATTGCCATTTGTTGATGTAGGTCGTGCAGTGAGCACTGGTTCATCAACAAACGACAATTTACAAAATCCACAATGTTTCTCAGTGTTGTTTGTACGTGTCGTGAGCACTGGTTCTGCATCTCATTAATGTCTAGATATTACATAAAATACTTAAAAAATAATCAAAATGAAATAAGCAACACCAACTCAAGCCACACATAGAGTGAACCCAGGTTCTTCGGAAAGGTAAGCAAATGACAAGATATGATTAACTCAAAATTCGACATTTCTTAAAAATTATTGAATATAGGTAAAACTATCATAGATCAGTTCTAAAAAGATCAAGGAATAGCAAACTATTTTATATGGTGGCATATTTCTGCCAACACATAATCATATACATAACTAGTTAATTAAGTAGATATCTAGTTATCTAACTAGATAAATATCTAGTTATTTAACTAGATAAATTATCTAGATATTTAACTAGATAATTAAGTGGTTATCTAGTTATTTAACTAGATATTTAACTAGTTAATTAAGTAGTTATCTAGTTATTTAACTAGATATTTAACTAGTTAATTTTAATATCATAACGTGAAAAAATGCATGTTAGCGCTTGTAACTGCCATTATTATATTATTATTCACCTCTATTTTAAGAGGTTATCTAGATATTTAACTAGATAACTACTTATTATCTAGATATCTAACTAGATATTTATCTAGATAAATATCTAGATAACTACTTATTATCTAGATAATTATCTAGATAATTTATCTAGATAAATATCTAGATAATTATCTAGATAAATATCTAGATAATTATCTAGATAATAAGTAGTTATCTAGATATTTATCTAGATAAATATCTAGATAATTTATCTAGATAAATATCTAGATAATTATCTAGATAATAAGTAGTTAAATATCTAGATAATAAGTAGTTATCTAGTTAAATATCTAGATAACCTCTTAAAATAGAGGTGAAAAATAATATAATAATGGCAGTTACAAGCGCTATCATGCATTTTTTCACGTTATGATATTAAAATTAACTAGTTAAATATCTAGTTAAATAACAAGATAACTACTCAATTAACTAGTTAAATATCTAGTTAAATAACTAGATAACCACTTAATTATCTAGTTAAATATCTAGATAATTTATCTAGTTAAATAACTAGATATTTATCTAGTTAGATAACTAGATATCTACTTAATTAACTAGTTATGTATATGATTATGTGTTGGCAGAAATATGCCACCATAATTTTAAGATTAATTATTTTTATTACGTCAAATCGACGTATCGAATCCTCCTAAAATGGCACTTATGGGATAAAGTGTGAAAATCACGTATATAATTCCCCACTCGTAAGAGAGGAGGATATGTCCGTCAGTCTGTCCGTCTGGTACAAGTTGCTTCTATATTGAAGGGATTTATTTCAAATTTAATAGGCATCTTAAACCTGATAAAATGTACATTTCCTCTTCTTTTGAGGTCAGTCAGTCATCTACTTCCTGTTTTCCAAGCCGACTTTGACTATTTTTAGAGACTAAATGGGAAAAAAATTGTAACAGATTTGTCGGCTTCTACAGAAGGGATTGACTTTTTATTTGGTGCACAGGTTAGGCATGAAGAGTTGTACCGTGCCTCCCCTTTCCGAGTTAACGGATCAACTACTTCCTGTTTTCCGAGTTGACTTAGACTATTTTAAGTGTCAAAAATGATTTTTTTTCATATCAGATTTCTCGGTTTCTACTGAAGGGATTTACTTTTAATTTGGTACACAGCTTAAGCATAATGATATGTATCGTGCCTCCCCTTGCCAAGTCAGTGGGTTATCTAAGTCCTGTTTTCCAAGCTGACTTAGACTGACTATTTTAATTATATAGTGTCAAATTAGGAAAAATTATCGTAACAGATTTCTCAGCATCTACTGAATGGATTAATTTCATACTTGGTACACAGAATAAGCATAATGATATGTATCGTGCCTACCCTTGTCAGGTCAGTGGGTTATCTACTTCCTGTTTTCTGAATGGTCGAGTGGGGGTATACTTAGCACGACTTAGTGCAACACCTCATTTTGAATCATTTTTGCAACTTATGCTTAAGGTTAATTTTACGGTTAGTTTCTTTGTTAAACTATCTTTAACACAAATAATACAGTGGTACTCTGTGTGGCTCATATTCTACACAGAAAAAAATGCAACATATGTTAAACATATGTTTGAAAAAAAACATAATATTATCATTACGTCAAACATATGATTACCTTATGTTTGGTGCCCATATGATGTTCGTCATAAGTTTTATGTTTTCATATGACAAACATGTGTTTAATTAGAAAAATTGAAGAAAAACGTATAAAATGAATTACCATGCAGTGCATGACTCACAATTTGAAGATGTTTGCTATCACATGTTAAACATATGTTCGTCTTATGTTTGAAAACATATGATTATCATATGGGCACCAAACATATAAGGTGAACATATGATTTCGAACATATGTAAAAAGCAAGTTTTTAAAATACTATTTTAAGCCACTTTGGGAAATTTCTAACATCACTATGGACAGCTTAAAACTTATTCATGCTGATTTAAGACTTATTCAAAGTGTAAATTGCATATTTCCAGCTCATTTTTATAATTTCAAAATTTGGGTGCCAAAAAAGGGACTCTTATCATACCGTCTCCTTTTTTATGGTTTTAAAATCGAGAATTGTTCATTGAAAGGACACAATCATTATAACGAAAGGAAGGGTAGCAGGATAGAGACAGACTATTAATTAGTGTTTTCTGTCTAGGAGCAAAGTGCCAATGCAGGATTCAATTAAATTTATTAGTTTTTTGTTTTTTTCTGTATATGCATATTGCAGCTAAGAAAAAATATATCTTTGTACACTTGATTCAAAGATGCATGTATCTATTCTTGGGTTTTCCGTTTTTGTCTCCCCTGCAAAGCAGAGTGTGACATAGGCGTTTCTGTAACGGCGGTGGCAATGGTCGACACATTTATAAATTAGTTTACAGAAATATATGAAGACTACAACAACAAAAAGGAATCTTAAAAATCGGATGAAGAATAAACATTGTTTGGAAGAAGCAAAGGTGTACCAAAGGGGTAACCAGTATCATAAAACCGCAAAGACAAAGACAAAACCGGCAGACAAAAAAATCATCACAACAAAACAAACCACATAACAACATAAAAACACCCACACACATAACAACAAAACCGCATTCAGCAACGCGAACTCAAAGTCAAAACGAGAGTGAACTTAGGTGCTCCGGAAGAGTAAGCAGTTCCTGCTTGCTATAGCACACCCGTCACGTTGCCGTGTAAAATACACCCATTTTAACCCTTTTGGGTTTTTCTAAACGGTAGGGTGGTCCGACAATGTAGCAGGAAGCTTCTTTTAGTGAACAGAAACATCATATAAAAGTTTCATAGTAATCCGTCAATATTTAGTATAACGTAGAATGGATGTGGTGAGCTGCAAAGTTAAAAGGTGTATCCGTGTGTCATCAGTGATGAAAATCATCTTTTTAAAGCCGTAGACACCGGAAAATCCAGCATCGGGTTGAGCTATAATCGAACCCATACTTGACTGCCATCTATGGCAACATCGCCTGCACTGTGTCAAATATTTACTTAAGTTATCCATCACAGGGAAGACAAATGATTCCTTAAGACCACATTGACAACGACATCGTCATAACATTATACGATCGCAAGCATTTTGCAGTGAAAGAAAAATAATTTAGAGTGGAGATTTTTTATTTTTTATTAGTTCTTTTGAATTTGTTAGGATTGTCATTTATTCAATATCATATAGAAAAATAACACAACTTTGGAAGACAGAATTTAGCGCCAGTATTGATGATAACAGAACTGGTAGAGGTTTAGTGTACAATTGAGTCACAAAGTAATGCATGTCAGAGTGAATTGATTTTTATGTATTTTTGGAATCCAGTGCAACACTGAAAAGGGATTTTTCTAAAGTAAACAAATACCTGCAAAATAGCTTTTATTATTATAATAGTTTTATAAGCGTTTCATTAGAGAGTTATCTTTTTAATCATAAAACAATTATTTATACATACCAAATTAATTGAATTATTAGTATTACTTATATTAAATGCAATAATTAAAAAACCTGATTGTTATTATAATAGCAAAAAAGATAATTATCTTAAGCGTTGCAATAATTAAAACCCTGTTGTTATTAGCAAGAAAGATAATTGATTTTGGTATATTCATATATGATTCATAACACATGATTATATTAGAATTAATTGTCTAATTCTGCAGGCGATCAAATTATTATAATTGTTCGTTGCATCAGACTTCTCTTTCTTTTAGTTCTAACTTTTTTTAGTACAAAACGACTCGACGTTCAACTGCACCTGATCATGATTTTGGCATCGATATTGATGGTTTTCAAGTGTTCTTCTCGCATCACCCACATCAATCTCTCTAAATTCTTTTGAAATTTTCCATGCGTCCTTTATAGCTCTTTCGGCAAAATATTTATAGCTGGCTGTCGTTGCATAGTTTGTCTTATTCCAACAATAGCGACAGGTCGTATTTGTCCCGAGTTCCCCTTTAGCCCAATTCACAAAACAATCTCTAGCCATCACATGTTCGGTACCCGGAGACCCAAAATGTTGTCTGCAGTTCAGCAACATTGCGTTCATGGACACTTTTACAACCTCTTCTGTAAATGTCGTGGTGCAGCAAAACGGCAACGGATACTGCATTATCTGATTGAATAAGTTTTCATCGAAATATTGAGAAATGCTGGTGATGGGATGGTAGTATTTTTGTGGCGTTTGTCCTCTGTAATAACGAACAGTTTGAAATACGTAGATTCCACTAAGCGATGTCAGCGTTTTAAACGAATCTTCTAGGTTTTTAATTGTGCGCATCTTATTTTGTGGGGAGTCAAAACTAGAGAAGAAAGTACTAAAACCAACATATAAAGTATATCCTTTGTCATTCTTGTCGTTCTTTAGAAGTGAAGCACAATCGTGATTAACCAATGAGCATGGTATATAGTAGGAATACAGAATAACATTATATGGACTGTTGTCGCTATTAGCATCCTTCATTTTCTGTACCAGACCATCCTGTCCGTACATATAATTGTTTAAAATTATTTTCTCCCCATGTATTGTTTGTCCATCCGCATTTAAAGCGCACTTCATGCGGTCGTCATTGGGCAGTCTGTTCTGATGTAATTCATTGTCCGATAACACTGTAACACATGCAATTTGCCTACTACTCTGCAAATCTGTTTGTCTTCCAAAGGCAGCCAAGCGGTCAAATACGACGTTAACGTTAGCAAAGTCCTGAGGCGGTAGTGCCTGAATGTGCACAAAAACACATAGCAAAAATATCTTATCTAAACCCATGGTATACGGGACCGGCAATCTTAACCGCTTCTTTCTTACCAAGACCTAACTATCAAAAAGACCATACTATCTAGCAATATATAGCCAAATGTTGTCGGCTTAGTTTTCAGCTCCTTTTTATTCCCCCAAAATGCTTTATGGCCTAACAACCGAAACATGGAAGGACCCCACAAAGATGACAGCTAGCATAATCTTGAGATTTTCTTCTTCCTTAAAATAATATTAACACTCAACGGGTATATACTCAGTAGAACGAAGTCGGCAAGAAAATACCACTTAAAGGGTCTCTTATATGGAATGCAAGAAAAACAACTGAGCGGGTGTCTTCTGTAGACATCTATGAAGGTTACAAATAACTTTGATCCTATGCAGAAATAGTATTTTTTAGAAACATTAAAAGTTTAACTAAATATTTGTAATTTATTATTTGATAGTTATTTACTTTTCAAATCAAAATCTGTTTAATATAATGTTACACTAAGGACAAAATCTTTTTACTTATGCATCATCTACATTTTACACCATCAAAGACCATACCATTTGATTCACATAGAATTGAAAATATATGTATAACATGAAGCAAATATGGAAACAGCTTCTGCTCATATTTTATTAATGGGAAATTTCAATCCTGATATGGGGTATTGGCAAACACTTTTTTTTTGGACTTGGAATATTTGATAAAAGATTGGGGGGGGGGTATGGAATATTGGTACCCCTTCTAAACGAGCCCAAAAACTATATATACAGATAGACACTTAAACAGTCAATGTAATCTAAAGTCATTAAACAGTATACTTTCGATAACAATGACCTTGTTGTATAAGAAATCTGAATAATCAGTAATATCAGATATTTCAGATATATCTGAGGACAAACTATGATGAATAGAGTTGTAAAAACCATAAAAAAAATTTGATTATTAAAGCATTTCATAAAAAAAATATTTTTAATATGCTAAAAGTACACTGATATAAAAAATAGTTTTTAATAACAAGTATTTCCTAAAAAACCATGTAACCTACTACAGGTACTCTGTATAGCATTTCATTAGTTCAGTTCGTACTATTCAATTTCTACAGGTAAATTTTTCAAACAGGTAAAATTTTCATACAGGTAAATTTCTCTTTCCTAAAACAAGATAATCTTGTTTGTATAGCTGTTAATTTAACTGATCAAAGAGATCAAGTTCCATTGTTGCAAATTTCAACAGAGAGATTAATCTCAAGTTTACCAGAGTTCACCGGGGTCATGCAACCCAAGGTCGTGGATTGTTTGACCTTACTTGCTATAAAGGTATAATGCATTTGTTAAAAATCAAATTTAATTTTAAGTTCGAAGACAATATTTACGTTTACTGTAGCTTATTGGTAATAAAATGTACGAACGGGGAAGTACCGGCTATGGTTAACGCATGGAAATACAGCAATCCATTAATTTTACGTTCCTGTTTTTTAGCAAAGAAGAAAATAGTAGACAACAGTCTTATGAAAAAAATGTTGTCTAACATTTCCACAGTTATCTTTTTCTTTGTTATTTTTTCTAAACTGTCTTCAGATTTCCAGCCGTTTTTCATAGCCAGTTATGTGTACGATTTTAACCCTTGGTATTGTTTTTTTTTTATCTTTTTATCTCCCTTGTTTGTTTATGGTCTTAGATAAAATCACGGGTTCGGATTTTGTATGACTTTTTTGATGGTGAAAGAAACTACATGTAATTTGAAACTCATGCAGTCTAACTTTTACTAAGAATTCCACTTGGGAGTAAAGAAAGGAAAACGAGGCGATATAGGAATCATAGAAGACGATCCAAACGATAAAACCTTTTTTCAACTTATAAAAAGAAATCAAAATCCCATATCAGATGCAACTCCTTTATGTATGGAAAAAGAAGGAAAAAAGGCAACCACTGCTGATGAACAGAGAAGCATATTTGCGGAATACTTTGATGAACTTTCTGACCCACAACAAGAGGAAATATTCAATACTGACTTAAAGACAATAAGTGAACTGAAATGTAACTTAATCAAAGATATACAACAGCATGAGGTAAAAGGCCAACCCATTACAGTTACCATAGATGAAATCAAAAAAGCTATTAGACACCTGAATAATGGAAAATCCCAAGACGAATATGGTATCGCAGCAGAGCACATAAAACATGCAGGAGAGTCTTTACTCCCAATATATCAACACATTTTTAATCAAATATTTGAAGAAGGAAAAGTTCCAAATATGTTCAAAACGGGAGTCATAACACCAATATTGAAAAAGGGAAAAGATCCTACTCAAGCTGGAAATTACAGGGGGATTACAGTATCATCAATTCATGGGAAAATTTTCGAACACATCCTAATATCAAAATCAAATTTAGAATCATTTGGACAGTCCAACCTACAATTTGGTTTTACTGAAGGTTTATCACCAAACATGGCATCACTAATACTGTCAGAAGCATACTCAGAGAACACTGGAAAAGAAGTACTATTTGTTACAACCCTTGATAGCCAGAAGGCGTTTGATGTAGTCAATCATAAAATTCTTTTGAACAAAATATACTTTAATGGTCTAGATATCGACATATGGAAAATTATTGATGACCTATATAAAGGAATTACTTCAAGTGTTAAATGGCAAGGAGGAGTAAGCAAATCATTTTTCATCAACCAAGGTGTAAGACAGGGTGGAGTCTTATCAACTCATCTTTATAAACGATATGTCAATGAGCTCCTTCTAAAACTAGAAGAATCAAAGACAGGAGTAACACTAGGAGACACCTACATAGGATGCCCTACCTGTGCAGATGATATTGTACTTTTGGCAACGAACAGCGAGGATATGCAGCAAATGATTGATATTGTATATGACTATGCCTGTGACCATATGTTCAAAATTCATCCAACAAAAAGTAATGCCATAATTAAATGTAACACAAAGTCAATGTCAGAAAAAGCCATAGAGAATACTGCAGACCTGTCTTTGGGAACAGAACCATTAGCATTTCAAAATAGAACAACACATCTAGGGTTAACCAGAACAACAGAAGCTGATGGCTCTGTTAACACAGATGAGAGAATCAACTTAGCACGCAGAACACTATACTCACTGATTAAAACAGGTGTACATGGTACAAATGGCTTAACTCCAAGAACATCAATTAAGATTTATGAGACCTATGTCATTCCAAGACTATTATACAGTATTGAAACACTCAACCTCCATCAGAAAGATATAAAACAACTTTCAGCATTCCATATCAACACAATTAAACAAATTCAAGGACTACCCACTAGAACTGCTTCAGCTGCTGCTTATCTTCTGGTGGGAATATTGCCAATAGAGGGACTTCTACACAAACGGTGTCTTAGCTTGTGGTTTTCTATACTCAACAGTAATAATAACTCTTTATTACAACTGGCCAAAAGACAGCACGCAATTGGAAACCCAAGTAGCTTTTTCCAACGCATCAACAACATTCTAGAGTTATACAAATTACCTTCATTTGATAATGTACAAGACCAATTTAGTAAGAAAACATGGAAAAGAACTGTCAAAACTGCTGTTGACAAATATTGGACAAACAAGCTCCGAGAAGAATGTCTGAATAAATCCACCCTCCAATTTCTTTCAATTGAAAAGTTGCAAATAGGTACCACTCATCTAGTATGGAACTCTGCAAAGAACTCAGTAAACGAAGTTCGTCAGGCCACTGTCAAAGCCAGAATTCTGACAGGAACATACATTCTGCAAATCCACAAGGTAAAATTCAATAAAACTGAAGTTGACACGACCTGCCCACTATGCCAAATTTCATATGAGGTAATAATTCAGATGTTTTGATGTGAGGCACGCATGTTCTGGAGCACTCTTTGATTGATAACTATTTTATATTTGTGATAGACTTTAAACATATTCCTGAATAAGCTGTTCGCTTAAAGGATTTGATTGCCGTATAAACATTTTCACTGTACAATATATTGCACAACTGCTATTGATTGACAATTATTCATTGTGTGGTGGAGGATATTCTATTCGTATATTTATTCATTCTACATCGCAGTCTAAGGATTGCGAGTGCTCCTAATATTGGAGGGACCTATCAAAAGAAAGAAAGAAGTACGGGAATGTATACTAGAATGGTGTGTAGCTGGCCCTTTTCAATTAAATCACTGGCACAGACTGAGGTAGATGCATTTTTGCACATTTGAGCATTTTTTTTGTAAATTAATTTGGTGTCACATTAAAGAGTTCAAATGTCGTTATTTCTGTAGATCATAATTATCTAAGCAAAGTTGATGGTTTTGAAACTTGACATGGCCGTGTCGTTAGTGTATTAAGAATATTAAGATAGGCAAAGTTTATGCCCTCTGTGGTTGGAATTTGTGAGAAAAAACCATTCCTCTAATCCTGTCAAATATATTTGATGTTTGGTATTTAGCTTAGGGTAGGGATATATCTGGTGGGATTCGTTTTAAGGTCTGTCAATTATCTACTTCCTGTTTAACGAGCCGACTTAGACTTTTTTCACTAAATCTTTAGGGTTGAAATTTTTTTCCATTTTTGTAACAGCTAGATTTCTCAGCAACTATTAATTGTAGGCTTTTGATATTTGGTAATGTAGCTTCAGGTAGGGGTTTAAAACGCCTTAACAATTAAATCGATAATGAAAATCGTTTTAGGATCTTATGGAAACTAACCCGAATTTTGGGTACTTAATTTAGAAGTATACTTTCGGAATTGTTTTGGTTTTTCTCTAGACTCTTCGTATACGTAGTAAAATGGATGGTAATTTGCACGTTTTCATATTATGATAAAACTTAAAAAAAAAATTGTATATTTTAAGCTCACCTGGCCAAAGCCATTTGAGCCTATGCCATCACTATGCGTCCGTCGTCGTCGTCGTCCGTTAATGTTATATATGTGAATAGATTGAAGGTGAGTCAGGTGGAAAAGACACCATGGGACGATGCATATAGACATGAACAAAAGGATTTTTCTGTTTATATTCGGTTTAAATCTATAATATTAACAGACCAGTAGATAATTAATGAATTTATATATTCCAATTGATATGTCTACCACGTGTCTTAACCATATGACCCAGCCACAACCTAAACATGCTAAACATTTGAGAATTTTATCATGTCACTAATCAATGAAAGTATATTAATATTTTCATTATTCATTAACCACAAAAATTTATTGTCAAGATTCAATGAAGTAAAATTCTTGCAATATGACTTGGCAGATGCAAAAAGACATGTCCTTAAATCTTTAGTATGATTACATGAAATCAAAAGGTGTCTCTCATCATCTAATTCTCCTAAGTTACATCTTGTACATTTTCTTTCTTCTCTTGGGATGCCCTGATATCTACCTTTCTCAATATTTAATTTATGAGCAGATATTCTTAGTTTAGTTATATTTCTTCTTGACTCATTATTTTTTAAAATAAGTAAGTATTTTTCTAAACCAAAATTTGTTTTTAGAAAACTGTAAGTATCAAGTTTTCCTTTAGAAATCTTGATTCTCTCAATATGCCATAAATCTATAAAATGATTATGAATAATTTTTTTGCTATTATTTTTGAAAATGTTTGTTTGTTTGTTTGGTAAAAATTGTCAGATGACCCTAGGTCCCTCAGTCTGTGCCAAAAACTTTTTCAGCCACCAGACATTTGGGCTAGCAAATTTCTAATTCCACCAGACCGAATCAGATTCAAGCAGACCAATTTTTTTTTTAGACTAAAATTACCATACCAAGCACTGCACCAGTAAACAATACAATGACATGACAAAAGAAATGAGCTTGGTCTAACTAATATTTTTCCAGATTTTTAATGGGTAAATCTCAGAGTGCCTTCTTTTATTTTGAGAAATATGATAGAAGACAAGTAAAGATATATTCTGTTTTATTTTTCAATACATATTGATATTTTAAAATATATTGCATTTTTCATGCAATTGCATAATACATTGGCCATGTCAGTCATTCATCTTTATTTATTTTCTTGGTTGATGAACATTAACAAAAAAACACCATTGAGGATGTTCAAAATGGCAGATTTTCGCTCATTTTTTATTTGGCATCTTTCCATTGTATGTGTCTCCCAAAGAAAAAAATCATTTGAAAGTTGAGAATCTCTTTTCCGATGACAAAAATTATCCGTTATTTCAAGAAAATTCTGAAGAGCGAGTAACAAATTAATATAATCAAGTATCTTGTAATGTTACCCTCGTACACGTTTAAAATCATCCATATAAACGTACCGTGTTTAAAATGCCTAAAAACTGCAATTTATTTATCTGAATTTCTCCATTTTTTTGTAAATAATTTAAAAAGAATACCTTGACCTTTATTTACTGACCAATGCGCATATGCAAGAGGAAACCATTCCATTCGGAAGGTTTTGCGCATGTTGGTAGTGTAGAGCATTAACTCTCTACATCCGAATGCGGGATTTCCCCCTGACGTCACGGAATCCGTTTTAAGATTATATATTTATTGAAAATGGCTGATTTCAAGGAGATGCTGATATAAAAACGGAGAAAAACAGATCTTTATTGGATAATAAATGAAAGATAAATGCAAGAATACTGAATAATATATATCTATTACTTTCAATTCACTAGACCGATCGGACCAGTAACTACGGAAATTAACTAGACCGATCAGATTTCTAATAGACACGGGCATCGGGCTATCCCTTAACGTCACACACTGGTCCCTTTGTAGGGGTTATGGCAGCTTTAATGCCAAAAAGTGGTTTTAGACTTATAGATTGTGAAGACAGGGAAAAGGTTTTACTTGCTTAAATGTTCAGCTAATTGAACTATACCAAATTGTGCATTAGGTCGAAATTGTCAAATGACCTCTTACAGGAGTTACTACCCCTTAAAAGCCAAAAATAGTTGTTTTTTCCCTTATAGAATGCGAACAATAGAAGAGAAAAAGTTTTGCTTGCTTAAATGTTCAGCTTATCATGTAAATTGAGATGTGCTGGAACACAGTATTCAAAGTACTTTTATCATTTTATTTAAAGTGAAAGTAGAACTCTTCTTTTTGAAAAGCAGAAAAAGTCAAACAAAGAAAACGAAACCATAACGATGCCATACACAGTTTCGTATAAAATACTAGTGGTGGTAGCCCAATAAATTGACCAATGAGTGGGGGGAATCCTGTCTATTTTTGTACCGGAAGTAAGAATGACCATTTATTTTGCACTCTTGTGATTGTTTACATGCTCCTCTGCATAGAAAACTTTAAGTCAGGTCTGCTTTTGCAAAATAAAGTATTTTTATGTTGATATTTGTATGAAGGGGGATAACTACAAAAAGGACAATTTTTTCCATGTGACAAACTGCCACTTTTTATGCAAACAAAAATATTTCTGAAAAATGCAACATAATGTACCCCAATATTTTCACAGTTAAAACTATGAGACATGCCCTTTTAGATATTCTGTGTTCAGGTTTTGGCATATTTATAGAAATGATCAAATTCAGGTCTTAAAAATGAGATTGCACCTGTAGATTTTTCATTAAAATACACCCCTCTTTGTCAGATTTTGGCACTTTTTAAAACAATTTCTGTGGTTAATATCTTTATAAGATCAAGAACACCAGAAAGAGTGAAGTTTTATCTTTTTATTGATATATAAATGTCCAAAGTACAAGTGATAGCCAGATTTTCTTCATTGAATGGAAGTGACATTGCTTTTGTCTGATGACGTCATTTTGAATAACTATGTCTTGCACCCTTTAAAAGCAAATATTGAAATTTGATATGCTTTATCAAGCCCAGCACACTTCATTTTAGTGTTGCATTCAATTGTGAATTTGTTTATACACACAATACCAATGTAATGGTCCATTCATGACTTCCTGAGATTAATATTTTATGCAAAAACACCATAGCAACCAATTAAGTTTGCAAGGTCAGTGTGCTTTTTGTGACGTCATTTGTGACGTTTTGTTGTTTTCGCCTTCTTATTGTGAAGTCATGCAATTTCGAAACCAAATGTAGTACATGAAATTGGAAAATATCAACTGGCTCGGTGTAAAATTATTTTTCATATTCATACATTATAACAAAGTTTATTTGAAAGCTAAATATAAATGTTCTTTAGATACAAATATATGTCTTCTGTTAAAACTGTTACTTAAAAGATTCAGGTATGCCCATATTATAGGCAAATCAGAGAGTAAAACCAAAAATTTACCTAGAGGAAAGAAGGATTTACCATAATATTGCAATAAAAGTACTGCAAAAATGATGAAAATAATGTAAAAGTATAGGAACACCATTGTAAAGTGCAAAAATCAAAGAATCTGGTTAAAGGAAACCAACATAGGCAAAAAGGGCCAAAAAACTATTGCAAGGTCTTGTATGAGAATTGCAATGTTTTCACTATTTTTAAAGCGAACGACAAAAATAAGGTACCATTTTATTCGCAATTAAATATCGAACAAGAAAAAATAAGGAAAAGGTATATATTTTACAATTTATTTGTCTTAAAAAGCAAATATTGAAATTTGATATGCTTTATCAAGCCCAGCACACTTCATTTTAGTGTTGCATTCAATTGTGAATTTGTTTATACACACAATACCAATGTAATGGTCCATTCATGACTTCCTGAGATTAATATTTTATGCAAAAACACCATAGCAACCAATTAAGTTTGCAAGGTCAGTGTGCTTTTTGTGACGTCATTTGTGACGTTTTGTTGTTTTCGCCTTCTTATTGTGAAGTCATGCAATTTCGAAACCAAATGTAGTACATGAAATTGGAAAATATCAACTGGCTCGGTGTAAAATTATTTTTCATATTCATACATTATAACAAAGTTTATTTGAAAGCTAAATATAAATGTTCTTTAGATACAAATATATGTCTTCTGTTAAAACTGTTACTTAAAAGATTCAGGTATGCCCATATTATAGGCAAATCAGAGAGTAAAACCAAAAATTTACCTAGAGGAAAGAAGGATTTACCATAATATTGCAATAAAAGTACTGCAAAAATGATGAAAATAATGTAAAAGTATAGGAACACCATTGTAAAGTGCAAAAATCAAAGAATCTGGTTAAAGGAAACCAACATAGGCAAAAAGGGCCAAAAAACTATTGCAAGGTCTTGTATGAGAATTGCAATGTTTTCACTATTTTTAAAGCGAACGACAAAAATAAGGTACCATTTTATTCGCAATTAAATATCGAACAAGAAAAAATAAGGAAAAGGTATATATTTTACAATTTATTTGTCTTAAAAAGCAAATATTGAAATTTGATATGCTTTATCAAGCCCAGCACACTTCATTTTAGTGTTGCATTCAATTGTGAATTTGTTTATACACACAATACCAATGTAATGGTCCATTCATGACTTCCTGAGATTAATATTTTATGCAAAAACACCATAGCAACCAATTAAGTTTGCAAGGTCAGTGTGCTTTTTGTGACGTCATTTGTGACGTTTTGTTGTTTTCGCCTTCTTATTGTGAAGTCATGCAATTTCGAAACCAAATGTAGTACATGAAATTGGAAAATATCAACTGGCTCGGTGTAAAATTATTTTTCATATTCATACATTATAACAAAGTTTATTTGAAAGCTAAATATAAATGTTCTTTAGATACAAATATATGTCTTCTGTTAAAACTGTTACTTAAAAGATTCAGGTATGCCCATATTATAGGCAAATCAGAGAGTAAAACCAAAAATTTACCTAGAGGAAAGAAGGATTTACCATAATATTGCAATAAAAGTACTGCAAAAATGATGAAAATAATGTAAAAGTATAGGAACACCATTGTAAAGTGCAAAAATCAAAGAATCTGGTTAAAGGAAACCAACATAGGCAAAAAGGGCCAAAAAACTATTGCAAGGTCTTGTATGAGAATCGCAATGTTTTCACTATTTTTAAAGCGAACGACAAAAATAAGGTACCATTTTATTCGCAATTAAATATCGAACAAGAAAAAATAAGGAAAAGGTATATATTTTACAATTTATTTGTCTTAAACGATGCCATACACAGTTTCGTATAAAATACTAGTGGTGGTAGCCCAATAAATTGACCAATGAGTGGGGGGAATCCTGTCTATTTTTGTACCGGAAGTAAGAATGACCATTTATTTTGCACTCTTGTGATTGTTTACATGCTCCTCTGCATAGAAAACTTTAAGTCAGGTCTGCTTTTGCAAAATAAAGTATTTTTATGTTGATATTTGTATGAAGGGGGATAACTACAAAAAGGACAATTTTTTCCATGTGACAAACTGCCACTTTTTATGCAAACAAAAATATTTCTGAAAAATGCAACATAATGTACCCCAATATTTTCACAGTTAAAACTATGAGACATGCCCTTTTAGATATTCTGTGTTCAGGTTTTGGCATATTTATAGAAATGATCAAATTCAGGTCTTAAAAATGAGATTGCACCTGTAGATTTTTCATTAAAATACACCCCTCTTTGTCAGATTTTGGCACTTTTTAAAACAATTTCTGTGGTTAATATCTTTATAAGATCAAGAACACCAGAAAGAGTGAAGTTTTATCTTTTTATTGATATATAAATGTCCAAAGTACAAGTGATAGCCAGATTTTCTTCATTGAATGGAAGTGACATTGCTTTTGTCTGATGACGTCATTTTGAATAACTATGTCTTGCACCCTTTAAAAGCAAATATTGAAATTTGATATGCTTTATCAAGCCCAGCACACTTCATTTTAGTGTTGCATTCAATTGTGAATTTGTTTATACACACAATACCAATGTAATGGTCCATTCATGACTTCCTGAGATTAATATTTTATGCAAAAACACCATAGCAACCAATTAAGTTTGCAAGGTCAGTGTGCTTTTTGTGACGTCATTTGTGACGTTTTGTTGTTTTCGCCTTCTTATTGTGAAGTCATGCAATTTCGAAACCAAATGTAGTACATGAAATTGGAAAATATCAACTGGCTCGGTGTAAAATTATTTTTCATATTCATACATTATAACAAAGTTTATTTGAAAGCTAAATATAAATGTTCTTTAGATACAAATATATGTCTTCTGTTAAAACTGTTACTTAAAAGATTCAGGTATGCCCATATTATAGGCAAATCAGAGAGTAAAACCAAAAATTTACCTAGAGGAAAGAAGGATTTACCATAATATTGCAATAAAAGTACTGCAAAAATGATGAAAATAATGTAAAAGTATAGGAACACCATTGTAAAGTGCAAAAATCAAAGAATCTGGTTAAAGGAAACCAACATAGGCAAAAAGGGCCAAAAAACTATTGCAAGGTCTTGTATGAGAATCGCAATGTTTTCACTATTTTTAAAGCGAACGACAAAAATAAGGTACCATTTTATTCGCAATTAAATATCGAACAAGAAAAAATAAGGAAAAGGTATATATTTTACAATTTATTTGTCTTAAAAAGCAAATATTGAAATTTGATATGCTTTATCAAGCCCAGCACACTTCATTTTAGTGTTGCATTCAATTGTGAATTTGTTTATACACACAATACCAATGTAATGGTCCATTCATGACTTCCTGAGATTAATATTTTATGCAAAAACACCATAGCAACCAATTAAGTTTGCAAGGTCAGTGTGCTTTTTGTGACGTCATTTGTGACGTTTTGTTGTTTTCGCCTTCTTATTGTGAAGTCATGCAATTTCGAAACCAAATGTAGTACATGAAATTGGAAAATATCAACTGGCTCGGTGTAAAATTATTTTTCATATTCATACATTATAACAAAGTTTATTTGAAAGCTAAATATAAATGTTCTTTAGATACAAATATATGTCTTCTGTTAAAACTGTTACTTAAAAGATTCAGGTATGCCCATATTATAGGCAAATCAGAGAGTAAAACCAAAAATTTACCTAGAGGAAAGAAGGATTTACCATAATATTGCAATAAAAGTACTGCAAAAATGATGAAAATAATGTAAAAGTATAGGAACACCATTGTAAAGTGCAAAAATCAAAGAATCTGGTTAAAGGAAACCAACATAGGCAAAAAGGGCCAAAAAACTATTGCAAGGTCTTGTATGAGAATCGCAATGTTTTCACTATTTTTAAAGCGAACGACAAAAATAAGGTACCATTTTATTCGCAATTAAATATCGAACAAGAAAAAATAAGGAAAAGGTATATATTTTACAATTTATTTGTCTTAAACGATGCCATACACAGTTTCGTATAAAATACTAGTGGTGGTAGCCCAATAAATTGACCAATGAGTGGGGGGAATCCTGTCTATTTTTGTACCGGAAGTAAGAATGACCATTTATTTTGCACTCTTGTGATTGTTTACATGCTCCTCTGCATAGAAAACTTTAAGTCAGGTCTGCTTTTGCAAAATAAAGTATTTTTATGTTGATATTTGTATGAAGGGGGATAACTACAAAAAGGACAATTTTTTCCATGTGACAAACTGCCACTTTTTATGCAAACAAAAATATTTCTGAAAAATGCAACATAATGTACCCCAATATTTTCACAGTTAAAACTATGAGACATGCCCTTTTAGATATTCTGTGTTCAGGTTTTGGCATATTTATAGAAATGATCAAATTCAGGTCTTAAAAATGAGATTGCACCTGTAGATTTTTCATTAAAATACACCCCTCTTTGTCAGATTTTGGCACTTTTTAAAACAATTTCTGTGGTTAATATCTTTATAAGATCAAGAACACCAGAAAGAGTGAAGTTTTATCTTTTTATTGATATATAAATGTCCAAAGTACAAGTGATAGCCAGATTTTCTTCATTGAATGGAAGTGACATTGCTTTTGTCTGATGACGTCATTTTGAATAACTATGTCTTGCACCCTAAGGCTGTCATTCTCTTACACAGAGTTGTCGTTCCTTTCATCCACGTGTGTGTGGATGAAAGGAACGACAACTCTGTGTAAGAGAATGTAAGGCTGTGTTTACAACAATCAACTTTTAATCAATAGAAAGCCCCTTTGATTCCCCAAAGAGTAAGTTTTTGTTTCCCAGTATTATATATTACAAGTATAAGCTTTCCTAAAAGCTTGCTCGGGTCCGGCATTTATTTTTTACAGATGTTTTTACTATTAACGAAAACACATATAAGTCGCAATTAAAAAAATCCGCAACAACCAGAAGACTTGAATATCTTAATCAGAAGTCAATGAGCAGTTTTTGTTAAAGGAAGAGGTAAAATGGGGCATCCGAATGTTATAATTTCTAAAAGGCAAAGACAAAATCAATGACAGCACGAAAAAACGGACAGGACAGGATAAAACACAAAAAATACATAAATCAGAATGGCAATCATAAACGCGATGTCAAGTCGTGACGAGCGTACACTCTTGCGCTCCGGAAGATTTAGCAGTTTCTGTTTGCAATAGCACAACCGCCTCACTGTCAATTGTCAATTCAATGTGTCAACTGTGATTATTATAAACACGAACAAGAACAGCACCAGGAAACTCAAAATCAACTAAACAGAAATCAACAACGCGAACTCAAGTCGTAACAAGAGTGAACTCTTGTGCTCCGGAAGAGAAAACGGTTCCTGCCTGCTTTAGCACGCACGTCGCGCTACCGATTTCCGACTCAGCGTGTCAAATCCGGTAAAGGAAGACAAAACGAAATTCTATGACAAACCAAAATCTGAGATAGAAATCCCCATACTTATTAACTAACGAGTGTATAGTGTCTACCATAAAATTTCTTGAGTGAAGACAGCAACCTAGGCGCAACATAACCCCGTGTTAGCAATTTTTGTGTCCAACGTTACGCTCTACCAAGGAAATTGATGTAATTTCAACAAGATCTGGAGTAATGAATCAATTGTGATACGAAAACTCCATAAGCTGGAGCAGATGAAATGTTGTCATAGAGCTTTTTGACAGTTTCAATAATTTCGAGATGTATATCTAAATATGAAGCAGACTTCCTAAAATCCGTTGTATCTTTAAATGTTCCTAAGGATATAACAGAGTGAAAATGTCATCAAAATCAGTGAAAGAACTTTATTAATATGGTTAAGATTTTATTAAACTACACAGTAGTGCCCTGAACAAATTAACATACTCATATAAGCTTTTAACATTTTTTTTTCAACTTTTATTGCAAATAACTGAAACGTACACTACAATTCTTTACTCTGTAACCCTCTTCACTTTTACTTATATAAAAAAGGGAATGGAGAAAACAATAGAATCCGCACAAATTGCTACATGCATTGACTAGTTGTATAAAAAACGTAGTCATATATTTTTTTTACTTCTAATTTTTAGATATTATTAATATATATCGGAATGTACAAACTAAACTTATTTCATAACAATGGGCTCACCAAGTTCACTGCATGGTCATATTCAAACCCGTTAAATATATCGTCTGTAAAAGTTATATAATTATCTATTCCTTTGAGAATAAAGTTGGTAACCATGACAAAACACAGATTCTATTTATAGTTGAGTGGAGCACACTCATCGAAATAGAATCCCCCGATTGGACTGAACCAGTTAAATATAGCTACAGAGGATAAGTATGCTTGTTTGGATCCCTATGATTAGGAAATAAAATATCTTTATACCACTATGTCATAAAATGTAACGAGATACCATGCATTAATCATGCTTTATCAGTAGATAAGGCTAAATTCCTGAAAGACCCCCCTCATTAATTATCATAAACTTTCATTTAGCACCCTCTACAGTCCCGTGGTATAAATCAGTTATCCCCCATCGGGCATCCGCCCTCAGGGGAATAACTAACACTTATCTTAAAACTTTATATCTGAGTTTTATATTAACTGGAAAATGTTTTGTGTTGATAAATTAATCAACTAATACTATGTAGATCTAAGTATACTCATTTGTTCGTGTATTGTAGAATGAATCCAAACATGGAAATCAACCTTTGTTATGACCCACACTTAATAGTCGTGAAATTTGAAGACGAATACGGGTCCAAACGAAATCATACTAGGAAGATTCCGATAAGTAATCGGAATCATTCGGCCATTTCCGTTGCCTGGAAGCGTCTTCAATTCTGATGCATTGATCATTTAAATGTTTTGAAATGGACGGAATCAAATTACTGAATTACAAGCGCTGTTTGTACAGAGATCTCCTTGTAGTTGTACTGACTCTAATACGCTCGGGCCCTTGAGCCCGAGCAATTATTGTATATTTTTGCAACAAAGCAAGATCTTAATATTCTTGATTTAATGTAGAATTACCAATGTAACTGATGTTATGCATTGTTCTATTTTTAACCCATTGTAAACATGAAACTATGTGCAATTATACAGCAATAACACACTATAAAACATTAAGAATGTATGTAAACCTTTTCAATAATTAATTATAAAAGGGCCCCTTGACTATATTGTGTATGGTAATGCTATAAATGAATTTACTAAGAGGGGTCACGCCGATTTATTTTCAAAAGTATGGAAAGCCATAGTGGTCATTATTTTCTTTTTATTTTGCTATTTTTAGTTTAGTAATTTAAATATTAAAGTCAATAATTAGTAAAAAATTGTTTCTTATAATTTGTCTTAAAGTTGATTTCTGTTAATAGTTAGTTAAAGTTATTTTTATCTAAATTCTATGGAGGTCTTTTTTGGTCATAAAACTTGTTCATTGATATTTTGTATATTGTTGTTTAAATATGTTTTTACTCGTCAGTATTCAAGTTCGATCAGTATTGTAATTTTCTAGTCAGTAAGAATACTCATTTTTGTATTTTCAGTTTTTTACCCTCTTTGAGGAAGATGTTGAAATAAAGTTATCCAAAGCAACTGATTCTTTATCCAGACATAACAGTAAAAAATCTAGGATGGAAGACGAGAGGGTCCAGGAAGGAATGACCGACGCAGTGAGTCAACCACCAGAAACAATTGAGCAAGCAGGGAACCAGAGTGAGAAAGTAGAAACACAACATATGGAAACACGAAGTGAAAGAACACTTACATCTAAGAAATTTAAAGAATATGAAGCTGAAGTTGCAAAACAAGTAAATAAACTAACCGTCATCACTTCACGTATCCAAGAAGTCATCGTTGAATTCAAGAAATCAGAACATCATCCAATAGAGACTCTCAGAAAAATCAAGGACAATTTATCCAAACATCTTAAATCATTTCAAGAACAATCCAAACAACTTTTTCAGTATCTAGAAAGAACAAAATCTGCTGAAAGTATGATTGAGTTATCTGCACAAAAAATATCCACCGATTCAGTAATTGAAGAAGCTCAAGGAGTTTTGCACGAATTGGAAGAACTATTGAATGAACAAAAATCAGTTAAGCACAAATCCGAAACAGAGCATAAACAAATAAAGCAGGAGGTTCAAAGTACAGAGACGAATTTCAAACAAGCAAAGTCAAAACATTCAAAGTCTAGCTATAGCAGATCTACAACAAGCTCAATAGTAAAACAGAAAATTAAAGCAGAGGCAGCCAGATTAAAGTTAGAATTTGCCGAAATGGAAGCAAGATTGAAACTGGATAAGTTAAAAGTAGAGGAGGAAGAGAACATTAGTGCACTAAGATTGGCAAATCAAAAGAAAGAGTTGGATATGAATCTAGAACTCTTGACAGCAGAAAGAGAAGCTAAGGAAGCTGAATTAGAGTATAACATCATGGCTGAGGAGATGTCAGATGGAGGCAGTGTAAAGTCGAGCGTCAGCTCAAATGCTGTTTTCGAGAGAACAAAAGAATATGTTGAGAACCATCAGTCAACCGTTTACCAAAAGCCAGAGCAACGGGAACAACGTAATGTAATTCGGAAAACTACAATAGAGAATGAACATAACCAACAAAATACTTACGAAGTCAATCAGGTTGAAAGGGAACCTCCTTATAGCAATCATGTCACATCTAACCCTGTGTCTACGTCTGTTGCAAATGAAATGGCCAAGCTCTTCCTAAAGAAGGACATTTTAATGTCGAGATTAACACCATTCTCAGATAGAGTTGAACATTACATGATTTGGAAAACAAAGTTTGAAAACATTATGAAAGACCTAGAAGTGACTCCCCAAGAGGAACTGGATCTATTGGTGAGATGGTTAGGACCAGAATCAAGCAAGCATGCCCTAAACATCCAAGCAGCAACAGTGTACAATCCTGTAATCGGATTAGAAAGAGTTTGGTCACGGCTGGACGAACGGTATGGTTCACCAGAACTTCTTGAAGCTACTATCAAGGAGAAAATTATGAAATTCCCGAGAATTACAAATGGAGACTACAAGAAACTATACGAACTGTCAGATATATTGGCCGAAGTATTGGCAATAAAAGAGAATCCAAAGTACAGCATAATATTTTCCTACTACGACTCGTCAACCGGCATAAACCCAATAGTTAGTAAATTACCGACTCATATTCAGGGAAAATGGACAGAAAGAGCGTCGAAGTACAAACATGACCATGGATGTATCTACCCACCTATGAAAGAATTCGCAAAATTCATCAATGAGATGAGTAGTCGGATGAACGATCCGAGTTTTAGTTATGACTATAATGGCAACACTCAAAGAAACCAGTCATTCATGAGACCAAGAGTCCAAAATTTTGTCACTGCTCGCAAAACGGAAGTAGGACCACCTAGTATTATTTGTCCATTACATGTACATGTTCAGCCAGCTCATTCCCTTAACGAATGCAGAACATTTCGAAAGCTATCAACAGATGAAAGAAAATCCATCATAAGCCAGAACGGTATATGTTTCAAATGTTGCGGTGGGCAACATTTAGCAAGAGACTGTAAAGCAGACATAAAGTGTGAGTTATGTAAGAAGCATCATCCAAAGGCACTACACTTAGAAAGAAATGTAAACCCATATCAGCGGCCAAATCATGAGACAAAACCACAGAGCTTACCATCTCATGGCGGGGAACGAAATCCAGGAACACCAAAATCTGGAACTCCAAACAAAACTCAGGTCACAACATCATGTACACAAATTTGCGGTGAAGGTTTTAGTGGAAAATCCTGTGCAAAGACAATATTGGTTAATGTCTATCCAAACAACCACCCCGAAGAAAGCATCAGAATATATGCAATGGTTGACGACCAAAGCAATAGAACACTAGTTAAGTCGCAGTTCTTTGAAATTTTCAATATCAAAGGTCAAGAAGTAGAGTACTCACTATCTTCATGCGCTGGCAATCAAGTAGTAACAGGAAGAAAGGCGAATGGCTTCACTATACAGTCTTTAGATGAGAGTGCAAAATTTCAACTGCCAACCATGATAGAATGCAACCAAATTCCGAACATAAGAGAGGAAATACCCACACCATTGGTAGCTCAGCATTACGAGCATCTAAGTAAATTGCAACATTTGATTCCTCCACTCGATGATAGGGCAGAAATTCTTATGCTTATAGGCAGAGATTTGGGAGAGGCGCACCAAATATTTGATCAGGTCATCGGACCAAGAGGTACACCATTTGCACAAAAATTAGCACTGGGCTGGGTGGTGATTGGAGAGACTTGCCTAGGAAAAGTCCACAAACCAGATGAAGTTAATTGTTTCAAGACATACCTTCAGTGGGACAACAGAAGCTCTATATTCAAGCCGTGTACAAACAACATGACCATCAAGGATAAGGCAGTCGAAAACGACATTTTTAGACCTGATAAAGTGTTTGAAATAACATCAGATGACAACAAGATAGGCCTTTCAATAGAAGACAGAGAATTTCTTGAAATCATGGATGCCGAATTCTACAAAGATTCGGATGGAAGGTTTGGAGCCCCACTGCCATTTAAAACACCAAGAAACAAGATGCCGAACAATAGGCCCCAAGCCTTGAAAAGAGCGAAGTCGTTGGAAATTAGTTTGAGAAAAGACCCACAGAAGAAACAACACTTCTTTGAATTTATGGAAAAACTCATCACTAATGGTCATGCCGAAATTGCACCTCAACTTAACACAGAGGATGAATGCTGGTACCTGCCAATCTTCGGAGTGTACCATCCTAAAAAGAAAGATCAAATCAGGGTTGTGTTTGATTCGTCTGCAAAACACAATGAGGTATCTTTAAACAGCGTTCTACTATCTGGACCTGATTTGGTTAACAGCCTGGTTGGTGTTCTTTTGCGATTCCGGAAGGAGTCAGTCGCAATCACTGCCGACATACAACAGATGTTCTACTGTTTCAAAGTAAGACCGAATCACCGCAATTTCTTGCGCTTTTTATGGTACAAAGACAATGACTTTAATCAGGATTTAATTGAATATAGAATGTGTGTCCATGTTTTCGGCAACAGCCCTTCTCCTGCCGTTGCAACATATGGTTTAAGGAAAGCCGCCGAAAATAGTGCACCAGCTTATGGGTTAGACGTCCTAGAATTCATTAAGACAGATTTCTATGTAGACGATGGACTCACGTCACTTCCGACAAGTGAACAGGCAATAAGTTTGATGCAACGCACACAGAAAGCACTGAAGGCAGAAGGCAATCTGCGTTTACACAAAATTGCGTCAAACAGAGAGGATGTGCGAAATGCATTTGATGTCGAGGATCTTGCTAGGGATCTCAAAGAACTTGATTCTTCAGAATCTAAAGACAACATACCACTTCAAAGAAGTCTAGGACTAGCTGGCTTGGAACCTCCAAAATGACACCTTTACTTTTCAAGTTGACACAGACATGAAGCCATTTACGAGAAGAGGTGTTTTGTCAACAATAAACAGCTTATTCGATCCGATAGGGTTTGTTGCACCCGTCACGATAGAAGGGAAACTGTTTCTTAGAGACATTATTAAATGTACGAAAGATTGGGACGAGCCGCTCCCGGACAAACATCAAGAAACATGGCAACAGTGGAGGCGTTCATTGAAAAAATTGGAAAACATACAAATTCCGAGGACATACCTACCAACATCATTTTCGCATGCACCTAATCGGCAACTCCACGTATTTTCTGACGCATCTGAAAAAGCAATAGGTGCCGTTGCATACTTAACTTCGTCGACAGATAATACACAAGAAATAGGATTTGTTATGGGCAAAGCCAAAGTAGCACCTACACATGGTACAACCATACCTAGATTGGAGCTATGTGCGGCCGTGATGGCAACTGAGATGGCAGAAACGATCTGCGATGAATTAGGCATGGAGATAAGAAATGTCCATTTCTATACAGATAGCAAAGTAGTACTTGGGTACATTCGCAATACCACCAGGCGTTTCTATGTCTATGTTACCAACAGAGTTCAAAGAATAAGAAAGTTAAGTACACCGAAACAATGGGATTATGTGTCAACAGATAAGAATCCGGCAGACGTGGCAACAAGAGGAGTTACAGCTGAAGCTATCATGAACAGCATTTGGATCAAAGGACCATCTCAGCTACATGCACCAGAAACGACTAATACATTTCCATTAGTAAACCAGGAAAAGGATAAAGAATTGAGACCTGAAGTTGTTGTGGCAAAAACAAACATCGAAATAACCAGTTTTAGTACACGATTTGAGAACATTTCTGAATGGAAATCTCTCGTAAGAACAGTAACAACATTGAAACGTTTCGTAAAGTGCTGGATAGCAAAGCGTGAATCGAAAATCAAACAGGAATACACGAAAATAACAGCGAAGGAATACCAGGAATCTGAAATCGTAATTATTCAGAACGTACAAAAGGAAGTATTTTCATCTGAGATTGAAAGCTTGGAGACTCGTAAACAAGTCCCAAAAGCTAGCAAAATAGCGTCATTGAATCCATTTATTGACAATCAAGGATTACTTAGGGTTGGAGGAAGGATTAGAAGGTCAGATTTAACAATGAATGAGAAACACCCTATAATAATTCCGGGAACTCACCACATTGCAAAACTTCTCGTCTGCCACATTCATGAGAATGTAAAACACCAAGGAAGGCATTTTACTGAGGGAGGTATACGATCCGCGGGATACTGGATCACTGGAGGAAAGAGGCTTATTGGATCAATGTTACATCACTGTATCACATGTAAAAGATTGAGAGGCAAAACCGAATACCAACAGATGTCAGATCTGCCAATCGACCGTGTAACACCGTCGCCACCGTTTAGTTTCGTAGGTGTTGATACCTTTGGTCCTTGGACTATAAGTACAAAACGCACTAGAGGAGGGGTTGCTAACTCCAAGCGTTGGGCAATTATGTTTTCTTGTCTCACTTCTAGAGGAATCCATATCGAGCTAGTAGAGGAAATGTCTGCCTCGTCGTTTATCAACGCTTTGAGGAGATTTGTGGCATTAAGAGGTCCAGTGACCGAATTTCGGTCAGATAGAGGAACTAACTTTGTTGGTGCGGCAGACGAAATGAAATTCAACGTTGTCAATGTAGAAGACAATTCCATAAACCAGTTTTTACTAAAAAATGGCACTACTTGGAAATTCAATTCACCACATTCGTCACATATGGCAGGTAGTTGGGAACGAATGATAGGAATTGCACGCAGAATTCTAAACGCAATGTTAATGAATGAAAATAGACTGACTCATGAGATTTTAAGTACTCTAATGGCAGAAGTTTGCGCCATTGTCAATGGAAGACCAATCGTGGCAGTATCCACCGATCCTGAAGCCCCATCTATTTTGTCACCTTCAACTCTGATAACTCAGAAATCGAGCATCGATAGCGTGGAGTATTTGGAAAATGTTGACATACGTAATATGTATAAATCCCAATGGAAATATGTTCAAATCCTAGCAGACCGTTTTTGGAATCAATGGAAAAAACAATATCTTCAAACATTACAAACTAGATCTTAGTGGACCAATGAGAGAAACAACTTGAAGGTTGGAGATATAGTGTTAATGAAGGACAAGGACTTGCCACGACATCAATGGGCAATTGCAAAAGTTGAGGACGTTTTCCCAAGTGAGGACAATCATATCAGAAAAGTATCCGTCCGTATCCAATCCCGTACTTACACCCGTCCTATCACTGAGTTGGTCTACCTGTTATCATCATAGACATTTCCATGGATGTGTAAAAGAGACTGAAGTAGTTAAAGAGACTGTTTTGTTAGTTATACATGTAGTAGATTTAGATTTGTTTGTAGTTTTAGTAAAAGGTTTTTTGTTTTTTGTTTTTTTTTCGTTAAATGATACATTTTTGAACATTTTTTTTGTTTTGTTTTTTTTGAAACCTTTCTTTAGGTCTAACGGTTAGAAGTTTTTAGCTATAAGAACTTATTTTTTAAGTGATTTTTTGCAAAATCAGACGGGGAATGTGCTGGAACACAGTATTCAAAGTACTTTTATCATTTTATTTAAAGTGAAAGTAGAACTCTTCTTTTTGAAAAGCAGAAAAAGTCAAACAAAGAAAACGAAACCATAAGGCTGTGTTTACAACAATCAACTTTTAATCAATAGAAAGCCCCTTTGATTCCCCAAAGAGTAAGTTTTTGTTTCTCAGTATTATATATTATTATTGTATATTTTTGCAACAAAGCAAGATCTTAATATTCTTGATTTAATGTAGAATTACCAATGTAACTGATGTTATGCATTGTTCTATTTTTAACCCATTGTAAACATGAAACTATGTGCAATTATACAGCAATAACACACTATAAAACATTAAGAATGTATGTAAACCTTTTCAATAATTAATTATAAAAGGGCCCCTTGACTATATTGTGTATGGTAATGCTATAAATGAATTTACTAAGAGGGGTCACGCCGATTTATTTTCAAAAGTATGGAAAGCCATAGTGGTCATTATTTTCTTTTTATTTTGCTATTTTTAGTTTAGTAATTTAAATATTAAAGTCAATAATTAGTAAAAAATTGTTTCTTATAATTTGTCTTAAAGTTGATTTCTGTTAATAGTTAGTTAAAGTTATTTTTATCTAAATTCTATGGAGGTCTTTTTTGGTCATAAAACTTGTTCATTGATATTTTGTATATTGTTGTTTAAATATGTTTTTACTCGTCAGTATTCAAGTTCGATCAGTATTGTAATTTTCTAGTCAGTAAGAATACTCATTTTTGTATTTTCAGTTTTTTACCCTCTTTGAGGAAGATGTTGAAATAAAGTTATCCAAAGCAACTGATTCTTTATCCAGACATAACATGAGATCTACAAAATTGTATATTAAGTTGAAATTGTCAGATGACCACTTATTGGGGTTATGGCCCCTTAAACATGTTAAAAGCCAAAAACTAGTAGTTTTAGCCTTATAGATTGTGAACAATAGGAGATAGGGAAAAGGTTTTGCTTGCTTAAATGTTCAGCCAATTGAGCTCTACAAAATTGTTCATTAGGTTGGAATTGTCAAATGACCCCTTATAGGGGTTTTGGCCCCTTAAATCCCCAAATAGAGGTTTTGGCCTTGTAGATTGTGAACCATAAAAGATAGGAAACAGTTTTTGCTTGCTTAAATGTTCAGCTAATTGAACATTCCAAAACTGTTTATGAGGCCAAAATTGCCATATGACATTTATAGGAGTTCCTGCCCTTTACAAAAATGTAAATACTAAAAAAATAACAGATTGTACGTGAAAGATTGTGTACCATAGAAGATTGTGCCACACATTTGCTTGCTAAAATGCTCAGCTTTATAGAGTTTTCCATAAGTTTCATGTCATGATGGGATGTTGACAATGTTAATTATTGTTAAATTAAGCATGTTAAGTCATTGAAGCCAGGTGAGCAATTCAGGCTCCTGGGAGCCTCTTGTTTATATATATCCTGTTTCAGTATACTTTTTATACTTGTCCTTGAACTTAGAATTAACAAAAATGGTATTTAGTTGACAGTTGCTGTCATTAATATTGAAATGACTTGGGAAAGCTCTGTGTTCTGGTTTAATTACATAAATATAAAAAGATTTTTTTTATCCCCAAACCCTAAGTAGTTGGGGAGGGGATTAAGCCGTTTAATTTGTTTGTTTGCAGATGTGTACGTAATGGTTATCGTTAGCCAATAACTTAGGAACTACACAACATAGAGTGATGATGTTTAGTTAGTGGGTACATGAACATCTTTGACAGTACCCCAAATCCGTACCAAAATAAGGTCACTGTTACCTCCAATTTACATGAAAGACCCTAGTTAAAGTTTTGGTTTAGGTTCATTTCTGAGCAACTGCAAGTGGTAGAGGGATAAAATTTGGTCAGTGGGTACATCTTGGATAAAAGCCAGCATCAGTACCAAAAAAGAGTTACCTTGACCTACATTTTATGCATCAATGAGTTGAGATAAAGTTTTAGTTCTTTATTCTATAAAAATACAACGATAAATTCATATCATTAGCACATTTCCTAAGTACACATAAAGTATTGCTTAGTACTTGTTTTAACATGTTTGAAATATTTTTTTTCTAAGTCTACAGAAAAGAACTTTTAGAGACCAAACAAGAACTAGAGGCCATCACCTTGGAAATTGACAGCTTGTTACAACGCCAGGCATCCTTACAGCACAGAAAAACAGAGCTTGAGGCCATTCTAAGACAGAGTAGCTCTAAAAATGATAAAGATGATGAGAAATGGGAGAAAGAAGGTAATACATATTCAGAATGAGAGAAAAACTCATTTTATTCAGATTTTATTCTTTGCTCTCTATGTTTTTAAAGTATACAATATGTACATTTACATTAAAATTTTGATTTTTGGTTTTTGCACATGCAGGGCTGTCAAGTTTTTATGAGCTGCATGCGTGGGATTCGACAAAAAATTGAAATATCAAAGGAAAAAATTAAAAGATCAAAGAAATTTGCTGCCAAATTGCCAACTAGATGTGTGAGTCTCAGGCGGGTTATGTGACACTTGACAGTTCTGCACATGTTTTTTTATTATGTTTAAATATATATCACTCATCTGCATGCTCTAGGTAAGCATTACCGTTTATTTCTTTTTTGACAAGCTTCAAATATGTTATATTTAAAATTTTTTGTGGATGTTACCAACCAACTCCAAATAACTTACATTTAAATGTACATCACAAGGGGCTGTTTCATACAGCTATCCTTATCATTAAACCATATATATAAAACAACATCTCAAGGGCGGATCCAGGAATTTATTGAGGGGGAATCTAGGTCAATTTTGCAGAAAATGTAAATGAAATAAAAAAGCAAAGAGGTACCAATGGGGCATTTGAGTGCCATAAATCCATGAAGTCTTAAACGGCAATTACAAAACCAGTAAACAAGAGCATGACAAATGAGCATGACAAGAACAGCACAAGGAGTTACAGAGAACACATAAAAAACACAAAATCAATCAACCAGAAATCAACATCAAGTACTCAGGTCGTGACATGACTGAACTCCTGTGAAAGAGGGGTTCATAGGCTCACACCCTCCTCTTAGAGTCCACCATGTCATCCTGTAACCATGGTAACAGTATACTATTTATATTTTCAGAATTTCCCTGGAACCAGGAACTCAAAAACAAGATGGCGTCAGAGTTTAAGATCGACTCTCTCCGTCCCATGCAGTTACAAACAATGAACGTGACCATGTCAGGAAAAGACTGTATGTTGATAATGCCAACGGGTGGTGGTAAAAGTCTGTGTTTCCAGCTACCAGCTTTGTTGTCAAAAGGTTTGTTACAGTACAGGTTCTGGTCTAACTTATGAAATCCTTATCATAACTGTGTATTGTTTGTTACATATACCTTTAAAAAACCCTTAACAACACTGTTGTTAAACGATAAAATATCTTTGTGCTTGATAACAAACCAAAAATGAAATTGTCTGTGAACACTTCATAAAGCCGCCTGCCTGCTGTAACACATCTGTCCTATGACAGGTGTGCTAACCGCTTACTCTTCTAGAGCACTCTCATACCGACTAAAGTTTGTGTTGTTTATTGATATTCAGTAGTTTTATATATTGTCTGTTTCTTCCTCCTGTCCTTGTTTGTGTTTCCTGGTTTTGTCTCTGTCCTTTCAGACTTTGACATCCGAATACCACAATGGTACCTCTGCTCCTGTCAAAACTCTAAGCTTCTTAGGTTCTTCCTTATCCAGGCATATGTTGATCTTAGTCATAATTTGAGTTTCAGTTCAGTTGGTTTACCTGCTCCTTGCTCTTCATATTCATATAGTGATTGGCATTTTCAATCTTTTAGATCTATGAAATTTAGATAGACAAAAAATTTCAGAAACGTCAAATTACATGTAGAAAAAAATGTTCTTAAAATCAGACTAATTTATCACAAAGTATTAATGAATTTGATATGTTTTACATGAATAGAAAAACTGTGGTTACATTATTATTAGTGGGGTATCAATTTTCATAGTTAGCCATGACCAACAATAATTCATTCGCCACGAAAATGAAATTTTACATTGATCAGTAATTATTCTGAAGACTTCAAAACCATGAATTTAGGAATCCACAAACTTATCATATTTCATCAAACCATGAAAATTGATACAGACCAAAATTAATAAATCCACAAAATATGTATTCCAGGTGTTACTTTAGTGGTTTCACCTTTAGTATCGTTAATGCAAGATCAAATTATGGCGTTAGAGAAACTTGGCATTGATGCTACAAATCTAGATGCTTCAGCCAGTAAAGAAAAGGTAAAATCAGTCCAAGATGCCATGTTGGATAAGAAAGCCACACTCAAGTTGTTGTATGTTACACCAGAAAAACTTGCCAAGAGTAAACGATTCATGGCCAAGCTTGAGAAGATGTACCAACTTGGACGGTTCGCCAGACTTGTCATAGACGAGGTCCATTGCTGTTCACAGTGGGGCCATGATTTCAGGCCAGGTAGGTTTGCCAGACTTGTCATTTATGAGGTTCATTGCTGCTCATTGAACTCTATCACATGTACTAGGTATTTATTTTTCTCATAATGGAGAAGGAGCGATTAAATGCCCTAATTTAGCCTAAAAATATGAAGGTTATGCATAAGTGTCCATTTCTGGCCAGAATATAGTGTAAACTATTGAAGTGTGATAATGACAACCTGATTATAGTGATTTTAGCAAAAATGAGAATTTGAGAAATCTTGTTAATTTTCAAGGTACAGTTTGGACCAGAAGACATTGTCTGCACATGAGAAACAAGTTTTTACTTTAGGAGAAGCTTTATATAAGCCATATTAACAATCTGTAAAAATATTTAGTTGTTTCTTGTGTGCAGAGAAGCTTTTCTAGTCCAAAATGTATCGTAAAAATGTAAATTGGCAATTTTCTGAATAAATTTAAGTTTCAATACCCCAAAACAATCATTTAAAAATTCCCAAATATATTTAGTTTCTCATTTTCAGACATCTAATAAATGTTTTATCAGCATCTGACAACAGTTTTCAAAGATTGAGATTTATGTAAAAATTTAGGCCAAAACAGGCCTTATCGCCCGTACTCATTTTAATTTAGCTTGTTAAAGGACTCTGTATGCCAATAGCCAAGGGCTTCTAATGTTATTTTGTTTTATCTTTCTTTTCAGATTATAAATTTCTGGGTATTATGAAGAGACAATTTCCTGAGGTCCCTATTCTCGGTCTGACAGCCACTGCCACCACTAAGGTTCTGGAGGATGTAAAGAAGATATTAAGCATACCTAACTGTCATCTGTTCAAAGCTTCCTTCAACAGACCAAATCTTTATTATGAGGTATTTATTCTAAGAATCAGACAGGTAATTGAAAATATCCTAGATTTTCATCCTTTTCAGGCTGGATTTCTTCAGCCACCTAATAAAAAATTATTTTAATTTTTGACAAATTATGTTCATTTTTTGTCAATTTCCTGAATAATGGCAGAATTTTTTGTTAAACATTGATAGAAAATAAAATAATTACAAAATTTGCCCATCTGCCCATTTTTAAAAAAATAATTTGGATGAGAATGGAGGAATTATTTTATTATGGCTTAAGTATCAGGCATATGAATGTCAAAATGCCAGAGTGCAAAGACAAATTCAGCAATTACAAACTCAGGTGCTCAAGGAGGGCAAGCAGTTCCTGCTTTTTTTGTCATTTACCTGCCCAAGGAGGGTGGTTTCCTCTGGGTGCTCGGGTTTCCTCCACCATTAAAACTGACCGCCCTACATGGCCCAGGTTCCTTGATAAAGGGTGTTAATCACCATCACACACACACACACTGGAAAATAGATTAAAATATGTTTTATTTATAAAAGAAATTTCAAAAATAATTGGGCATTTTAGAAATTAAAATGAAAAAGTTTTTAAAGAGTGAAATGAAATTTGACTGCCAGTACTTACTACAGAACATGTAGCTCTGCGAAGTCACATGACTTTATACAAATACACTTGGGAATTCCCGAACAGTAAAATAGACTTACGTCTTACATCCCTTATAACATTTTGCTCAATGTCCACCACATCACTCATGGCTGTTTGACACCACTTAACTCATTGTCCATGGCTGTTTGACACCACTTCACTCAATGTCCATGGCTGTTTGACAACACTTCACTCAATGTCCATGGCTGTTTGACACCACTTCACTCAGTGTCCATGGCTGTTTGTCACCACTTCACTCAATGTCCATGGCTGTTTGACACCACTTCACTTAATGTCCATGGCTGTTTGACACCACTTCACTCAGTGTCCATGGCTGTTTTACACCACTTCACTCAATGTCCATGACTGTTTGACATCACTTCACTCAGTGTCCATGGCTGTTTGACACCACTTCACTCAATGTCCATGGCTGTTTGACACCACTTCACTCAATGTCCATGGCTGTTTGACACCACTTCACTCAATGTCCATGGCTGTATGACACCACTTCATATGATGACTATTGCTGTGTTGACAATGGTTTCTTTATGATAGCCTGGTACACTTTGATTTATATGGTCTGTAAAAAATATTTTATTTTATGTCTATTTGTAGGTGAGAAACAAACCAGGAGCCTTTAAAGATTCTGTAGATGAGATGGTCGAACTGGTCAATAAAAGGTTTAAAAACCAATCTGGTAGGTTTAGTGACAAAAGTTTGGAGTGAATTGCTTACACAACACAATAAGCAACAAGAACAGTGTGTTAAATTTGTAGTTACCCCATAGCCTTAGGCTACTTATATTTCACTTGGGCAATGTAGATTTTGATCTATATACACTGGATTCTGTTAGACCAATTATTAAAATAAGCCTACGAACTTGAACAGACCAACAACACACTATTTTTCACACACTGTAAGAACAAATTCTTGAGTATTTTGTGACACATGCATTAAATACTCTTACATGTATAAGAACTTGTTGATAAACCCTGTGGAGAGACTATTGTGTTCCATGGTCCTAATATTGCATTGTAGAGAGTACTCACCCAGAAATTATGAACATTAATAGAGGATTATGAGATGTGGAATAATTTTATGCAACACATCCTACATAAACAGCAGCAGGTTAAAAATACTTATTTGCAAAGAAAGACAGCCAGCAAGTGTCCAAGTGAAATTTTTGATAAAATATAGAAAAGATATACACACCACAATAACAATTTTAATTAGAATGTTGTGGACAAATGCTTCATTTGCTTTATATTTCAGGAATTATTTATTGCTTCACACAGAAGGAATCTGAGGAAGTGACAACTGAGTTACGACAGCGAGGAATCAAAGCTGGCTGTTACCATGCCAACATACCTCCAAAACAGAAGAGTCAAATTCATGAAATGTGGCTGTCTAATAAAATATTGGTTTGTATATCCAATATTCAATATATTTCATACATATTTACATTATATATGTAATAATATAATATATAATATGTATAAAAATATTTTTGTAACAGTTTTCTCAGCAGCTACTTTTCAGTTTCCTGATATATATTAAGTATGGGTTTCCAAATGGTAGAACTCAATTTCATGTCTGTCATTTGTAGCTCTGGCAATTTTTTTCTTTAACAAATTTTTGGATGGAGTGCAAAATCTGTGTTATAAAATGATGAATGCTGCACAGTGAAAACATTTTCTTAACAGTTTTTTTAGCAACATTTGATCACAGTCTCTTGATATTTGGTATATAGCATATCAGTATGGAGTCTCATTACATGGTATTTGATTTCAGGTTCGTCATTCCCCTATATCCTGTTTCATGAAATCACTTTATTTTATTTTTACTTTTGATAGATTTTTAAACTTAATTAATGAGACAGATTATATAAATATTTGATTTTTGTGTACTTGATGATGCAAGCTCTTGTAACATGAATTTTCATAGCATTGTAGTTGAGGGCTATTTCAGAAATAAATGTATTGGGGGGGAGGGGGGGTCAGAAGGCACTTTTTAGCTCACCTGACCCGAAGGGTCATGTGAGCTATTGTCATCGTTAGGCGTCCGTCGTCCGTCGTCCGTCGTCCGTCGTCCGTTGTTAACTTTTCTTCAAAGATCTTCTTCTCTGAATCCACTGATGGGATTGCTTTGAAACTTTGTACACTTGATCTTTAGGATGTCCTCTACCAAGTTTGTGAATTATATACAGGTCGACCATCCAACATGGCCGCCGTTGCTAAAAATAGAACAGGGGGTCAGACCATTGTTTTTGGCTTATAACTCAAAAAGTATAAGAGATAGAAAAAATCCGAAGCAACCTTCCATGTTCAGCATCAAAAGCTCTACAAATCTCTCCATTGAGTCGAAGTTGTAAAACGACTCCTTATAGGAGTTATTGCCCTTTAATCATCAAAATCGACCATTTTAGCAGTTTTTGGACTATATCTTGAAAACCGTTAGAGCTAGAGGAAAAGTTAGTATTGCAAAATTGTTAGGCTCATTGAGATCTACAAAAATCATTTCAGGGTCAAAATTGTCAGATCAGCCGTTTAAGAGTTATTCCCCTTTAACTGTTTTTAGCTCACCTGACCCGAAGGGTCATGTGAGCTATTGTCATCGTTAGGCGTCCGTCGTCCGTCCGTCCGTCGTCCGTCCGTCGTCCGTCCGTCGTCCGTTAACTTTTCTTCAAAGATCTTCTTCTCTGAAACCACTGAAGGGATTGCATTGAAACTTTGTATACTTGATCTGTAGGATGTCCTCTACCAAGTTTGTGAATTATATACATGTCGACAAACCAACATGGCCGCCGTTGCTAAAAATAGAACAGGGGGGTCAGACCATTGTTGTTGGCTTATAACTCGAAAAGTATAAGAGATAAAGAAAATCCGAAGCAACCTTCCTTGTTCAGCATCAAAAGCTCTACAATTCTCTCCATTGAGTCGAAGTTGTGAAACGACTCCTTATAGGAGTTATTGCCCTTTAATCATCAAAATTGACCATATTTGCAGTTTTTGGACTATATCTTGAAAACCGTTAGAGCTAGAGGAAAAGTTAGCATTGCAAAATTATTTAGCTCATTGAGATCTACAAAAATGATTTCAGAGTCAAAATTGTCAGATTAGCCGTTTAAGAGTTATTCCCCTTTAACTGTTTTTTCCATTAATTTACACTGACTTTCAAAAATCTTCTTCTCTGAAACCACAGAAGGGATTGCATTGATACTTGGTTTACTTGATCTTTAGGATGTCCTCTACCAAGTTTGTGAATTATATACACGTCGACCAACCAACATGGCCGCCATTGCTAAAAATAGAACAGGGGGGGCAGACCATTGTTTTTGGCTTATAACTCAAAAAGTATAAGAGATAGAGAAAATCCGAAACAACGAAACAACATCTCATGTTCAGCATCAAAAGCTCTACAAATCTTTCCATTGAGTCAAAATTGTGAAATGACTCCTTATAGGAGTTATTGCCCTTTAATTGTCAAAATTGACCATTTTTGCAGTTTTTGGACAATATCTTGAAAACACTTAGAGCTAGAGGAAAAGTTAGCATTGCAGAATTGTTAAGCTCATTCAGATATACAAAAGTGATTCAGGTCAAAATTGTCAGATCAGCCATTTAAGAGTTATTCCCCTTTAACTGTTTTTTTTTCATTAATTTTAACTGATTTTCAAAAAATCTTCTTCTCTGAAACCATTGAAGGGATTGCTTTGAAACTTGGTACACTTGATCTTAAGTATGTCCTCTACCAAGTTTGTGAATTATATACATGTCAACCAACCAACATGGCCGCCATTGCTAAAAATAGAACAGGGGGGTCAGACCATTGTTTTTGGCTTATAACTCGAAAAGCATAAGAGATAGAAATTCCGAAGCAACTTTTCTTGTTCAGCATCAAAAGATCCTAACAGGAGTTATTGCCCTTTAACTTTTTTTCTATTAATTTAAACTGATTTCCAAAAATCTTCTCTGAAACCACTGAAAGGATTGTTTCGCAACTTTGTATACTTGAAAGTTTGTAAAATTTATTCAAACTTTGGCATAAGAGATCAGGTGAGCGATTCAGGCTCCAGGGAGCCTCTAGTTTCCATTAATTTTAACTGATTTTCAAAAATCTTCTTCTCTGAAACCACTGAAGGGATTGCATAGATACTTGGTATACTTGATCTTTAGCATGTCCTCTACCAAGTTTGTGAATTATATACACGTTGACCAACCAACATGGCCGCCGTTGCTAAAAATAGAACAGGGGGGTCAGACCATTGTTTTTGGCTTATAACTCGAAAAGTATAAGAGATAGAAAAAATCCGAAGCAACCTTCCATGTTCAGCATCAAAAGCTCTACAAATCTCTCCATTGAGTCGAAGTTGTAAAACGACTCCTTATAGGAGTTATTGCCCTTTAATCATCAAAATTGACCATTTTAGCAGTTTTTGGACTATATCTTGAAAACCGTTAGAGCTAGAGGAAAAGTTAGTATTGCAAAATTGTTAGGCTCATTGAGATCTACAAAAATCATTTCAGGGTCAAAATTGTCAGATCAGCCGTTTAAGAGTTATTCCCCTTTAACTGTTTTTTCCATTAATTTTAACTGATTTTCAAAAATCTTCTCCTCTGAAACCACTGGAGGGATTGCATAGATACTTGGTATACTTGATCTTTAGCATGTCCTCTACCAAGTTTGTGAATTATATACACGTTGACCAACCAACATGGCTGCCGTTGCTAAAAATAGAACAGGGGGGTCAGACCATTGTTTTTGGCTTATAACTCGAAAAGTATAAGAGATAGAAAAAATCCGAAGCAACTTTCCATGTTCAGCATCAAAAGCTCTACAAATCTCTCCATTGAGTCGAAGTTGTAAAACAATTGCCCTTTAATCATCAAAATTGACCATTTTAGCAGTTTTTAGCTCACCTGGACCGAAGGTCCATGTGAGCTATTGCAATCACTTGGCGTCCGTCGTCGTCTGTCGTCTGTCGTCTGTCGTCCGTTGTCTGTCGTCTGTCCTCTGTTAACAATATTTCAAAAATCTTCTTCTCTGAAACTACTGGACAGAATTTTATGAAACTTAGTATGATTGATCCTTAGGATGTCCTGTACAAAAGTTGTGTTTCGATTTTTGATTCGTCAAAAAACATGGCCGCTGTGGCTAAAAATAGACCAGAGGGGTCAGACTACTGTTTTTGGCTTGTAAATCAAAAAGTATAAAAGATAGATGAAATCTGATGCCACCCTACTGCTTCAGCATCAAAAGTTCTACTAAAGTCTCCATTGGGTCGAAGTTGTCAGATGATCCCTTATAGGGGTTACAGCCCCTTAAAGGTGAAAAATAGCGTTTTTTCATGTTTTTGGCCTAAAGAATGAAAATTATTACATATAGATAAAATTTGTTGCTTGCCTAAATGTTCAGCTCATTTAGCTCTACAAAAGTCGTCATAGGGTCCAAGTTGTCACATCACCCCTTATAGGGGTTACAGCCCCTTAAAGGCGGAAAATAGTGTTTTTGGCCTATAGAATGAAAACTATTGCAGATAGGGAAAATCTGTTGCTTGCTTAAATGTTCAGCTCATTTAGCTCTACAAAAGTCGTCTTAGGGTCGAAGTTGTCACATGACCCCTTATAGGGGTTACAGCCCCTTAAAGACGGAAAATAGTGTTTTTGGCCTATAGAATGAAAACTATTGCAGATAGGGAAAAGCTGTTGCTTGCTTAGATGTTCAGCTCATTTAGCTCTACAAAAGTCTTCGTAGAGTCTAAGTTGTCAGATAACCCCTTATAGGGGTTACAGCCCCTTAAAGGCGAAAAATAGTATTTTTGGCCTATAGCAGATAGAGAAAAGCTGTTGCTTGCTTAAATATTCAGCCATTTAGCTCTAAAAAAGTTTCCATAGGGTTGAAGTTATCAGATGACCCCTTATAGGGATTACAGCCCCTTAATCATTAAGCTCTTAACAAAAGTCTTTATAGAGTCAAAGTGTTCAGATGGCCCTTTAAATAACATTTTGCACGTTTTTGGCCTACAGAATGGCAACTATTGCTGAAAGAGAAAACTGTTGCTTGCTTAAATGTTCAGCTTATTTAGCTTTACAAAGTTCTTTATAGGGTTGACATCAAGACCAGGTGAGCGATTCAGGCTCCTGGGAGCCTCTTGTTTTATACTCACCATGCATAAAATTTTAATTTTTTTCCCTTTATGTTGCATTTGAGAAATCTAAAAGTACCACCATCCATACAATTTTCATCATAGTGCCTTCCAACCCCCCATACAACTAATTCTGCAATAGCCCTATACAAACCTATTTTAAACTAGTAATATTAGGAGAATTGTTCCATTGTCCGTCTGTCTGTCCTCAAACCTCAAAAAGGAAACTCCCCTCAGTCACCTGATTGAAATTTGATATGGAAATGTACTGTTAATGTGGAAATGTTCGTGGGGTGAATTTTTCACGTTTTTGTTAAGTTAAACATATCGGTGAGGGAAAATTTCACGATTATTCCAACAAATCATATTCTATAATAAAAGAATGAATAATTCTTTTTAGGGTTTATTTCAGGGATATTTTGTGATTGTGAATTGATAGACGATAAAAAGATGTGGAATAAGTGTACGCGACACAACCAACAGCAAAAATAACCCCCACGCAAAATTTTCCATGTTTATAGTATGTGGTGAATTTGGCATGTGAATACATATGGTAAACGAAATAAGCAAAGGACTACTATTAATGACACTATTAAATGTCATCCAAATATTTAAAGGACAAGGTACACTTAGGCCCATATTTGGTCCCCTCTATGATTCAAAATTACAAAGTTGATATGGAAAAGATTTCCTATGCTATTTAGAAGTTCAAGTGAATGAACAAACTTGTTCTAATAATTTTTTAAGCTTAGCATTTGACATTGGTGAAAAATAGGATGTCAAAACAAACCAAATATGTAAGATTCCTGTCAAATTGGCTGAAAATGGACGAATTTTGGGTCATTTTTTCATTTTTTGGATGCCTCTGCCTTCTTGACCCAGACATTTTGTAAATAAACTTTATAAACTGACTTCAATTTAAGTCTAAATCAGTTAAGAAATCTCTGGGTCACGCCTTTGAAAATAACAATGAAAGCTCTAAAAATCAGTATTTTTCTCCATTTTGTTGATTTTACTCTGTTTCAGGTCTCTATAAAATTGAAAACCGAAAAGATTATTGGAAATTGAAAGCATACTCATAAATTTGATCCATCTTACTCCATATATAAAGTGCATTTTAATAGATTACGTAAGATTTATTTTTTCATAAAATAGGGGGCCAAATATGGCTCTTACAGTACCATGTCCTTTATAGACCAATTAATGACACTATTAAGAAGCGGATTATTCAATGTGCACCATGAAAAATTTAGTTAATGGTCAATAAACCAAAAATATTAAATGTCATCCAAATATTAAATTAAAAGACCAATGAGTGTTGATCACACTTTAGCAATTCTAAATACTGCTTTAAAGTTAAATAAAAACTTAATACAGCATTCATGTATGTGTCTTTTTTTATTTTTAGCTCACCTTCATGTGAGCTTTTGCCATCACTTGGCGTCCGTCGTCCGTCCGTCTTTGTCCGTTAACTTTTTCAAACGTTAAATCCTCTGACACCATCAGTCCAATTGCAACCAAACTTGGTACAGTTGTTTATTTGCATGAGTGCTTCAAAATCATTGTTTGGATTTTTGATTCCTAAAATAACATGGCCGCTGTAGCTAAAAATAGAACATAGGGGTAAATTGTAGTTTTTCGCAAATAACTAAAAAACGGTGACAGATATCAACATTCTGGCAGGGTAAAAGTGATGAGCACCTCAAGATCTACCTGCCCAGAAATTTTCAAGAAGATCCAACAACCGATGTAGGAGTTATTGCCCTTTTTCTGGATTTTTTTCAAAATTTTTCACATATTTAGCCCTATATCTTGAAAACTATACATGCTATTTTAAAAATTAAGCACATCAAGATCTACATTTCATATAATTAAGTCAAAGCTGTAGGACCATGTCTTTCAGGAGTTATTGTCCTTAAAGCGACAAAATTTACCATTTTTCAGGACTTTTCCTCTGAATTTCAAAAATTAACTTGTCTGACACTGTAAGACCAACTGCATTTTAACTTGGCACACTTGTTTAATAGCATATATGCTACAATTCTATCGTTCAGATTTTTGATTTGTCAAAAAACATGGTCGCCATGGCTAAAAATAGAACATAGGGGTAAATTGCAGTTTTTTGCTGATTACTCAAAAATGGTTTCAGATATCAAAATTGTGCAAGAATCAAAAGTGATCAGCATATTAAGATGAACCTGTCCTGAAATTTTGAAAAAGATCCTACGGCTGATGTGGGAGTGATTGCCCTTTTTCGTAAATTTTGCCAAATTTTGCACTTATTAATTAAGCCCTATATCTTGAAAACTTATTAAGATAATTCAGAAGTTTAAATCGCATATGGTTAAGCACAATAATATCTACAAAATATGTGTATCTATGTAGTTCAGGTAAGCGATTCAGGCTCCTGGGAGCTTCTTGTTTATCATAGTCCCGATGTGGTTTTTCAGCATTAGAATACACAATCTGTACCTTAATGCAGTCTTTATATTTGTATTCCACACGACATGTTCATTGTTACATTAACCATACTTATCTTTCAAATAATCTTAGCCACCATGGCCTTCTTCACTGGTATAGACACACAAGATTTATAAATGTGGCTCCTGCAGGGTTAAAAACGACCTGCGACCTGAGGGCTTTTTAAGGGCGACTTCCGACCTACACTTCATAAAATCAACCTATGCCAAAAAACGACCTGCGACCTCCGCCAAAATATGCCTTTTAAAAGTGACCTTGCGACCTCAGGCCCCTTTTAAAAGGGGGGTACCCTGCGGGAGCCCCATAAATTGTCATCCTCTATTCTATAGTATCCTCTTTATAATTTCAGATAATCGTAGCTACTGTGGCCTTTGGTATGGGTATAGACAAGCCAGATGTACGATTTGTCATCCACCATTCCATAAGTAAATCCATGGAGAACCTGTATCAAGAAAGTGGCCGTGCCGGCAGGGACAACCTACGATCTGATTGTATCGTTTTCTTTCGATTCGCTGACGTATTTAAACAGAGTACGATGGTTTTCACCGAACAGACGGGACTTGATAATGTTTACGGCGTGATGACATATTGTCTAGATGTGTCTAAGTAAGCCAACATTTTTACATAGCTCTGACTTTGGACATGGAGGCCCTGTTCTTTGTATTTTATACTGTCTGTTTACATTTTCTCTGAACAGACGGGACTTGATAATGTGTATGGCGTGGTGTCATATTGTCTAGGTGTGTCCAAGTGAGTCAACATTCTTACATAGCTCTGAAAGGAGCAGAGGTACCAATGGGGTATCTGAATATCAAAAGTCCGAAACATTTTTACATAGCTCTGAATTCGGACATGGTGACATTAAGTTGTCATTTACACTGTATGTATACATTTTCACTTAACAGACAGGACTTGATAATGTATAAAGGATGATGTCATATTGTCTAGATGTTTGCAAGTAAGTTGTAATGTAGCATAGTTTCTTCATGCATATTTGCACATTTTTATGACCCTGTTACATGTACAACATTTTCGGGCATGTGGATTTCTATCATGTCTGTCAGTATGTCTGTACAAATTTCCATCAAGCTTTCTTAAAAACAGTACATGAGAATAATTTTAAATTTGGCAGGTGATTCAGTATGCTAAATTATATGCCCTAATCCTATTTCAGACATGTCAGGAATTTGACTTCCTGTTTGGCATTGGGCCAATATGAAAAACTTTACATTTTAAATGGTTTTCAGACCTGTTATTCATCCTGTTTGGGGCCTTATCCTGGATCAATGTGTCCCATGGATACATTCCTTCTTTTATTTACTTTCTTCTTCTTAAGTTTCATCAAAATCTATCGGGTGGTTTAGGAGGAATTGCTTTTACCAAATGTGTTGGTTCATACCCAACAGACAGACAGATTGATTCCTAAATACACTCCAAAATTTGTTTGCATGGGGTATAATAAATAAAATGAGCAATGTCATATCTCCTTGTCTTCATCACTTGATGGATTTTCTATTTTTAGATGTAGAAGAGCAACAATTGCCAGACATTTTGGAGAATTATGGGAGAAATCTCAGTGTAACAAAATGTGTGATCATTGTAGCAGAGAAATGGAAGGTATATTTATAACCCCTGCTTGAAAAAAAGGGGTTTGAATATAGTGATAGGGGGTTTCCCTCCTTCTGTCCTTATGTAGCACCTTTCACTCTGACCATTGTAGTACAGAGGCAGAAGGTTTTTGTACCACCTGCTTGAAAAAAAGGGGTTGGTATATAGTGATGGGGGGTTTCCCTCCTTCTGTCCTTATGTAGCACCTTTCACTCTGACCATTGTAGTACAGAGGCAGAAGGTTTTTGTACCACCTGCTTGAAAAAAAGGGGTTGGTATATAGTGATGGGGGGTTTCCCTCCTTCTGTCCTTATGTAGCACCTTTCACTCTGACCATTGTAGTACAGAGGCAGAAGGTTTTTGTACCCCCTGCTTGAAAAGGGGGGGAGGTATATAGTGATAGGGGTTTCCCTCCTTTTGTTATACCTTACATCATGGCCATTGTTGTACAGAAACAGAAGGTATTTATACAACCTGCTTGAAAAGGGGAAGGGGAGTATATAGTGATAGGGGTGTCCCTCATTATACCCCCTGCTTAAAAAGTGGGGGGTATATAGTGATAGGGGTGTCCCTCATTATACCCCCTGCTTAAAAAGTGGGGGGTATATAGTGATAGGGGTGTCCCTCATTATACCCCCCGCTTAAAAAGTGGGGGGTATATAGTGATAGGGGTGTCCCTCATTATACCCCCCGCTTAAAAAGTGGGGGGTATATAGTGATAGGGGTGTCCCTCATTATACCCCCCGCTTAAAAAGTGGGGGGTATATAGTGATAGGGGTGTCCCTCATTATACCCCCCGCTTAAAAAGTGGGGGGTATATAGTGATAGGGGTGTCCGTCCGTCCGTCCGTCCTTCCGTTACACTTCAGGTTACCCATCTCTTATCCGCAACTCCTCTTATACCCCTTGGTCGATTTTCATGAAACTTCCACACAATCTTTGTAACATGATGAAGATGTGCACCTACTATTTCAAAATTTGATCAGAATGATTTTTGGGGTTTCCCATAACAAAACATGGACTTAGCCATTGGACTACAAGAGGGGGTACCCATCTCTTATCAGCAACTCCTCTTATACCCCTTGGTGGATTTTCATGAAACTTGCACACAATCTTTGTAACATGATGAAGATGTGCACCTACTATTTTAAAACTTGATCAGAATGATTTTTGGGGTTTCCCATAACAAAACATGGACTTAGCCATTGGACTACAAGGGGGGGTACCCATCTCTTATCCGCAACTCCTCTTATACCCCTTGGTGGATTTTCATGAAACTTGCACACAATCTTTGTAACATGATGAAGATGTGCACCTACTATTTCAAAATTTGATCAGAATGATTTTTGGGGTTTCCCATAACAAAACATGGACTTAGCCATTGGACTACAAGGGGGGGTACCCATCTCTTATCCGCAACTCCTCTTATACCCCTTGGTGGATTTTCATGAAACTTGCACACAATCTTTGTAACATGATGAAGATGTGCACTTACTATTTCAAAATTTGATCAGAATGATTCTTTGGGTTTCCCATAACAAAACATGGACTTAGCCATTGGACTACAAGGGGGGGGGGTACCCATCTCCTATCCGCAACTCCTCCTAAACCACTAAATGGATTTTCACGAAACTGTTACACATTCTTTGTGACATGATGTTGATGTGCAGCTACTTCTTTAAATTTGATCAAAATGATTTCTTGGGTTTCCCATAACAAAACATGGACTTAGTCATTGAACGACAAGGGTTAAAGGTTTAATTGTGTACATGAAACTTAGATTTTATTTTTTTTCAATTAAACTTTATTCAACTACTTTTTTGTAGAGCCTTTGACACTTTTTAGGGTATACAGTTACATTATCAGTTACATTATCTTATGTACAGGTAGTGCCAGACATCTAGCAAGTATACACTTATTTTTTTGAATTATTTGTACCATATGCCTTTTTAAGACATTCAGTTGTGTAAACATTTATTGTACTTATAAAATTTTATTTTGCTAATGCCATGGATATTGTTTATTGAAAGATATTGCTTTGAATTTAGAATATATTTAAATGTAAAAATGTGAATGATCCATCTTGAAATATTAGCATTTTGTTTTCAGTGCAGTTTTTAATTATATATATTTTTTAACAAAACCATGCTATTTAATCAAGTTAATCTAATTTCAATTATAAAATATTTTCAGAAATTAAAAGGATGTGATTTCAAGAGAGAGGTTTTTATATTGGAAAGAAAAGGATGATGGCAGAGATTCAAAAAGTGACAGATTGCAAGTATACCTATTGTTAAGGCTGATCACCAGCCTATGTTTCAAGATTGCAACAATCTTTTTCAGAGTAAATCAAAATGCCTAGACAGAAGAAAGGTTATCGTGCAAGACTACACCAAATGAGGTTATATGCTATGTCCTTGAAAGAACAGAAGAAAGGGCCTGATGATCAACAACCTGACCAACCACCAAAGAAGACTGCAGCGAAAGAACTGAAGAAGGGGCCTGATGACCAACCACCAAAGAAGACAGCAGCAAAAGAACTGAAGAAGGGGCCTGATGACCAACCACCAAAGAAGACAGCAGTGAAAGAACACAAGAAGGGGCCTGATGACCAACCACCAAAGAAGACAGCAGTGAAAGAACACAAGAAGGGGCCTGATGATCAACCACCAAAGAAGACAGCAGTGAAAGAACAGAAGAGGGGGCCTGATGACCAACCACCAAAGAAGACAGCAGCAAAAGAACAGAAGAAGGGGCCTGATGACCAACCATCAAAGAAGACAGCAGTGAAAGAACACAAGAAGGGGCCTGATGATCAACCACCAAAGAAGACAGCAGTGAAAGAACAGAAGAGGGGGCCTGATGACCAACCACCAAAGAAGACAGCAGCAAAAGAACAGAAGAAGGGGCCTGATGACCAATCACCAAAGAAGACAGCAGCGAAAGAACAGAAGAAGAGGCCTGATGACCAACCACCGAAGAAGACAGCAGCAAAAGAACAGAAGAAGGGGCCTGATGACCAACCATCAAAGAAGACAATAGTGAAAGAACAGAAGAGGGGGCCTGATGACCAACCACCAAAGAAGACAGCAGCAAAAGAACAGAAGAAGGGGCCTGATGACCCACCACCAAAGAAGACAATAGTGAAAGAACAGAAGAGGGGGCCTGATGACCAACCACCAAAGAAGACAGCAGCAAAAGAACAGAAGAAGGGGCCTGATGACCAACCACCAAAGAAGACAGCAGCAAAAGAACAGAAGAAGAGGCCTGATGACCAACCACCAAAGAAGACAATAGTGAAAGAACAGAAGAGGGGGCCTGATGACCAACCACCAAAGAAGACAGCAGCAAAAGAACAGAAGAAGGTGCCTGATGACCAATCACCAAAGAAGACAGCAGCCAAAGAACACAAGAAGGGGCCTGATGACCAACCACCGAAGAAGACAGCAGCCAAAGAACAGAAGAAGGGGCCTGCTGATCAACCACCAAAGAAGACAGCAGCCAAAGAACAGAAGAAGGGGCCTGATGACCAACCACCAAAGAAGACAGCAGCAAAAGAACAGAAGAAGGGGCCTGATGATCAACCACCAAAGAAGACAGCAGTGAAAGAAAACAAGAAGGGGCCTGATGACCAACCATCAAAGAAGACAGCAGTGAAAGAACAGAAGAAGGGGCCTGATGACCAACCACCAAAGAAGACAGCAGCAAAAGAACAGAAGAAGGGGCCTGATGACCAATCACCAAAGAAGACAGCAGCAAAAGAACAGAAGAAGGGGCCTGATGACCAACCACCAAAGAAGACAGCAGTGAAAGAACACAAGAAGGGGCCTGATGATCAACCACCAAAGAAGACAGCAGTGAAAGAAAACAAGAAGGGGCCTGATGACCAACCACCAAAGAAGACAGCAGCAAAAGAACAGAAGAAGGGGCCTGATGACCAACCACCAAAGAAGACAGCAGCAAAAGAACAGAAGAAGGGGCCTGATGACCAACCACCAAAGAAGACAATAGTGAAAGAACAGAAGAAGGGGCCTGATGATCAACCACCAAAGAAGACAGCAGTGAAAGAACAGAAGAAGGGGCCTGATGACCAACCACCAAAGAAGACAGCAGTGAAAGAACAGAAGAAGGGGCCTGATGACCCACCACCAAAGAAGACAGCAGTGAAAGAACACAAGAAGGGGCCTGATGACCCACCACCAAAGAAGACAGCAGTGAAAGAACACAAGAAGGGGTCTGATGACCAACCACCAAAGAAGACAATAGTGAAAGAACAGATGAAGGGGCCTGATGACCAACCACCAAAGAAGACAGCAGTGAAAGAACAGAAGAAGGGGCCTGATGATCAACCACCAAAGAAGACAATAGTGAAAGAACAGATGAAGGGGCCTGATGACCAACCACCAAAGAAGACAGCAGTGAAAGAACAGAAGAAGGGGCCTGATGATCAACCACCAAAGAAGACAGCAGTGAAAGAACAGAAGAAGGGGCCTGATGACCAACCACCAAAGAAGACAGCAGTGAAAGAACAGAAGAAGGGGCCTGATGACCCACCACCAAAGAAGACAGCAGTGAAAGAACACAAGAAGGGGCCTGATGACCCACCACCAAAGAAGACAGCAGCAAAAGAACAGAAGAAGGGGCCTGATGACCAACCACCAAAGAAGACAGCAGTGAAAGAACACAAGAAGGGGTCTGATGATCAACCACCAAAGAAGACAGCAGTGAAAGAAAACAAGAAGGGGCCTGATGACCAACCACCAAAGAAGACAGCAGCAAAAGAACAGAAGAAGGGGCCTGATGACCAACCACCAAAGAAGACAGCAGCAAAAGAACAGAAGAAGGGGCCTGATGATCAACCACCAAAGAAGACAATAGTGAAAGAACAGAAGAAGGGGCCTGATGACCAACCACCAAAGAAGACAGCAGTGAAAGAACAGAAGAAGGGGCCTGATGATCAACCACCAAAGAAGACAATAGTGAAAGAACAGATGAAGGGGCCTGATGACCAACCACCAAAGAAGACAGCAGTGAAAGAACAGAAGAAGGGGCCTGATGATCAACCACCAAAGAAGACAGCAGTGAAAGAACAGAAGAAGGGGCCTGATGACCAACCACCAAAGAAGACAGCAGTGAAAGAACAGAAGAAGGGGCCTGATGACCCACCACCAAAGAAGACAGCAGTGAAAGAACACAAGAAGGGGCCTGATGACCCACCACCAAAGAAGACAGCAGCAAAAGAACAGAAGAAGGGGCCTGATGACCAACCACCAAAGAAGACAGCAGTGAAAGAACACAAGAAGGGGTCTGATGATCAACCACCAAAGAAGACAGCAGTGAAAGAAAACAAGAAGGGGCCTGATGACCAACCACCAAAGAAGACAGCAGCAAAAGAACAGAAGAAGGGGCCTGATGACCAACCACCAAAGAAGACAGCAGCAAAAGAACAGAAGAAGGGGCCTGATGATCAACCACCAAAGAAGACAATAGTGAAAGAACAGAAGAAGGGGCCTGATGACCAACCACCAAAGAAGACAGCAGTGAAAGAACAGAAGAAGGGGCCTGATGACCCACCACCAAAGAAGACAATAGTGAAAGAACAGAAGAAGGGGCCTGATGACCAACCACCAAAGAAGACAGCAGTGAAAGAACACAAGAAGGGGCCTGTTGACCAACCACCGAAGACAGCTATTAGTGATAAAGAACCAAAAGTTGAAAATTTGCAAAGTGATAATTCACAGAAACTTAAAGTGGCAAGAGAAAAAACGTTGCAAGGAATACAAAAGCAGAACATATTATACAGGAAGCTCTTAAGGTTAGTGAGGACACCTGACCCCAAAAATAATGCCGAATTTAAAATGTCCACTTATTTTATATATTAGTATTAGGTATATACTTTATCTTGTGTAAAAATATTGGACCCCCTTTCCAGGCTTGTTTTCCCAAAATTTAGGTTCAAAGTTTTCCCAAATTACTATAGATTATATAGGAAAGGCCAAATAATTGGCATAAAATCTTATCGCAGAAAAAATCCACGAATTTAAATTTTATTTTTAATTGATGAAAATCAATGAAATACAATATACTTTGAAATAAAACAATAAAAACTGGGGGTCACCAGCTTACTTTTCTGTGTACAATACAAATCTTTGTAATTTTTTGGTCATTTTTCAAGTGGATTATCTCCCCTGTTTTATTTGAAAATTTTATTTATGAAGGAATGGTTGTTTTATTTGTGCTTAAGTTAATTCATTTTGATTGAGATTTATTTAATGAAACTATTTAACACAAGTTTCCAGGTATTTGTGACATTTGCACTTGTTTTTTGCATGTGTAGCTGTTTTTGGTCACATGACAGGTGTCCTCACTAACCTTAAGTAACAGCACATATGATGCTTATTTGTTTTCCATTCCACAACGTTCAGAAACACAAAATACAACATTAAATGATGATGATAGAATTTAAAAAGAGTGACAATGCAAGAATTAGAATGTCAAACTATAGAAAAAAAATGTCACAAGAGCAAAAAGATAGAGTTAAGGAGAAAGATAGAAATATAAAACAAAATCTAAAAACCAATTTATCTGATGACTCTATAGATACAATAAAATCATGTGATAGAAAACGAAAACAGAATGAAAGGGAGAATTTGTCTGATGACTCTAGAGATAAAATGAGGGCTTCGGATAAAATAAGAAAAAAGAACCAAAGAGAGAATTTTTCTGATGACTCTAAAGATACATTAAGAGCATCTGATAGACTACGAAAACATAATTTGTCTGATGAGGCTAGAGATACAATAAGGACATCAAATAAAAAAAAGAAAACAGAATGAAAGGGAGAATTTGTCTGACCATGAAAGAGAAGAACAGAGAAGAAAAAACCAGCAGCAAAAAACAGTACAGAGAAGATTGAAGCTACAAAAATCATATGAGACATTTCTTCACAACATCAAAATGGGGCCTTCTTTTGTGTGTGTTTGTTGTAATCGGCTGCTTTATGAACAAACTGTTAATAAGATTACCAAGAACACATTTAAATCAGTTAGTGTAGATATTTTGAACGAGGCATTACCTGCATGGGCTTATGATGACAATAAGACTAGTTACATATGTAAAACATGTATTGGCTCACTGCAGAAGAAAAAAATACCAGCGCAAGCAACCGCAAATGAACTTTACCTTACAGAAATGAAGGAACCATTGGCATCGTTAACAGATTTTGAGGCCAGATTAATTTCCCAAAGATTAATATTCATGAAGATTCTTGGCCTACCAAGAGTAAGACAGAAGGCTGTTCATGGATCTGTGATTAATGTTCCTGTTGACAGTACACAGACATGCTGTTTGTTACCTCGACTACCAACAAATTCTGGAGTTATCCCCGTCAAGTTGAAGAGAAAACTACAGTATCGTGGCCATGTTGAGTTCCAACACATATCTCCTGACAGAGTAATATTGTCCTTGCTATTTTTGAAGCAAAATAATGATTTCTACAAAGATGTCCCTGTCCTGGATAACTGGAAAGATTAGGCTGCTGGAGATGATCCTTTCTTGTGGGAAAGACTGACAGGTGTTCATACATCTCAGACAACAGAGGATGATAATAATCCTGATGAAAGAAACTCTGAGGCACAAAATAAAACTGGCAATAGTAATCAAACTGATGTCCCAAGTTCAGCAGAAAATGATCAAGATGAATGGTCTGGAGATGAAGATGAGTTGGTAAATGCCATGGAGACACCTCATACAAGGGGCATTGCTTATGATACCTGCATTCAGCAAGAATACAGGGGAAATGAAATAGTTTCTATTGGACCTGGTGAAGGAAAAACACCTGTGTCTCTACTGACTGATGACAACAATGAAGTCCTTGCGTTTCCTAAGCTGTTTCCAGATGGAAAATCTGGGTATGACACTAAACGGAAAGTGAAGTTACCAATAAGCAGATACTTAATGCCAGGCTTTTACATCAAGATGCCAGATTTGCAAAAAATTCAGACTACATCTTTTATGCTCAACACGTACGAGATCTGCAACACATCAATGACACCATATCTGTTGCCATGAGGAAAGCTTCATCTTCCAAACTGAATGCTGGACATGCAAAAGATCAATCTCAAATGTCAGCACTGATTCTGAAGGACCATGGATATAAGTTCCTCAGTCAGATCAGAGGGTCTCCAGCATATTTTGATAAGATGTTGTTAGAGTTACTTGCCTGCGTGAAACAACTTGGGTCCTTTACTTGGTTTATTACACTATCTGCAGCTGACCTACAATGGCCAGAGGGCATACAGATTATAGGACGACAATACGGACAAAACTTTACAGAGGAAGATGTCAAGAATATGTCATGGGAAGAGAGGTGTAGATGGATCAGGCAAAATCCTATAACCATTGCCAGGCATTTTGATTACAGGCTAAAGCAATTCATCAAAAATGTTCTTCTCAGTCCACATCAACCTATTGGAAAAGTCACTATGTACATGTACCGCATTGAGTTCGTACAGAGGGGTTCTCCCCATGCCCACATGGCATTCTGGATAGAAGATGCACCAGACTTAGAGAACTCCACAGAAGATGAAATTAGACATTTCCATGATAAATATGTCAGCTGTGATCTACCAACCGATGATGAAGAGCTTCTAGAATTGGTGAAAAAACTACAGAGCGAGCCATGTTCATTCTCCTTCCTGCAGAAAACCAGGAAAAAGCTGTAGGTTTTTGTTTCCAAAACCTCCCACTGACAGAACCATTATCATCAAAACAACACACCAAACTGATGAAATGCTACCACAAGAGCACCCTAAGAATATACAGCCACCACCTCATATAGAAAATGCAACAGCCAATTTGACAGATACACAAATAAAAATGATACTGGCACTTGTTTATACAAAGCTAGACGAAATGGAGGAAGACTTGACAGTGCAGGAGCTGCTGAATGAGTTAAACCTTTCTGAAGACCTTTACTACACTGCTTTGTCACAGTCCAGGAAAACTGATGGAATTATTATGAAGAGACAGCCACGTCAGAGGTTTATTAGCTCACCTGACCTGAAGGGTCATGTGAGCTATTGTCATCGTTAAGCGTCCGTCGTCCGTCGTCCGTCCGTCCGTTAACTTTTCTTCAAAGATCTTCTTCTCTAAAACCACTGAAGGGATTGCATTGATACTTGGTATACTTGATCTTTAGGATGTCCTCTACCAAGTTTGTGAATTATATACATGTCGACCAACCAAGATGGCCGCCGTTGCTAAAAATAGAACAGGGGGGGTCAGACCATTGTTTTTGGCTGATAACTCAAAAAGTATAAGAGATAGAGAAAATCCGAAGCAACCGTCCTTGTTCAGCATCAAAAGCTCTACGAATCTCTCCATTGAGTTGAAGTTGTGAAACGACTCCTTATAGGAGTTATTGCCCTTTAATCATCAAATTTGACCATTTTTGCAGTTTTTGGACAATATCTTGAAAACCGTTAGAGCTAGAGGAAAAGTTAGCATTGCAGAATTGTTTAGCTCATTGAGATCTACAAAAATGATTTCAGGGTCCAAATTGTCAGATCAGCCGTTTAAGAGTTATTCCCCTTTAACTGTTTTTTCCATTAATTTACAATGATTTTCAAAAATCTTCTTCTCTGAAACCACTGAAGGGATTGCATTGATACTTGGTATACATGATCTTTAGGATGTCCTCTACCAAGTTTGTGAATTATATACATGTCGACCAACCAACATGGCCACGGTTGCTACATGTAAAAATAGAAAAGGGGGGTCAGACTATTGTTTTTGGCTTATAACTCAAAAAGTATAAAAGATAGAGAAAATCCGAAGCAACCCTCCTTGTTCAGCATCAGAAGCTCTATGAATCTCTCCATTGAGTCGAAGTTGTGAAACGACTCCTTATAGGAGTTATTGCCCTTTAATCATCAAATTTGACCATTTTTGCAGTTTTTGGACTATATCTTTAAAACCGTTAGAGCTAGAGGAAAAGTTAGCATTGCAGAATTGTTTAGCTCATTGAGCTCTACAAAAATGATTTCAGGGTCAAAATTGTCAGATCAGCCGTTTAAGAGTTATTCCCCTTTAACTGTTTTTTCCATTAATTTACAATGATTTTCAAAAATCTTCTTCTCTTAAACCACTGAAGGGATTGCATTGATACTTGGTATACATGATCTTTAGGATGTCCTCTACCAAGTTTGTGAATTATATACATGTCGACCAACCAACATGGCGGCTGTTGCTAAAAATAGAACAGGGGGGTCAAACCATTGTTTTTGGCTTATAACTCAAAAAGTATAAGAGATAAAGAAAATCGGAAGCAAATTTTTTTGTTCAGCATCAAAAGGTCCTTACAAGAGTTATTGCCCTTTAACTGTTTTTTTCTATTAATTTAAAATGATTTCCAAAAATCTTCTCTGAAACCACTGAAAGGATTTTTTTGCAACTTTGTATACTTGAAAGTTTGTGAAATTTATTCAAACTTTGGCATAAGAGATCAGGTGAGCGATTCAGGCTCCTGGGAGCCTCTAGTTAATAATTACAACCCTGAACTTCTGAGACTATGGAAAGCCAATATGGACATACAACTTGTCTGCAATCCTTATGCATGCATCATGTACATAGCATCATACATCAGCAAAGCAGAGAGGACATTGGGAGACCTGCTGAAGTCCATCAGTAAAGAGTGTAGTAACATGGATATGACTAAACAGCTGAGAACAGTAGCCAGCAAATTCCTGACCCACAGAGAAGTCAGTGCCCAGGAGGCAGCATATAGAGTGTTGTCCCTTCCATTGTGCTATTTTGACAGACAGAGAATATTTGTTTCCACTAATCCTCCTACAGAAAGAGTAAAGTTGCTGAAACCTAAAGCCATCATAGAACAAATGGAAGATGATGATGAAGACATTTATCAAGGTGGTCTCTTGCACTATGAACCAAAATAATGACTGACATTACCATGTACAGTTCAAATTCGATTTAATTTGACTGAAATGAACTTTAATTTACCAACAATTATCTGTAAAATGCTGATTTTATTTGATGCAATATCTTCAGTAATTATCAATTTCTATATTTTTACTGTTTTTAATTGTCCCTATCAGTAGCAGATGATGTCAGTTTATATCAGTCAATTTTGTGATTTGTAACAAATCATGACAGTCATTTTAAATATTTACCTTGATTTAAAATCACTGATATCGTAAGTTACTGTCATTGTCAGTTATTAACAGAACTTTACCTTGATTTAAAATGACTGACAGGGATTAGTGGATCATATATCTTCAGTCAATGTCAGTCATTTTAAATCAAGGTAAAGTTCTGTTAATAACTGACAATGACAGTAATAAACCACATCAGCAATTTTAAATCAAGGAAAATATTTAAAATGACTGTCGTGATTTGGTACAAATCACAAAATTGACTGATATGAACTGACATCGCCTGCATCAGTTAAGGACAATTAAAAACAGTAAAAATACAGAAATTGATAATTACTGAAGATATTGCATAAAATAAAAACAGTATTTTACAGATAATTAGTGGTATAGTACAGTTCTTATCAGTCATATAAAATCAAATTTGAACTGTGCATGGTAATGTCAGTCCTTATTTTGGTTCATAGTGTTGGAACGGTACTTCATGCGTCCAATCATTCTGACAGATATGTGCCTTGCTGAATTTGCTGTCACTTATGCAACCTCTTACTTAAAATCTGATTGCGATGACATCAATCCAGATGTGATAGAACCAGATAATGACCAGGAGTCTCCACAGTACATCACATTGACAGATGGTAGAAAGATGGTAAAGCGAAAAAAGGTTGCAGTCATTAGAACACACAAGATTTCACAGAAAAAGGACCCTGAGAAATATTGTTATGCCTTATTGCTATTGTATGTACCTTGGAGAGATGAAGAGAAAGATATTGGCCCATGTGAATTTGAAGGAAACTTCTTCCAGAGGAAATTGGTAGATCACACTAACCAAATAAACAACATGATGCAGAGATTTGAAAAGCATGCAGAGTTGATTGAGGATATAATGAATGACATTGGAGAGAATGGTCCTCCTGATCCAGAAGTCTGGGCACACCTTGCAACAGAAACAATCCAAGCCAACCTTGATGCTGCTAGAGAGGGTTCTGTTGATGATGAAAATGCTGATTTCATGGATCCAGCAAGAAACAGAATTCCCACTGCAGATCCATCACTGGAATCACCACAAGTAATGTATGAAGTGATGACTTCAAGGTTAGATGATGAGAAATGGAGAAAACATATTCACACACTAAATGAGGAACAAACACTGATCCACAATTTCTTTGTGACTTGGTGTACCAGACTGTGTCAGAGTAAGAAAACCGGACAAAAACCAGATTCTTTCCATATTTTCATTAGTGGGGGAGCAGGAACAGGAAAATCCCATCTTATCAAAGCCATTCAAGAAACAGCATTCCGTCTCCTCAAACCTGTTACGGAAACTCCTGGTGATTTGACTGTCCTTACAGCAGCCCCTACCGGAACAGCTGCGTTCAATATTTTTGGCATGACTCTACACACTGCATTTTAGTTACCCGTAATGAAAGGCTTCTCCAGTTATAAACCACTCTCCCAAGAGAAACTCAATACCCTCAGATGCAAACTTGCCTCTTTAAAGGTCATCATCATAGATGAGATTTCCATGTTTAGTGCAGACATGCTTCTTTTCTTACATAGACGTCTTCAAGAAATTGCTGGCAATACAGAAATCTTTGGTGGATTCAGCATCTTTACATTTGGAGATTTATACCAACTTCCTCCACCTGCACAACGAGCTTTATTTGAACAGCCTTCAGATGAGATGGCCAGAGTATATGGATCACTTTGGAAAAGACATTTCAAATTCTTTGAATTACAACAGATCATGAGACAGAGAGATGACTTATCCTTTGAAAGACTATTAAACAGAGTAAGAAGTGGAAAGCATACAGATGAGGATGTAGTGACCCTCAGTACCAGAGAGACTGATGACCTTCCTGATGACATTCTACATGTATATACCACTAACAAAGCAGTAGATAACTACAACAGCAACAAGCTAGAATCATTGACATCCACTAAGATTGTTGTAAAAGCACAAGACTCCAAGAAGGATACCACAACAGGTGCCATAGGTGTTAATCTCTCTGAAAAGGCAACAGAAACAGGAGGACTACGAACCTCTATCTCTCTAGCAGTTGGAGCTAGAATTATGCTGACTTACAATGTCAATACAGCTGATGGTCTTGTCAATGGAGCAAAAGGAACAGTGAGAGGGTTTCTACCAGTACCTGCTGATCCTCCAGATGACAACTATTCTCCAAACATTGTTCTTGTCCAGTTTGACAATACAAACATTGGACATCAAACTCGGCAGCTTTACAAACATCATCTTCAATATCAACCATTAGTTGTACCAATTATCAGACAACAAGTAAAAGTTCAGCTAGGAAAGCACTCAACTGTACATGCTGTCCGCCACCAGTTTCCACTAACCTTGGCTTGGGCTACAACTATACATAAAGTTCAAGGAGAGACACTGAACAACATAGCTATCCACTGCAATGGTCAGTTCCAACCAGGACAACTCTATGTTGCCCTTAGTCGAGTCAAATCTTTGGGTGGTCTTCACCTTGCAGATTTTGAAAAACAGAAAATTAAAACCAGTTCCAAAGCCTTACTTGAAACAGACAGACTTACCAATACCATGAAATTCTTTCCTCCGGAGACCTTATCATACCTTCCAGATTCAAGTGCCATAATCAGCATATCATCAATAAATGCACAGTCTTTACATTCCCATTTTCATGATATAATCAATCATCCATCTGCCAGGTCTGCACATATCCTAGGTGTGACAGAGACATTCTTAATGCCATCTGATAACCACAGTGATTATGACATCAAACATTACTTTGGATTCCACAGAGACAGATATTTATCCTTGAAGGATGCCACTGTTCCAACATTGCGTACAGAATATGCTGCTCATGGAGGTGTAGCAATGTACATCAGTGATCAATATTATTCAGAACTAATTTGTCCTTTGTTCAAAATACCCATTGAATGCATTGCTGCCATTGTTTCTAATCGAAGTTCATCCAAGAAACTCTGCTTTGTTGTTACCTACAGACCACCAAATTCAAAGCAGAATCTTGAAACTTACCTAACAAACATGGACAAAGTAATGCAGCATCTTCCTTATCTTAATCTGCCTACAGTTATCACTGGAGACTTCAACGTCAACCTTTTAGAAGAATCGCCAACACAACAACTACTCATGAAATTCTTTAGATCTTATGGATTTCAACAAATTATCAATAAAGCAACACACATTTCTGGATCCCTTTTGGACCACATATATTGTAATTTCAGCCTGACAGATGATGTTTACAAGACAGTGCAGCCAACCTACTTCTCACATCACTCCTTTGTTCAGGTAGTTCTACCACAGTGAAAATTTATACCAAACAAACTAGCAGTGAAGAAACAAGAACAACGAAGACAAGCAAACCATGCAGTTACTACATGTTTCGTAATGAACTCAGATTTTGACAACTTTTTATATGTATGCATTTGTTCTTCATATTACCTTATAGTGGGAAATTTTCATGAGGTTCTAATATTCCCTTTATTCGCAAATTATGAGGAATCGCTTAAATAAAATACTGTAAACTGGGAAATTTTTGCGGCAGTTTTATTTTCGCGATGATGTTGCTCGCGCGAAAATTAAATGGCGCAAATAAACTTGTCTTCTATTGTAGTCTATGTACAATAACTTTTCAGTGCGAATTTAAAACTTTGTGAACTAAAATTCAGTCATCATACCGCGAAAATTTCCTGGTTTACAGTACTTCTAAGTTTTAGTCCAGATATTTCACAGTTATCCCCCTGAAAACTTGAACTGCTAAAATTATAAACATTCTGGATACAAAGCTATAAAGTTGAAACTCACTAAAATTACCTGCTATACGGTTACCATTTTAATACAGACTATACAATGTACATTCTTTTAAACCTGTCCATGTCACCAAAATATGATCATATGCTATGCCATTCAATGATCTTTAATGGACCTATAAATGCAAATATTTTATGCCAGCCTTACTTTGGAACTGATTAGATCTATCGCTTAGTCCTGAAAAATATATATGTTCAATTGTGGCTGGGGGAGCGGGGGGTATTTTTTGTGAGCTTGTAGCTCACAGTTTTTCTAGTTTTGTTATACCTTACATCATGACCATAGTAGTACCGAAACAGAAGGTATTTATACCCCCTGCTTGAAATGGGGAAGGGGGGGGGTATATAGTGAAAGGGGTTTCCCTCCTTTTGTTATACCTTACATCATGACCATAGTAGTACGGAAACAGAAGGTATTTATACCCCTGCTTGAAAAGGGGAAGGGGGGTATATAGTGATAGGGGGTTTCCCCTTTATGTAGCACCTTTCCCTCTGACCATTGAAGTACAGAGGCAGAACGTTTTTATACCCCCTTCTTGAAAAGGGGAAGGGGGGATATGTAGTGATAGGGGTTTCCCTCCTTTTGTTATACCTTACATCATGGCCATTGCAGTACAGAAACAGAAGGTATTTATACCCCTGCTTTAAAAGGGGAGGTATATAGTGATAGGGGTGTCCTTCTTCCAACCATCCATTACACCTTCCATCATGACCATTGTAGCAGAGACACAGAAGGTATATTTATACCCCCTGCTTGAAAAGGGGGTGGGTGGTTTAGGTATTTATACCCCTGCTTGAAAAGTGGGTGGTACTGTGGTTTCATTATTATTCGTGGGGTATCAATTTTCATTGTTTTCGTGGTTGGTCTTGAACAACAAAATTTGATACCCTACGAAACGGAATATTTACACTGATCTGTATGCTGCAAACCACAGAACCACGAATTTATAAAATCCATGAACTGGTCCTTTTTTAGCTCACCTGGACCAAAGGTCCATGTAAGCTATTGCCATCACTTGGCGTCCGTCATCGTCGTCATTGTCTTCCTTTAACAATTTTTCAAAAATCTTCTCTGAAACTACTGAACAGAATTCAATGAAACTTGGTATGATTGATCCTTATGGTGTCCTGCACCAAACTTGTGTTTGGATTTTTGATCTGTCTAAAAACATGGCCACCGTTGCTAAAAATAGACCAGGGGGGTCAGACTACTGTTTTTGGCTTGTAAATCAAAAAGTATAAGAGATAGATGAAATCTGATGCCACGCTGCTGCTTCATCATCAAAAGCTCTACAAAAGTCTCCATTGAGTCCAAGTTGTCAGATGACCCCTTCTATGAGTTACGGCCCCTTAAAGGTGAAAAATTGCATGTTTTGGGCTTCTAAAATGAAAACCATTACAGATAGAGAAAAGCTTTTGCTTGCTTAAATGTTTAGCTCAATAAGCTCTACAAATGTGTCCATAGGGTTAAAGTTGTCAGATGACCCCTTATAGGGGTTACAGCCCCTTAAAGGCGAAAAATAGTGTTTTTGGCCTGTAGAATGAAAAGTATTGCAGATAGAGAAAAGCTGTTGCTTGCTTAAATGTTCAACTCATTTAGCTCTACAAAAGTCTCCTTAAGGTCGAAGTTGTCAGATGACCCCTTATAGGGGTTACAGCCCCTTAAAGGCGAAAAATAGTGTTTTTGACCTATTAGAATGAAAAGTATTGCAGATAGAGAAAAGCTGTTGCTTGCTTAAATGTTTAGCTCAATTAGCTCTACAAAAGTTTTTATTGGGTCGAAGTTGTCAGATGATCCCTTATAGGGGTTACAGCCCCTTAAAGGCAAAAAATAGTGTTTTTAGCCTGTAGAATTAAAACTATTGCAGAAAGAGAAAAGATGTTACTTTCTTAAATGTTCAACTCATTTAGCTCTACAAAAGTCTACATAGGGTCAAAATTGTCAAATGACCCCTTATAGGGGTTACGGCCCCTTAAAGGCAAAAAATAGTGCTTTTGGCCTATAGAATGAAAACTATGGCAGATAGAGAAAAGCTGTTGCTTGTCTAAATGTTCAGCTTGATTATCTTTACAAATGCGTCCATAGAGTCAAAGTTGTCAGATGACCCCTTATAGGGATTACAGCTCCTTACAGGCGAAAAATAGTGTTTTTGGCCTGTAGAATGAGAACTATGGCAGATAAAGAAAAGCTGTTGCTTGCTTAAATGTTAACTCATTTAGCTTTACAAAAGTCTTCATAGGGTTAATGTTGCAGATAACCCCTTATAGGGGTTTTAGTCCCTTAAAGGCGAAAAATAGTGTTTTTATACGACCGCAAATTTTTTGCGATCGTATAATGTTATGGCGATGTCGTTGTCGTTGTCGTTGGCGTTGTCCTTGTCGTCGTCTGTAGACATTTGGTTTCCGTGCAATAACTTGGGTAAATATTGACCGATTGTTATGAAATTTTGATATGATGTTTGTTACCATCTAAGGAGGGTTGGTATTGTATTTGGGGTTTGTGGCCCCTACCATTTTAGAAAAAAGGGCCAAAAGAGGCTAAAACGGGTGTATTGACAAAACTGTTGTAAAATGTTTATTATTCATTCGATTTGGAAAATTCTTTTTTTATTAAATTCCTCATTACATTCTGTCAATTAAATGTGTCAATGGTTTTAATATATATTGCATCGTTACATTGCTACAGGGGGCCAAAAAGGGGCCACACCCCAAAAATCGACTTTTTTATTTGTGGTCCGATTTTGAAAATCCTTTTTTTATTGGAATCCTTTTGAAAATCCCTGCGAGCGTTTTTCAATCAGATTTGCAATATCTCTAACCATTTTCGAGAAATTAGGGGTCAAAGGGGCAAAAAATGCCATTTTTATTTCAAGTTTGTCTAGGTAAATAAATTTAGCTGTATTGGACCAGCCAATTGTTATGAAGTTTTAATATGATGGTTATATCCCCTCAAGGAAGGTTGGTACTGTATTTGGGGTTTGTGGCCCCTACTGTTTTAGAAAAAAAGGGCCAAAAGGGGTTAAAACGGATGCATTGACAAAAATGTTATTCATTCGATTTTGAAAATTCTTTTTTTGTTGAATTGCTCATTGAATTTGGTCACATAACTGTGTCCATGGTTTGAAAATATATTGTACCTTTACATTGCTGCAGGGGGCCAAAGACATGCCACACTTATAATATCAACTTTTTATTTTTTGTCTGATTTTCAAAAAAAAAATTTCATTGGAGTCAATGTGAAAATCCCTACCCACATTTTTTCAAAAATTTTGAAAAAATTGGAGTCAAAAAGAACCAAGCATGTCAATTAATATAAGACTTTTCTATTAGATGTTATTGTAAATATATATGTGTCAAATGTGCATTTTAAAGCCAACCACAGGGTGCATGTGTCAAAAAGCTTTGTAAGTCCACCATGGGCTGCATGGGACCAAAGCAATAGACTATCCATATTGGGCCTCCAACGTACAGTGTTCAACAGGTTGGGGTCGTATCATGCTGCGCTCGGCGTAGCTTTTTATTGACCTATAGAATGAAAACTATTGCAGATAGAGAAAAGCTGTTGCTTGCTATAATGTTTAGCTCATTTAGCTCAACAAAAGCATTCATAGGGTTGAAGTTTTCAGATGACCCCTTGCAGGGATTACAGCCCCTAAATTAACATGTTTTCATGTTTTGGCTTATATAATGAAAACTATAGCAGAAAAAGAAAATTGGTTGCTTGCTTTAATGTTCAGTTCATTAAGCTTTCAACAAAGGCCCTTAACATAACATGTTTCACATTTTTGGCCTACAGAATGAAAACTATTGCCGAAAGAGAAAAAGCTGCTGCTTGCTTAAATGTTCAGCTTATTAAGCTTTACAAAGTTCTTCATAGGGTTGTCATCAAGACCAGGTGAGCGATTCAGGCTCCTGGGAGCCTCTTGTTTTATCAAACCACAAAAATTGGTACCCACGAAAATATATGAATCCACGGTATACAATGGTAGGGATCGCCAATCTTCCGTCCTTCTGTTACACCTTGCAACTTATCTCTGTACAATCAAATGTGGGACCATTGTAGCAGAGAAGTACAAGGCATCAAAAACATAGTTTATTACGTTATCTTTAACATGTTGCAGGGGACATATTTTGGTCATTTTGTTGTGTTGAGATGATCATGCGCATATCCCTTTTGTGTCTTAAAACCATGTTGTGTTTTGTGTTACATGTACTTCTACACCCTAAGATTGCAATGAAAATTGAGGTTTGGTAACATAACTTCTTTTGAAGTTAAAAGCCATGACCATTGCGATCTTAAAATTTTTCTTGTATGTGTTGTTGTGTTTTGTCTTTCTACTTGGAAATTTTCTATCCATCCCCTTACTCTCTGCATCATTTAGCATTCGGATAATAAGTTTCCATCACAGTTTTCCAGGAAACTTGCCACAGTCATTTGATATTATGTATATAGCTTCCTTCTATACTACTCTTTAATGTTAAGCAATTTTATTCCAATAATTTTTACTGATTATAGATATCAAAACTGGTATAAAAACATTTAATTAAGTTATGCTGTACATGCGTATTTAAATGAGTTACCTCTCATTAGCAGTATTTGAATCAAAACATTAAGAGGTTGAAAACTAAAAGTATTGAAAAAGGATAAGTGCTCAAAACCTTAAAGCCAAATCTAGTTAGGCCAAATCCAGCAGCAAGGATATTGACAATACTGAATATATTATTATTTGAAGACACGATCAACAAATTGATTCCATGGCATTTGTTTAACTAACTAAAACATTCAGTTTCATGCATGTGATTCTCCCGCCGGGAGACAAAATCTCCCAACTTTTTTTATCTATCCCCCGTTCTCCCGACTTTTTGTGTAATCTCCCGCTTTTTCGAGACATGACAAAATTTTAGTTTTATAGACATTTTAATTGTTCAGTCATAAAACATTTCCGGTGTTTTAGGGGTTTGTCAATTAGATAGGCGTTAAATTAACAGGTATAGGTGTTAATAAAAAGTTTATTGCCATAATTGACCTGATGATTGTATAAACAGTTGGAGATTAATCAGTGAAGCCATGTATATTTGGCACATGCCAGCGTTCTCAATTGACATTGAAATGCAATTTTAATGAGCGTTGAAAATCTCCTGCTTTTTTGGCCAATCTCCAGCCAAAAAAATCAAAATCTCCAGCTTTTTCATTACGGATCCGTCACATGTATGCAGTTTTAAAATAAAAAATATAAGCACCCCAAAATTCAAATTAAAAAAAGTTCTTTTCATCAATGCAACTAAAGATCTAAGTAGCAAATGAAAGCAAATTGAAACCTTTTACCAAAGAGGTTGCACTTTATACATGTTATAATGAATACTGTTTTGCCTTATATTTCTAGCCTTTGTTTTTATTTACAGCTGAGAAAAGAGACGTCACCAAATTAGGAAAGGATTTGTTACAAGTACTCAATCAGGCAGCAGCCACTGAACAGAGAGTCACTGCCTTGAAACTGTTGGATGCTTGGCAGGGAAAAGGTCAAAGTTCACTCAAGGTCAGAGGTCTCGACCCTCCTAATATTTCCAGAGAGAAGATGGAGAGGATTGTGGGTCACATGTTACTACAAGGGTACATAAGAGAAGATTTCCATTTTACACCGTATAGTACTATCAGCTATATTGTAGCAGGTATGTTAACAGTGACAAGCAGATGGTCATTTCAATTTAATGCTTACTATTGAGTAAAATAGTTTGTCAAACTACAATCTAATATAATTATACCCATGCTTTGAAGAGGAGGGGGGGTATTCTGGTTAATCTCTGTTGCTTACTGTTGAGTAAAATACAAGGCAATCAGAAGGGGGTGCTTTAGGTGCGATTGCACCACCATTTTGAAAAAAAATCCTGAAAAACTTTCCAGGAATGCACCAAAACCCACCAAAGTTGGTCCAATTGTAGAAAACTTTCTCGAACTGGAAGATCCTCCCCCACACCCCCCTTGTCAGAAACCTAGTGACGGCCCTGAAGTAGTTTTTCAGACTATAGTCTGATATAATTATACCTCTGCTTTAAAGAGGAGGGGGTATTCTGGTTAACCTTTGTCCGTCCATCTGTCCACAACATAACTTTTGTAACATTTTTCTTAGCTACTACTATTCACAGTGACTTGAAATTTAGTATATGACTTCAGTATGAGGTCCTTTATCATGATTATGGAAACTAGGTTTTATTGGGTATCAACTTTCTGTTAATCAACTAAATTAATTTTCAACATAATTGGTCAATTGTTGATTATTTTTTTACAGTTTTCTCGGCTTCTACCCATCACAGTGACTTGAAATTTGGTATATGACTTTAGTATGAGGTCCTTTATGGAGAGTTTTGAAATTAGGCCTTTCGGATATCATCTTCCTGTTTACTGACATTGTCAATTTTGGGGGTAGCGGGGTTATACTGAGTAAGCAGTGGCTCACAGATTTCTTATTTTGCATTTGAACAAATTAACGAAAATAATTCATTTAGAATATTTAACAAAATAAATATTTTACATATTCACCATCGACAAAAATCAAACCCAAAATATATTGATATGGATTCATACATTTGACAGAACGGTCATTACAAAGCAGGAGATTCAGATTTTTGTTTTAAATGGAGACAATAAAGCGGGAGATTTTTAACACCCTTTTGCATTTCAAGCTAGTAAAGGGCTCTAACATGTGCCAAAATACATGGTTTCACTGATTAATCTCCAACTGTTAATTCAATCATCAGGCCAATTACAGAAATAAAATCAAGTGGTGGTTTATCAGTTGTATTTAAAATTAAAACATGATGTTAGTTACTACTTAAGAAAATGTCCTATGGCTTTAATGGTTTGGTACCCTATTCAGTTCAGATATAAAAAACCCTTAGAAAATCGATAAAATCAATAAAATTACTGTTTGGTAGATTAATTATTTTTGTCTCATTTCGATATTTTGTTTTCATTCTATACTTCTATTTTCAGGTCCTAAGGCAAACCTTTTACAAAGTGGAGCTGCTAAACTAGGTGTTGAATTTCCATGTAAAAGACAATCTCAGTCTTCAACAAATTCTCAGACACAATCTGCCTCAACTGCTTCGGACAAACCGTTATCAAATTCATCGTTAAATGGACCAGAAACAAAACCTAAGCTTGTTGTCATAAACTCTGAACATTCTAAATTTACAAACACAGGGATGGGTGCGGGGAAATTAGGGTGCAATAGTGAATGTAAAGCTAAAATAAAGAGGACAAACTCGTTAAAATTAAAACGTAAGAAACCGGTTATTGAAGATTCGGACAGTGAAGATTTAGACTTTGGTCAAACATTTACAGGTAAACCAGCAATCAAAAAACGGACATCAGACCAAAGGTCATCACAAGGTCAAGATTTAGCACATGATCATGTGGTTGCTAATGGAGACAATGTTGAGCATTCTGGGAATGAATCAGATGTTATCATTGGAAAATCTGAGACAGATGGACAGACAAAAGCCATAATGATCGATTCTGATAGTGAATAAAAAGAACATTTGGTTTTTCATTGCTTTAAATTTTATCGGTTCTTCACAGAAATAGAAAATAATGAGATGTGGAATAAGTGTTCACGGAAAAGCTCACATAACAAGCAGTAATTTAGAAAAAACCACAATGGACAACCGCAAGCAGTCTTCAACGAGGCCAGTAGGCACTATGACCTGTTCTGAAATCATATATACTAATTGACTCAGATCTTTCAAAATGCATTATGATATTTACTGTTCTGAATCCTGAAAACTACCGGTATGGGTTTGACTAACTCTATGTTGAAATGTTGGTCCCTGGTGCCATATTTATACCCCACGCAACGAAGTTGCGGAGGGTATAATGTTTTTGACTGGTCCATCAGTCCGTCTCTGATCAAAGTTTGTGAACACAACTTCTCCGAAAAAACTAAACAGAATTAACTTGGTATGCCGGAAGTACACCATATTTAGTTGTGTGCATATTACTAGAAATTTTTGGTATGCAAATTTTTGTTGGAGTTATGACCCTTGTGACTTTAAAATTTGCAGTAAATCCTGATAAGCAACTCCTCTCAAAGTACTATAAACATGATAAAGAATGTAATAAAACTTTGTATGCAAGAAGTACATTATATGTAGTTGTGCATATTACAAGGAATTTTTGATCCACAAATTTTGAATAAGTTATAGCCCTTGGGACTTAGAACTTTGCAGAAAATCCTGATTTTAGTTTGTGAACACAACTCCTCTAAAACTACCTCACAGAATTTAATGAAACTTGGTATGCAAGAAGTACACCATATGTAGTTGTGCATGTTACCAGGAATTTTTTATCTGCAAATTTTTGTGGGAGTTATGTCCCTTTGGACTTGGAAATTTGCAGGAAACCCTTATTACTCTTTGTGAATGCAACATCTCTTTCACTACTGAACAGAATTTAATGGTATGCATGAAGTATTAGGTTTGTCAATCTGTATATTATCACAAATTTTGAATTCACAAAAGTTTACAAGCTCAAGGTTAATTTTAATAGTCCAATAGCAGAACAGATGGGGTATGTGATCCTGCTCACTTAGGTTCTTTCTATACAAAAGTTAAAGAATATCATTAGGTTAAGTCTATAGTGACCATGTTGCTACATTTTTCTTAATCTTTATTCTTATCTTTTTACATTTCTTTTAGTGAATGATACAAGCAAAAGCTATTTTTAATTATTATTGAATAAATAAATTAAACAAGTAATTAATAAAGTTAATTTTAATTTCAATTTGAATATGTAAGCTATACAATTAAAAGAAACAATTTTATGTTTCAATTTGACAAAATAAGTTATACAATTAATTGTAAAAGTTATCCTAAACTACAGTTTAAAATATGTAAGTTATACAATTTAAAGTAAAAACTATTTAAAATTCCAATTAGAATAAATAGATTATACAATTTACTTTTTAGAATTACTTTAAACTGCATTTGAATATGTAAAATATTCAATTAAAAGTAAAAGCTATTTTAATCTTCTATTTGAATATATAAGGTATTCAATTTAAAGTAAAAGCTATTCTAAATTTTAATTTGAATAGATAAATTATACAATTAATTGTTTAAGTTATTTTAAACTCCAATATGTAAACTATACAAATAAAATAAAAGCTTCAATTTGAATATGAAAGCTATTCTAAATTTCTATTTGAAAATATTAATTATACAATAAGCTTTTTAAGTTATTTTAATATTTCAAGCTTCAATTTGTATATGTAAGCTATCCAATTATAAGTAAAAGCTATTTTAGATTTTTGTCTCGCCTGCGACGAATGTCGCAAAAGGCGAGACTTAGGTATGGTGATTCCGGCGACGGCGGCGACGGCGGCGGCGGCGGCGGCGGCGGCGTCCACAATTGGTTAAAGTTTTTGCTTAAGTCTGTTTTGTGTGAACTAGTTATGTTACACCATTGGTATTTGGTATGCAGTTGCATCAGTACATATCAGTTTTAAAAGGATTTCAACTGTATGCTCCTGCAGTCACGGTCTACTGACTTTGAAATTTTACACTGATTTTGCCGAGGTTAACCTTTTTTCTTAAGTCTATTTAACATGAAGCAGTTATGTTACACCATTGATATTTGGTATGCAGTTGCCTCAGCATCAGTACAGATCAGTTTTAAAAGGATTTCACCTGTATGCTCCTGCAGTCACGGTCTACTGACTTTGAAATTTTACACTGATTTGGCCGAGGTTAACCTTTTTTCTTAAGTCTGTTTAACATGAAGCAGTTATGGTTCACCATTGATATTGGGTATGCACTTGCATTAGCATTAGTACAGATCAATTTCAAAAGCATTTCATCTGTATGCTTCTGCAGTCACGGTCTACTGACTTTGAAATTTTACACCGATTTGGCCGAGGTTAACCTTTTTTCTTACGTCTGTTTAACATGAAGCAGTTATGGTACATCATTGATATTGGGTATGCACTTGCACTAGCATCAGTACAGATCAATTTCAAAAGTATTTTATCTGTATGATCCTGCAGTCACAGTCTACTGACTTTGAGATTTTACACTTTTTAACTTTTTACTTATATACATGTATAAAGCAGTTATGGTTCACCATTTATATTTGGTATGCAGCTGCTTAAGCATCAGTTAAGATCAGTTTAAGGAGGATTTTTACTTCATTTTATACTGTGTCCAGTTGCGACAGGCGAGACATGTCTCTGTGTTAACAGTTTATTATTAGAATGGACAAAGCCACTTTGTACGTGATGTTGATAACGTCATTATCAATGGCTATTGTAAAAACATATTTTTGTTGTCAGTTGTATTATATCCCCAGTTTAAAGAAAAGGGGGTATACTGTTTTACCTGTGCCCATCTGTAGTTCCACTTTCTTGTCTCGCCTGCGAAGCAGAGCGGCGCCTGCGAAGCAGAGCGGGACATAGGTGTTACTTTACCGGCGGCAGGTGATGGCGGCGTTAACTTTTTGGAAAAGTTTTATGAGCACCTCCATATCTCAAGAACTATAAGTCCTAGGTTGATGAAACTTGGTATGCATATGCCCCAGTAGTAGCTTAGCACAGTTGCGCCCCCATCTTTTGACCTTGACCTTGATTTTCCGGTTGAGTTACTTTGACAATTTTCAATACATATAATAGCAATGGTAAAGTTTTGCGAGCACCTCCATATCTCAAGAACTATAAGCCCTACATTGATGAAACTTGGTATGCATATGCCCCAGTAGTAGCTTAGCACAGTTGCATCCCCATCTTTTGACCTTGACCTACAATTTCCGGTTGAGTGACTTGACAATTTTCAATACATATTATAGCAATGGAAAAGTTTTGCGAGCACCTCTATATCTCGAAAACAATAGGTCATAGGTTGATGAAACTTGGTATGCATATGCCCAGTAGTAGCTTAGCACAGTTGCATCCCCATCTTTTGACCTTGACCTTGATTTTATGGTTGAGTGACTTTGACAATTTTTAATACATATAATAGCAATTGAAAAGTTTTTCGAGCACCTCCATATCTCAAGAACTACAAGTCCTAGGTTGATGAAACTTGTATGCATATGCCAGCACAGCTACATCCCTATCTTTTGACCTTGACCTTGATTTTCCGGTTGAGTGATTTTGATTATTTTTATTGCATATATTAACAATGTTTAAGTTCTATAAACATCTTTTGATCTCAGAAACTGAAAATCCATGTAAATTCAAAATATAGTGGAAGTAAGAAAGAATTATTGTTTGTGATGGTGCCGGCAGACGAGACATACTTTAGTGTTAACTCTTGTATTTACTTGTAACCAGTTGTCATTACTCTTAGGTTGCTGATATTTGGTAACAAACTTTATAAAGACAAGATGCATTTTGTGATACGTTTGAAGGTCATTCAAACCTTAGACACTGCCCGCAAGAAGTCCGTAGTCAGGCATACACTACCCAAGTTAGACTGGTACTTGAGTACAGTAGCTCTGTGTGGGACCCTCACCAAATACAGGAACATTCAGCGCTTAAAAGCTGACTGTCCAACGCCAGGCAGCCCGATTTGCAACTGGCAACTACTATTCCCGGGAACATGCTCGAGCAGCTTAATTGTGAACCACTGCAACACAGACGAGCCAGGAACAGAACCATCATGTTCTATAAGATCATTAACCACATAATTGAGGTACCAATACACCACTTACTACACGTCCAAACCATCAGGACACGAGGATCAGCTGCTAACAACATCAGGCAAATATATACTCGACTGGACCTCTATAAGTACTCCTTCGTGCCAGCCACCATCATCTCTTGGAACTCCATCCCTCAAGAGATCCGAGCAGCACCTACAGTGGAACAATTTCGACACAACTTGGCTGAGACCAGTGTGTCGACCCAAATCCACTGCTTACTTCATCAGCTCTGTTTTTAATTGTAAATATACCAATCAAAGTTTTATTGTATAAAGCAGATTTTAAGCTGTACGACAGGAGTTTAGTCAACTCCTCACCGGAAGAAGAAGATGATGATGATGAAACATCTACTTCCTGTTTACCCATATCTTTTTTAAAATTTCCAGTATGCTTTATGTCACACTTTTTCATCTACTCATTACCCAGCAACTATTTCTCATAGGTTGATAATATAACAAGCTTTACAAAGACACGATGCATTGTGTGATACGTTTGTAGGTCCGTTAGACTTCTACGTCCTGTTTACCCAAAACTTAAAATTTCCGTCTGTCACACTTTTCATTTACTCATTTCTCAGAAACTAACAACCTTTAGACGATAAAGAGATGTGGAATAAGTGTACGCGACACAACCAACATTAAATAAACGGCAATTTAAAAAATCACAATGGAAAACAGCCAGCAGTCTTCAACATGACCAGAGGTCACTGCTCGCCGTCTTGCATTGGCCCAAGACTAAAAATACAATACATAAGATTCAAACAAATCCCTAGAATATCAAAGAAAGACCCATTTCTGGACATAAAACAAAAATACAGATAGTAGACAAGGACATATGAATATGATGTGTTGTTGGGGATATCATAATTTTTAATTCATTGGATATCTTCTTACTGTTATCTGAAAACTTAAAAATTTATTTCCGTCCTGCTTTCATTAAAACTTTTCATTTAGCATTACTAAGCAAATATTTCTCCTAATTTGCTGATATTGGGCAATAATTTTGTTATAAATAAGAGGTGTTGTGGGATATTTTGGACTCATTAGACATATACTTCCTGTTTACCGAAAACTATAAAATTTTCTGTCAAACTTTTTATTCACTTATAATTCAGCAACTATACGTTGCTTATACTTGGTAACAACTTTGATATTTATAAACATGATGCGTTGTAGGTGGTGGTGATAGTGAGAGGACTTTTGATCAGACTGTGTTAAGGTTAGGGTTAGATATAACATAAAGTCTTCAGTTGCTATTATTTAAAGTCACATTTTAGTAATGTTTGATTTATTGCACAAAAGTCTACAAAATAGCTACATTTACATTTTTTTTATAAAACTTTAAAAATATATAAATAACCTACAAAAGTCTTCCTGAGAGAACATTTTTTTTTGTTTCTCATGCATCACATTTCAGAAATGTCTTGTCCACATGCTTAAAGTCCCTTTAAAAACTACGATCAACAGTAACTTAGCCAGACTAATTCACATTTTAGTAGTGTCCGACTTCTTATTTGCATCACCTATAAGCTGAGTTTTGCTGACTCCTGCGGTAAGTTGAGTATTACTAACACCCCCAGTAAGCGTGGAGCTGGAAGATCCGTTTCGTTTCATGGCAGCATGCGTTTCGGGCGATTCGTATTTTCCGTTATCGACTATATCATTCCCATTGGGAACAAACCCTTCGTTTGTGTAGGCTATTTGCGTGTAACCTGTAAAGAAAATAGTAGATATCACTATTAAATGGAAAAAAACCAATTTATTCCACAGAATATACATGTATAAAAGGTCAAATTTCATGTGCACTTCAGACATCTTTTAAAATTTTTGCCTTGTGCTCTGTAATTGTAAGGGACGAAATTATGGGTCCCACATCAAACTCCCTTTAAAATTTATTGATTGCCCCGGTTCCCCCGCATTTAGAGTCTGATTTGTCCCACACATGTACAGATATACATCAAACCTCTCTTTAACAAATATCGTTAGAAACTAATAGCATAGGAACGTTGCTAAATGCAGTTTTGTTTTTATGTGTGGGTTTTGTTGTTGTTGTTCGGTTTGTTTCGTTGTAATGATTTTCTTTGTCTGCCGATTTGTCTTTGTCTTTTCGGTGTAATGTTTGATTACCCCTTTGGTACACCTTTGCTTCTTTGGAATTGTTATGCATACAATGGTAAAAACACTGTATTTGTATTTATTAAGGAAGAATATAACTAAGGTACTGTATAATAGATGTATACCTTGTGTTACGACCATCGGTTTACTCTCCAAGAACTGGATCAGTTTTTCTATGTGTCCATGTCCATACGCCTCCACTGGATAGGCCGGCTCATTATGTTTGGGAATGTCCAATCCTTAGATAAATCAAGAAAAACGTTATTTTTATTGATGGAATTTGACAGGTGTGTCATGTTTCTTTACTAAAGCTAGGAAGATGTAAATGTTACGGAATGTCGGTCCCACTCGTAATTAAGTTAATATCTAGATGCGGACAGTCTCCACCGTGCAGCTGGGTAGACAGTTTGTTATGTGTTATGTTTGGATTTGTCTAAACCTTTATCACCCCCCCCAAAAAAAAAGATGACAACCCCCCTCCCCCTTAAAAAAACAAGCGTGATTTGAATTTGACTTACAATCTATAACCGTAGCTGATCATGAGGAGGTTGGACCCCCTTTTCCCTCTGAAAATTTTGTATTTTTGTGTAGAATTCGACACAAATGGTCTGGAATGCCCTCCCCTCTCGTTCCCAATGAACTGTATATATAACCCTTTTTTGAAAATTTCTGGATCTTCCTGAATTTGTCTGTTTATTTGAATCACTTTGATCGGAGAACGTGACTAGTATACAATGGAAAAAATATATAAATTTATATGTCTCAATGCAATTTTATTCAGATTTGGAGTGCTCGGAATATATTAAGAATTGTCTTGTAGATAACGTCATTACCTTTTTCTTCCAATTCAACGGATACTCTGAGAACACCAAGTAGTTTGAGGATACCAAATACTAACAGAGAGAACACTGCAGACCACAGAATGATCGCTGACAAACCAGCCAACTGCCAACCTAGTTTCTGCATAGATAAAAGTAAAATTTATATCTCGCAATGTTATTTCGAAAAATTCTTATTGAACGTTATCTTCATGCACTGCTTGTTGTAACCTTTATAAAGGGTCAATAGAGTTAAATTAGGTTCGAATTCAATATTATATACTAATTTCTCTTGTATTAAAGGCATTTGCCCGAAACTGAATCGAGTCCCAATAAACTTGACCGGTGTTTCTGTCGTATTCTGGCATGACCTATATATTTATAGGTGTACAATTGGGCCGGCTTCATCAGTGGCTGTCCAAGATTAATGATTTCTCCGTTTGATATAACGGTTTTGCACTATTATCGTTGGCCATACACCGGTTTTTTAAATTTTTTTATTTATTGTCTCCATAATAATTTTAGTTTTCAGTATTGCCATATGTTTAATTATGTATCATGGCTTTATTTTAGTCATTTTCTTTTTTCTTTTTAATATTTCTTGTAAGTTTCTATGCCTTTTGTAGGCAATTATTGGTTTTGTATTAAATATGGTTTTGCATCTCCTATTTCTTTCTAACACTTTCCAGTGTTTCAATAAAGTATTTTTTACTTTCTGGAGATGTGGGTTGAACTTTGTTACCATTTCTAATGGCTTGTGTTTTGTATAATGTTTGTCTTTTTAATATAGAATGTTTAATATATATTATATAACAAAATATAACGACTGCAGTCCTTTAAAATGTAATACAATGTACTATATGAATTTGAATTCCTGTTATCTGGGTGGACGCTCTGTTAACTTTAAACCAAGACATAACGAACGCATATCCTGTTAAACTAATTACATTTGCACTAATAGTTTAAATCAAGGTTTATTAAGTCTAAGTATTGCATGGGCACCGATGCACATCGAGCAAATGTCTTTTTGATATAAACAACATTAAAGTTAGCGATGCGAACTCGTAATCTGACTGGTTGCTATCAACGACACATATAGGTACACGTAGTAATACCGGCACTGGAAATCTCAAGACAGTCAATAAATACCTGCGCATGACTTTTAACAAAAAAAGGACAATGTGAGATTTAATTTAAGATGCATAATCCTGTAATGATATCCACCATTTTCTCCCTTTTTTTGGGTTAAAAATCATACTTTATTCTAAAATTGGACTGTTTTCAGATTTCCAGAGGTAAACGATAATAGTTTCTTTACGATATCATGCTTAGTTAAAATGATCGTTCAATCCAATCAATTTTCATCTGATTTTTTATTGTATACAAGAAACTGACCCCAATTTTCTTTCAACGCTAATGCAATAATTAATAATTTTCTAAAATTTCTTTATTACACGTGAACTCCCCCAATTAAGTTTGTGACTACACGAAAACTTAATATATTTTATTTTCCAATTTACTCATGTTCCATTATTGTGTTATCAATATGGACTTTAAGATTATTTCATTAAACGTCTGACATCACTTACTAAGCCAGATTTTCTGTCCCAATTCATAAAAATTCCATCATCTTTGTCAAGGAAAGCAATCATAATTACACCAGTGATTCCGCCACCGAAATGTACTATAAAAATAAAATTATAATTAGAAAAAACATTTGTCACAAAACTTAAATTTCGTGCAACAACCAGAGTGCACTTTGATCATGTAGATACCATACTAAAACATTTCAAAATGCAGTAACGATATATATTAAAAAATAATTTACTTAAACTGTAAAAATATCATTAGCTGACTTCATTTGTATCCACGAAATAAAAGTGTAAAAATTCATTAAAAACATTTCAAATGCAGTTAAGATCTAAAGATATAGTTTTGAAAGCTGCAATAAACTAACATTAGTCAAGCTTTTTGAATATTGACATTATAGATTATTTATCAAATAAACTGATATTATATTATCTGCAGGAGCTAATTGAGGTAATACTACCATTTATTTTCTCCACCTTTGAAATTGATTGGCCATGAGCATCGAAAAGGACTCTAAACCAATGGTTTCATTCGGGTATTCAGGTTTTATCAACTATTGAAACTGATCGCCATGTATTGGCCATGTGCGTCGAAAGGGACGTTTTACCCCAACACTCACTCACTCACTCACTCACTCACCTACCTGCTACTGCATCAAGTGGGTCATCTACAGATATTTTCCTCATCAAAGCTGACCATAGTTTGTAGGATATGGCTCCAAAAACACCCAAGATGGCCGCTCCCCAGGTATACATCTGGTTACAACCGGCGCATGCTGCAACCTTTTACATGTAAAAAAAATATAGGTAAACGAAAAATATTCCCAGAAGGACAAAATGGTGTAGAACCAGTCAATTTTCCGTTGACGATTTTTTTTTTTTGAGTGAATTGTAGTTTTCTGATTGTTTGCTTCATATTACATAAGATCCATATGATTTAAAATTGCTTAAATTATATACTGTATAATCATTAAGTATCGTGAAATAGTAAAAATATGTTTTATTGTAAGCAAGATTTACTGTCGATCGTGTTCTACATTAGTTTAAATTCACCAGTTTGATAGTATAATTTTAAGGCACATCGACCTTCAAACAACATTCTCATTTTCAGAGAGCACATTGAATTTCTTACCATGCCTGTAAGTGCTCCGTTTATCGTCACCAATAAGCTCCAAGAGTTTCCGAAATGTGGAATTCTATTCAATATAAGGGCAGTAAATGCAGCAAAAGACCCGGCTATAATTGTATTGACAACTGCGCGGGAAATCGCAGCGCCATCTCCTGCATTTGATATGGAAAGCTGAGATCCGCCATTAAAGGCTAGGAAGCCGAAAAACAAAATGAAACCACCAAGAGCTGCAATCTAAAAAAAAAAAACACAAAAAAAACTCACCAGAACTAAAAATGTAGCTGTGTGAAAAGTTTGATATTTTCAAAAATTATTAACAAAAAGTTCCAGCCAATTGCAAATTTTTCTACGTCTAACGCACACTTCATAGATCTATTCAAGACTCATCAGAGACGCTCTACCCAAACATTATATGAACATGAACAGTATGGAATATGTCGAACAGGAAATCACGACTTAGGTCAACTATGTCTATGGTAAGAAGAACCTTTTGGTCTTAAAAACTTATTTCTTAACACAAAAGTATTGAAATTGTAGCCTCTAACCAAGAGGAATTAAATCTCTACCAACAGGGACAACCATCATGGATGATAGAAATCAAAATAACAAAAACTTCCAGGAAATATATTTTGCTTACGGGAACTGAGTGTCCTCTGAGTGCTCCGACTTGTTTCGACCCTTTCTGGAAACGTCCTAATCTTGGTCCGAGCAGCACGGCACCGACAAACGCACACACTCCTCCCAGAACATGAAGTACACCACTCCCGGCAAAATCCTGCACAAAAAAAAATAAAAATGTCAATATATACACACACACACATATATATAGATGGGATAGTTCTGTCCTTTTGCAAAATAAGTACAACAAGGAATGATCCCTCGGTCATATATAAGCAACGGGATCTATTTATAGTTGAATAGTGTCTAACTTACTAGAACGCTTCTCTAGCTCATTTGTCAACTAAAGGACGCCATCTTCGCTAGCCAAGGGTTACGATCCAGCCCCCTTTCTCTTCAAGAGAGGGGACCGGATCGTAACCCTTTGCTAGCGAAGATGAAAGGACGCAGACTAGCGCAATCTTTGAACCGAAAAATATTTATTCACTAGGATTACAATATCTTATTAGTTACTAAAACTGCAATATGTATGTTTGTATTGTTGAAATGTATCTATAATGCACTTGATTGTCGGGCAACTTATGATAATATTTGTTAGATTTTTTGGAGAGATTTTTTAGGTTACTTGTTGATAGCTCAGGCAACTCCAATATAAAGGTGTAGTTTTATCCACATTTTTTAAGGAATTCCGCTTTAACTGGTGCAAGAGCAGAAACATTTTTTTGAGTGAAACCCGAATGAACCAAAATCCTACTTAAATATAAGTCTGACTGATAGGTTTTTAGTCGTGACTTAGGAGGAATACCCCTATGCAGTGACTATTAAGACTCTCTATGTGGTATGGGTCGTCCAGCCCATGTCACACAACCGCCAATGTTAGCTGCTCCAGAGTACCCGCTACTACGATCTTCGTTTTCGCTGGACCAATTGCCATCTTGCATCATGGGAAGTACTGTTCGGAATACTGCAAGACTAAATCCAGTTTTTCTTCCCTGGTATGAATATCTTGATTGTGGAAGTTATGTTATGAATACACTAGTCAACAATGGTATTACATGTATTAATTATATTCACATAATAATTGATGGTTGATGACACTCCGCGCAGTGATCTGCTCCATCAAGAACTGCTTTGTGTCATACACCAGTGTACTAAGTATGGAACGGAAACGGCCACAGCGCGGAGTTTTGGTTAATGAAGCAAGTATTTCTTTGTAAAAAATAATAAAATTGTTAGTAATAGCAAAAAATAGTAACTAAAGGAAAACCCTTTACTATGTAATTTTAAGATATTTATATCACGAATTAAAAGGGAAATAAGAGCACGGTACCTGGAAAGCCACAACACCTATGTCGCTTCCATAATCCATGCCATCGGACAACCATCCGTTACCCCAGGCCCAATGAGTAACCACAGGATAAATGAAACCTGTAAGAGATAAAAGGAGTTGTTAGGTAAATGACACGGGTCAAATGAAATATGTGGACTTGGATAGAGACGGATTTAGAACTGGCGTGCCGGCGTGCGCATTCCCGTTTTACAGAAAAATTTGGTGAGGAACTGAATGAAACAAGAGGTCAAAGAAGATATTTTATAATTGTTTGAAATTTCTGGATCCGCAACAGATGGAACACAGATATTCCCGCTACCTAAATAGATAATGAGAGTCCCACATGCTATAGAGTTTGGAATACAAAATCATTTTGTGATTTTACTATTCAAAAGAAAAGCTCGACTAAAAGTTTCACATTTACGTACAAGTTGTACAAATATATTCACAGGCGAATGGAAAGACTTCTACAGGCCTTAACTTTGTGTGAATTCCGTATTCAAGTAACAATTTATTCCCAACCAGATATAAGCTTTAATGATTGTAAATTAAGATTAATTATTTAGAATATTCCATGTCAATATTGCTGTGTGCCTCAACAGGTAGCTGGGAATAAAAATCTGGAGCACCAGATTCTCAAATCAATCAATTCTTGTAATCCCATTTGTAAACACGAGTTTATCACTATGGTTTTAATCTCAATGACAAATCTCTTATTCTAGTATTTTTTTTACCGGTAAAATTGTTAATTGTAATCATAGAGAGCCAGAGGTTGTAGTGCATGGATAACGCGTCGGGCTACTAACACCGAGTTTCGTGGTTCGATCCTCGTCTCGGGTGAAAATTTCATAAACCAATTTTCCGACTTCTTCTTGACAACATTTGCGAGGATGGTCTCAATGAACGACGCTAGTCCTTCGAAAGGGACAAAAAAGGGTTGTCCTGTATGTGGAGAGCAATACCCCATGCACGTTAAAGATCCCTTTGTAGATTTCGATAAGATAAGGTTCAATAGGGGCCTCTACAAAGGTCACACTAACGAACTGCAAGCTTGAGGGGGATAAATATAAGCATCAAACTTGTTTCCCAATCCAGCTAGGTTAAATAAATATGCTTAAACTAATGTTATAATTATTACTCCTATTTTTTGCCATTATAATGTTAAATTTATCTTAAATATGCAATATCCCATTACAAAAGTGGCAAATCCTGTATCCCGATAATTAATACATAACATACAATGCATAAAAAACAGTTTCACTCGATTTATTGAACCATAGCTTTTTCTTTTATAAAGCATTATCTGATAACGTTCGCTCAGTATACTCACCAGTAATACAGAAACTGTAAACGAAATATGCCAAGAATTCGCACCTTTCTGCCACCGCCCCAGACACGATAGTGGCCGCCGTGGCAGCAAAAGTGAACTGGAAAAAGAAGCCAGCATACTGATCGTCGCCCAACCCATCCGAGGCGAAGTGCGAGGCTCCTATGAATTTCTGGGCTTTCTTGCCATCCCCGTAGGCAAAGGCGTATCCAAATAACCAATATGCTATGCCAGACACGACTGAAACAAACAATTGTCATAGTGGTTTTAAATTTCCATTTTATTTACAAGGGCTGTGTTGCGTACACCTATTCAACATCTCATTATTTTCTGATATAAGAATATGATAAATTGTTAAAAATAGGAAAAAAATATACTATCTTAATTCATACATTTCGTCGCAAAGTATCAAATATAAAACTGCAACGGAAAATTTGCGGTCAACTTTCTAAACAAAAATGATTTACTTTGACCTTTTTTTTATTTAAAAGTTCATGTGATTCACAGTATGGTTATATATTGTTAAGTTATTGAACTATAGGTGAAAATGGTCAACTTGAAACTTACATGAATCCATGACATTTTTAATCAAGATGTTCGTCACATTTTTACTCCGAACAGCTCCCGCTTCTAAAAACGCAAATCCGCATTGCATAACTGAAAAAGAAACCATGTCATTTATTTAGTGGCTAGAAAAAGAAAATACTGTGTTTTCATTATTATTCGTGTGGTATCAATTTTCATGGTTTTCATTGGTTGGCTTGACCCACGAAATATGATTTTCAATCCCCATTAAAAGAAGTTTTACTTTGATATGTATGATGTCGACTCCAGAACCACGAATTTGAGAATCCACGAACTTATCATTTTCCATCAGACCACGAAAATTGATACTACCGAAAATAAACGAATCCACAGTAAATAAAAAGATGGCCAATTGAAAAACAGCGAGCCGCGATCACTGGTGACATTGAAGGCTGCTGGCTGTTTTCCATTGTGGATTTTTTAAAATGTCGTTTAACTTGTAGCTTGTACTTATTACACATCTCATTTTCTTCTATTTTCGGTTTTCCATGGCCATCACATTAAGTCCTCCTTTGTATGAGCGTGCGAACGTGGTTTTCGACGATGGCATATAGGATGCAAATTTAAAATGTTGAAAAAATGGACTTTAATCGCTTAGTTACATGTCAGATGCAGTGGAAATCAAAAAGCAGGCATCTTCTAAATTCGCATCTTGTTATCAATGTAATAAATGTATTTAAGAATAAAATCGATTCTCCGACTTAAATCTTTTGTTGCTGATACGACTAAATGATGTCAGATTTTAAGAATTCATTACAACTTGTTTTTAAAAAAAAAAAATCTTTTCACCCCCCTATATTATTGTAAACGCGGAGATTTTCGAAAGGCGATTTTTCGCGAAGGAATCAACTAGTAATAATGCTCATTTGTTTGTCAGAAATTCTTTTTTTTATAGGAGTTTTCGCATGGAGGCAATTCTAGAGAAATATCCTTACAGGTTTTTCGAGAAATCGATATAATCAAAAATAAACCGGCACGAAAATGTACAAGCCTTCAGTTATTGTCAATGTTTTTTAACTTGCAATGCATCGACTAGCGTCTATTGCCCTAGTTTCACAACTAATAGACAATAAAGAGATGTGGAATAAGTGTTTGCGACACAACCAACATAATGAAACGGCAATTTAAAAAATCACAATGGCAAAAAGCCAGCAGTCTTCAACATGACCATAAGTCACTGCTCGCTGTCTTGCATTGGCCCAAAACTGAAAATACAATACATAAGATTCAAACAAATCCCTAAATAATCAACGAAAGACCCATTTTTGAACATAGAACAAGAAAAACCATACAGTTGACAGGGACAAACAAAAGCTTAGACAAAGATTCCCTCAGGTCAGGCACATATAAAATGTGGCGGGGTTAAACTAGTTTTTTGGGTCTAACCTCACCCTATTGTTAATCTCGTTCATTGCACGAAAATAACACACTTTAAAAATCAAATCGACAAAAGTTCAATTCACCAAGAGAGAACCTGAGACAAGAGTACTATACGAGAACAACGAAACGTAAAGGAACTCTCTTTAGAACATTCGCAGTTACTGGCAGCTAGCTAAGAAGTATTTATCGCCGATGTAAAAAAAATCAAACATATCGATTCTAAATCCAACATGACACTTCAAACAACTAATGATTTAGTGTTATATCATCACGCAAAACCGACAAATTAACAATCCAAGAGCCTTATACATGAAAATTCATTTTAGATATATCGACAATTTAAATCTAATTGCAAAGAACTTTTGCGACAAAGTGACTCGAACACCATATTGATAGAGGGGGCAAGTACCTATGATTTGTCGAAAAAAAAAGCACATCACGTGATATTTCGAGGACAATATCCGCTTCGGTGCTTCCGTACCGTGAGATAACTTTAATTTGTTTATTTCCTCAAAGCAATTTGTCTTTTCAAATAGATGATACAATCATACTAAAGGTGAATGATAAAACCACACAGTCATAAAAATCAAAAACAAATTACATTGTCATAGTTATAAAATATTCAAATACATCCCAGGGCTATTTGAAGAAGTGCAATTTAGTTATTTTTCTGTCGTTTTTTCTTGTAGTAATTTATTCGCACCTTGACAAACTAGTGCAGATTGGTTAATGAGGGGTGGTCTCGTTATCTTAATCAATTGAATACTGTTTACCCTTCCGAAGCACCTCCGCTCCCAAATTCAGGTTTTTGAGTCCACTTTGCGTCGGAGCGAGACTTGGGAAATTGGAAGCATCTAAGTTGACGCCGGTTTGATAGATGTTTGGGTTGCCGATTGCGGTTTAGTTGTGTTTTTGTTTTATTTTTGCATTTTCGTAGTAGTCTTCATTGTCTTCGTAGTTTCAGCGCTCCTTGCTTTTATTGACATAGAAATTATAAACGGTTTGGACTTCTGTGGTTTCATTAATATTCGTCGGGTATCAATTTTCGTGGTTTTCGTGGGTAGCCTTGAACCACGAAATTTGATATTCCACGAAAAAGAAATTTAACATTGGTGTGTATGCTGCAGACTAAAGAACCACGAATTCAAGAATCCACGAACTGGTACTTTTTTACCAAACCACAAAAATTGGTTCCCACAAAAAAAAATGATCCACAGTATTTGATGCACTGGAAAGCACTATTTTTGCACAACACTTATTTTCAACTTTTCAAAATTTAAAATTAGAATGATAAATTTTTAATTTGCACATTAAACGCAAAACTATGAACTATAAAAAATACATTTAATACCAATTTTATAAAAATGTTACATTATACCTTTTTATTAAGTTAGCCTTGAGGTACACATGTACGGAACCAAATCTTACGAAAGGTCACGATGTCAAGATCCCGTGACAAAACAAAAACAATAAACCCACAAAAACCCAACACTTAAAATAATAGGTTTTTAATGAAGTTTAAATGTCTTTTTATTAAGATTTAACTATATAAGTTCAGATTTATTGTTTTTTTTATCGTGTTTTTTTTTTGGTAAAGTTACTTCAGGGTCATTGTATTTTAAAAAAATCATTAAAGGAAAACATTATCAGTTTTGTGAGGTCAGCGCCCATTGTTTTCAAAGTGATCGGTTTTTTTTGGGGCTAGAATTTTATTTGAGTTTCCTTGCTAATATGAGCGACCAATGCAACAAAAGCTTCAACAATAATTTTCTTTCTAAAAGCTTATACTTGGGGTTGAAATATCAGGTTTGTAGGGTAGATCATCTTTTTGCTTTAGCAGCTGTCGCTATTTGACTAAATTTGATGAAGAATAACCTGCTGGTATTTGTGCCCCCAAAAAATTTCACTCTTTTACTCTATTGTGTTTAATATGCTAAACAATCTTAAAAGTTTGTTTTTAGCCGTTATATGGACCTTATATCATAAAGATTTCTATCATATGGGGTGTTTATTTGTAACACTAACCCTAAACGCATATTTTTCCTGTTTTCATTGAAGCATCTTGTATTAGAGAAAAAAACAAATGACAAAATCATACCCTAAGCACTATCAATTGATAAACATTCACTTCTAAGCTGTAAGCAAGGGCATCGACCGTGCATTATAAAAACCAACCCTGACCTAACACTAAAATTAGGGGCGACAAAAACTAGTATCTAGACGCTTATATAAGTCAATTAATCTGCAATAAACATAATGCACGGATGTATTTGTAAAGAAGAAAAGTTAAAGTTTCTCTTTCAAAACCCATTAGCAAATTTATGTAAAAAGTTAATGTGAATGTTCCTTTATAGTTAAAAAGTGATGTTTTAAAATTATATGATTACCCATTCAAATAGTCATGGTTATGGAACTAAAACGTTCACAATTCAGGTTTGTGTGATGTGGAATAAGGTACACCTGTTACGAAATCCATAAATCAACGGCAAAAAGCCGGTGGTGTGACGGTTAACGCTTTGGGCTTCTATCTCCGAGGTTCGTGGCTCGATTCTCGTCAAGGTTTAAAATTTCATGAAGCAGTTTTTTTACTATCACTTGACACCATTTGCGAGAAAGGTCTCAAGAAACAGTGGTATATAGCCTCTCGAAAGGGACAGAAGAGGGTTGTTCCTTGTAATGGGGCAAACGACCCGCATCTAACACGACACAGCTTAATAAAAAAAACCAGTTATTTTTTAAAAAAAACATCCACAATGGAAGACGGTTACCATTTTACAACATGACCAGCGGTCGCTGCTGGCCGTCTTGCTTTGGCCCAAGACTAATATCTAATATTGAATTTCAACCAGGACCTACACGTAGTGGTAGACGGTTCCAGTCTTTAATGTAACGACAAACTCCTTCGCAGTAGGCTTATCCTTCCCGACAAAAATAGGTCAGGATTATCCCACTGCTACAGGCTTGTATGAATTCCATCAAGATTATTGATATCTTTTTTAGTTTAATAAATTTTCCAAATTTTCCTATAGTTAGCCATGAAAACATAAAATTTTCTGTAATATTTTTTTTTCTTAGAAGAATTAATTTATTGTTATAAAACCGGTTTTAATGAGTACGCACTATTTTAAAGTGAAGTAAAGAAGAAGTATTTAGGTTATACTATAAACAATGTGGTTGCGCAATGCATTTAAGTATATGTGAGTACTTTTCATGGTTTTTAATTTAGAGAGTAGGGGTCAAAAAGAGGTCATTGAAAAGAAGCCCGGAAAGCCTGGTACAGTGATTAGTGTATACGGACCGTTACGGACGGGAAATGGAACTGTGAGGAGGTTGGTGTAACGACTGTCATTGTACCGGGTCCACTTGCGAAGCTAACTCAGGAGGTGATGTGTAATGAATTGAACGACTCACGGTGCATAGTCGCTGCAGAGGTGCATTGCCTTATAGTTACGACCAAATCAACAATCAAATCATGACTTCAACCGAATGTGTTAACAATCCGCTTGGTTGGTTAGCTTTAAATACATTTTTAAATCGCTCTTTTAGTGGATTCATAGCGAGGTGCACAGACCTGTAACCTAGGATCCTGGGTAAAAATCTTCATATCTTCATATTTACGTCGGCCGGTGTCGAAGCTAACGCCGCTTAGGATATTTACTAGGATGTCAGGTTACACAGACCTGTTCATCTCTTAGATACCAAGATGCAGTGATCAAGTGTATATTACAAGAAGCAGCATCTGCTTATTCTTCCGACTCATCTTTGTTCATCTTTGGTTGTTTTGTGGGGTTTATATGTATACGTTTATTGTCTGTTTATTCGCGGTGTTTTCGTTTGAATCAACATCATTGCCGTTTCGAACGGAAGATATTTGAATCTCTCGCTTCTTGTGAATCATTCTAATTGACTCTGACAAACTGTACTAATATTTGCTTATTCTCAACAAAAGGCTCCAAGGGGCCTGAATCGCTCTTCTGGTTCTTAAGCCATAATGGGTCATCTGACGACTTCGTCCCAATGGAGACTTTTTGAAGATCTTAATGTCAGAGCTGAATGTTTAAGCAGCAACAACTTTTTTTTGTCTGCAAAAGTTTTCGTGCAAAACTGGAAGAAAAAAACCCACTATTTTTTAACTTTAAATGACCATCTGACAACTTTGTCACAAAAGAAACTTTTGAGGAATAAAATGAGCTGAAGTTTTAAGCAACCAACAGCATATATTTGATCTTTATAGGGCCATAATCACTAAGGGGTCAATAGACAGCTTCGACCCAATGGTGACTTTTGTAAAGCTTAATGAACTGAAGGTTTAAGCAACAACAGCTTTTCTCTATCTACATATAGTGCAGATGTTGGTTTGTCTGTCATATGTTTTTGTTTTGTCTTCCTTTACCGGATTTGACACGCTGAATGGACTATTGGCAACGCGACGGGTGTGCTATAGCAATGCTTGATCTTCCGGAGAACCTGAGTTCACTCTTGTTTCGACTGGAGTTCGCGTTGTTGATTGATATTCAGTTATTTTGTGTTTCCATGTTTTACATGTTGTCTGTTTTTGTCCCGTTCTTGTTGGTGTTTACTGGTTTTGTCTCTGCCCTTTCGGATTTTAGACATTCGAATACCCCATTGGTACCTCTGCTCCTTTGTTCTATAGGGCAAAAAAAACCCTGAAAAAATGCTACTTTGACCTTTAAAGGGCCATAACCCATATAAGAGGTCACCTGACAGCTTCGACCAAATGGAGACTTTTGTAGTGCCTAATGAACTTAAGGTTAAGCAAGCAACAGCTTTTCTTTATCTACAATAGTTTTGATTCTATAGGGCAAATACGTGAGAAAAACGCTAATTTTGACCTTTAAACGGCTTAAACGCCTATAAGTGGTCATCCGACAGCCTCGACCCAATGTAAAAAATTTGTAGAGCTTAATGAGCTGAAGGTCTAAGAAAGCAACAGCTTTTCTCTATCTGCAATAGTTTTAATTCTACAAGGCAAAACATAAAAAAACCCTATTTTTTTTACCTTCAAACGTTCATTACCCCTATAAGGGGTTATCTGACAACTTCGATCCAATGGAGACTTTTGTAGATCTTTTGACGCTGAAGAAGGAAAAATGCATCAGATTTTATCATTATCTTTTTAATTAACATGCAAAAAACAGTAGTCTGACCCCTGGTCTAATTTTAGCAACGGCGGTCATGTTTTTTGACGAATCAAAAATCGAAACACACTTTTGTGTAGGACACCCTAAGGATCAATCATGCCAAGTTTCAGTGAAGTCTGTTCAGTAGTTTCAAAAGAGAAGATTTTTGAAAAAAATGTGAGCGGACGACAGACGACAACAACGGATGCCAAGTGATGACAATAGCCCACATGATTTGAATAAGTAATTGTGGCAGTTGATGAATACCTCTTTATATGCTAAAACAGGGAAAACTGCCCTTGATAATTATTGACTAAATTTTTTTTTTAAAAAGACCATTTTCAATGTTTAGAAATTATATCAAGGAAGAACTATAGTATGTACGATGCTGAATGTTTTTTTCTTCTTTAACATGTAAAGAAACTAAACTGATAATTTGGTTTCAACAGTAAATAATGATAGATAAAAATAACAAAAAGTAGTAAAAGTAAAATGAAATTTCGATATAAAGAAAACAAATGATTGAAAAAAAAGTATGTTTAATTTGATTGAAGAGATCATTAATGAAAAGTATTCGTGGACAAGAACCGACATTTTCATTAAAGATTTATGACACGGTTGTTTTGACCAAAAATTGATTAAAAACAAATCTTTAAAAAAAGAAACAATAAAAGATTACCTTTCAATCATAAAACCAAATGAAACGAGGTAAAATTTACTTACAAAAGACACACATGCCCATAATGATGAGAAAGAACTGGTCTAAATTAGAAGTCAGACTGGTAAATTCCTCTATAGTGATGTTCATCATGTTTGCATTTATTCCTCACGCTAAATATATTCTTTAGATTGTTGAAAAGAATTTTCCTTAATATGTCGAAGTCCTAACCTACTGCTTCAAAAGCTTTCTCGCGTTCTTAGCCATTAACTTAAGCCAATGGAAAAAGCTTGCGATCTTTACTTTTTCCCTCATATAGTCACGTATCTAAAGCAAAGATCTTAATACGGATGTAGCACAATTGTTTCAAAGGGAACATGACGTGATTTTATAGCAAAAATTAATTAAAAAAGTATTTCCCCTTCCAGATACAAGATTACTGAAGCGGTATATGTGCATTTTGATGGTTCATTGATCGTCAAATTTGCATATTAGATAATATTTTATCCTGTCATCTGTCTGTTTTTTTTTTTCGTTCTATGTCCAAAAACATGATCTTTCGTTGATAATTTAGGGATTGGTTTTGAATTTTATATTATGTTTTGTAGTTTAAGTCTTTTTTGAAAACAGTAAATTATTGTCTATGAATGATATGCCAGTGCAATAAGATTGGCCACATTATCAAAAAACCTAAAGTCTAATTGCCTTCCCTGAACATATCTGCGTGCAGCAAAACTTTTTCACGGACCATACACAAACAATCATACATACAAACAAACAAACAAACAAACAAACACAAACAAACAAAAACAAACAAACAAACAAATTAACAAACAAGCAGACAGACAGACAGACAGACAGACAGACAGACAGACAGACAGACAGACAGACAGACAGACTTTGCTCTTATATTTTTTTTTCAATTTATTATGTTTGAAATTGGACTTATATACTGGTACCGCCATGCATGTTAAATCATTTATAATGACAACTTCTGTTACATCATTACATAGAAAAGGGAAAAAAAAAGAAGCAGGAAGAAACGCTTCAAAATTTAACGCAAACTACGTCATGTACGTGTTATATCGTGGTATTTATTTGCTTACAATTAAAGAAGCAAAGAGGCACCAATTGGGGGATTCTAGTGTCAACAGTAAATGGGAACGACAAAACATGTAAACACGAACAAGAACAGCACGAGGAAATACACAACATAAAAAAACCACAATATAAACCGAACAGAAATCAGCAACGCGATCGAACTCAAGTCGTAACAAGAGTGAACTCAGGTGCTCCGGAAGAGTAAGCGGTTCCTGCCTGCCAGAGCAAACCCGTCGTACCGCCAATTTCCAATTCAGTGTCAAATCCGGTGAAGGAATACAGCACAAAGCTTTATGACAAACGAAACATCTGCACTCATCTGCCAGATAGAAATCCCATATTTTGTCTACGAGTGCACGGCGTTTATCATAAAATTTCTTTAGTAAAGACAGTATCACAGTTATCAGATTTCCAGTTAAAGACAAAAGAAATATCAAAATGGGGTGACATGAAAATGCTTTAAGAGATCGAAATAGATCTGGACTTTCATCGGGAAAAATATATAAAGCATTGCAAAATTGAAATGAGAAGTTCAAAATTATACACAAATCTTTAGTATATATAAACTTCAAAGTATTTCTAAAATGTCAGTATGAACATTTATTATTATTGAGAAAAAACAGGAGTACATGTATTTACAGCATCTGAAAGAAAGATGAAACAGGTGTTTACAGAAACACATCCGGTTTTATTACGACCTTAAAAGCAAAGATCTTTCTACAAAATTTAACATATAAAATCGCTACCCTAGCTGTTTATGACAAAAATGTCTGTTCGGCTTAGAAGAAAAATTATATTCAGATTATTTATTATGCAGCCAATCAGCATCAAATATTCAAATCGGATGAACATTTACATTAGTTTTACATAATACAAAAAATACAAAACGAACTTACAGTACACGCACATCCCCATTATAACTAGAAAAAACTGGTCCAAGTTGGAATTAAGGGCTGCAAAGTCAGAATCTGTGACCGCCATTTTGATATCCAAGACAAATGAAGATCTCTGGAAAATGATTCGCTTCCTTCCCACCAAACCGTGTTTTAGAAAATAAGAAACTTTAACGTTAATTGTGCTAACAGGATTAAAGGTGCATTAAGCCTTGTGTAAAATAACCATAAAATATTACTGTGGAAAAATCTGGCATGATCTGATCGACGAACCTTACAATTTAAAATCCTGGTCGGACATGGGCCGTTTACTTTTTCAATCAAATAGAAATAATTTTTTTTCTAAAAATATTGGATGAAATGGCCACTAATTTACCACGTGTATATCACGCGTTCTATTTGGGTTTTTAAATGCAAATTGCAAAAAGTTGATACTTAATACCTGCAGTTGTAAATGCATGGCTGCTTCAGAAATAAATAGGCATATCAAAGGATTTATCATTGATTTGTGAAAAATTTGAAACGCATTGTTCAAAATATTTTATGATTATACCTGCATATCAATTAAACGGCGTTCACAAAGTTAAATCTGAGCGAGTCTTCCCTAGTGATTGTGTGTGAGTAAGTTGGTGTGTTACACCTTCAACACTATTCTACTCCTAGCGTGTCTGATGAAGGTTAATCCAGAAAAGCGCTTCACACGCAGTGACATTTTGCTTTTGTACATTAATCAAAATCATATCAATATGTGGATCGTGTCTTTCTGGCACATATTCCATATCCTTTTGTTTTTAATATACGTGTATGAGGGCATATGAAATGATGATGATGAGAAATATAGGATGGACGGGAAAACGAACAATAAATTTTGAAGATCTGTTGAAAAGGGGAAATGGGGGAGAGGGTTGGAAAATGTAGGCTTTTTTGTGCTATCAAAGTGATCCACTTAAAGGTCCTTTATGTGCATGAAACATGGCATTATTTCATACACGTTAGCTGAATACGATCAGCTATCAGGCTTTTCGTATAACGAGAATGTCCAAATTTTCGGACATAAAGTCCTTCTTCAGGGGCTAAAAAGTAAAAAGATGTTCACACAGAACGACGAGGACAGAATGACGTGGTATTTTAATCCTGAACTTGATGACTAATTTATAAATATTAAGAAAAGGTCTGTCTTTTAACATCCATTGTAAAATTACGAATAAGCCATTTTCAAAACACCTTTGTAGAATATCGACCCCAAACTTATATAAACGGAATTAAATCAAAACTACAATTATTAGGTTCACGATATGTTTTTGTTCCTGCGGATAAAGCGGCTAACAATGTTGTTGTGGTATGTCGTAAATATTATCTGGATGTTTTAATGCATGAAATTAAAGGCTCATGTATTTTCGTTCCCGTGCAAGCTACAGAAACCAGTATTATTGACGATCACGTCATAGCAACCACAGCACTTCGAGCAGCCCCTACATACAATAAATTACCTACTATGTACTGGATACCTAAATTACACAAAAACCCATATAAATCCCGTTTTATTTCTGCATCAAGTAAATGTTCCTTAACCAATATTTCTAAAGTCTTGTCTCTTGCTTTAACTACAATGAAAGAATTTATCATCCGATACTGTGATACAATTTTCGAAAATAGTGGAATAAATCATTTTTGGAGTGTTAAAAATTCTCTTGATGTTTTAGACAAACTTCGGGCATTTGAAAATAATTTTCAATCCGTAGACAGCTATGACTTTTCCACTTTATATACTAATCTACCTCACAATCTTATCAAAAAGAAATTTGAATATTTAATTAAATGGTGCTTTGACAAATCTAAAAGTGACTACATCTGTTCTAAAGTGTCACAAGTATTTAGTAAATCGTTTTTTAGTAACGAAACCCACAAAGGTTATGTTAACTGGACCGACATAGAAGTTATTACTGCATTAAACTTTCTTTTAGATAATATTTACATCCGGTTCGGTAAACAAATATATCGCCAAGTCATTGGTATTCCAATGGGAACCAATTGTGCTCCACTCATAGCTGATCTGTTTTTATATTGTTACGAATCACAGTTTATGGCAAAGCTACAAAACGACCCAAACAAAAACCACCTTATCGAAACTTTTAACAATACATATAGGTACTTAGATGACATACTTGCTCTAAACAACCCCACATTCTCTAATTTTATAAATGATATATATCCTAAAGAATTAACCCTAAATAAAGCAAACTCAACCGACAGTAGATGTCCATTTCTAGATTTGGACTTCAGCATTATCAATGGTAGATTACACACTAAAGTATATGATAAACGGGATGACTTTTCATTCCCAATAGTTAATTTTCCGTTTCTTGAAGGAGACGTACCATTAGCTCCAGCTAACGGGGTATACATTTCACAATTAGTCAGGTATGCTCGCATTTGCAGTGATGTGTCTGATTTTAATGATAAAAACCGTTTTAATACAGAAAAATTGCTGAAACAAGGTTACCGTTACCACAAATTAGTCAAATCTTTTACAAAATTTGCACATAGATATGGACATCTCATCGAAAAATTTGATTGTACACCTAGATTTCTGATTGTTAAAGGAATATCTCATCCTGACTTTTATAGCAATGTAGTTTATAAAGCACAAAAAATCAAAAACAACCTTATGGAAATTAAAAACTGGCTTAAAAACCTTTTGAAAAAAGGATACGAATTCAATGTTTTAGTAAAATCTTTGCATTTGGTATGTTTTGGCAGAAATATTGATAGCTTGATAGTAACTTTAAAACGTTAAATTTTCACTTTGTATCCACTGTATTATTTATAAGCACCACAGCGATCAAGTATGTCGGTTCTGTATGGTGATACAACTCTTAATCATTCATTGTTTTGACGTGGGGTGTCGGATTTAGAACTGATGTATTTGATTCTTTTACATCAATCGATAAATGTTTCTTAGCTAGTTGTCAGTAACTTCGAGTGTTCTCATGAGAGTTCCTCCTTGTCTTGTTGTTTTCGTACAGTATTTTGTCTTAGGTTCTCTCTTGTTGAATTGAACTTTTGTCGATTGAGTTTTACAGTGTGTTTTATATGTAGCTTTGTGCAACCTTATCAATAGGGGGAAGGTTGGATCCAAAAAACTAGTTTAACCCCGCCACACTGTTTTATATGTGCCTGTCCTAAGCCAGGAAACTTTGCCAAAGCCTTTGTTTGTCCTTGTCATTCTATGTTTACTGTTTTATGTCAAGAATTGAGTCTTTCGTTGATGATTTAGGGATTGGTTTTGATACTTTTGTATTGTATTATAAGTCTTGGGCCAATGCAAGACGGTAAGCAGTGACCTATGGTCATGTTGAAGAGTGCTTGCTGTTTTCCGTTGTGATTTTTTGAATTGCTGTTTGTTTATGTTTGTTGTGTCGCGTACACTTATTCCACATCTCAATATCGTATATTCATACCAAAGGGTTGAAAAGAGGTAGGAAAATATATGTCTATTATAAGATGGGTCTTAGTTTCGCCTGTCTGTTTGTTGGGTATTTGGAAGAGAAAATGTTTTCTGAATACATTGGTCCTGTTCCTGACTTATACAAACGATACATAGATGATGTTTTCGGTGTATCCTCTGATAGTGAAGATGATTTGAACTCGTTCATCAGCTTTGTCTCTTCCTATCACTCTGCCATTCAGTACACCTTTACAATCTTGCTAGAGAAACTCTCCTTCCTTGACTTGGAATGTAGCATCCTTAACGGCAAAATAGAAACGTCTGTGTTCTATAAACCCACTGATGCACACTGCTACCTGAACTATCAATCTTATCATCCCCAGAGCTGCAAAAATGCCATTCCTAGGTCTCAATTTCTGAGACTTAAACGTATTTGCAGCAATGAGGATGATTTTAAAGTTCAAAGCAGCACTATGAAATCATTCTTTGTCAAAAGGGGATATCCTAACAACATCATGGCTTGGATAAAGCTATCGACTCAGTTTCCCGGGTGACACGATCCAAGGCTTTAGAGCCCAGGTCAAGACGCAAGAATGACCGTATACCTTTGGTACTTACATACCACCCTCATAACATCGTTATACGGAACATTCTGTTGCGCAATTTCAAGTCCATCGTCTTGAAGGACGAACACATGTCGACCATGTTCGACTCGCCACCCCTGACTGCTTTTCGCAAAGGTAAGAGTTTGAGGCAACATCTTGTCTTCAGTTCATTTGACAAATCCAAGAGACGTCCTCGCTCTGACTTTCCAGGCACCAGGGGTTGTGGTCGATCCATCTGTGTCACATGTCCTTTTACCTGGGAGACTGAAGAGATAGTTGGCCCCTCCAACACCTTCAAATTGAAGAACGTTTACACCTGCATCTCCGAAAATGTCATTTACGCCATCCGCTGTGCTAAGTGCCTTAAAATGTACGTAGGAGAAACCTATCGTAGACTGGGTGACAGATTTGCTGAACACAGGAGAAGTGTTCTCAAATGCGACGATTGCCCAGTCGGCCAGCACTTTTCATTGCCAAACCATAGCGTCAATGATATGCAGGTGACCGTTCTCCTTGAAACATGCACCGGCGAAAAACAAAGACAGTTTCTTGAGCAAAGAATAATCAACTTTTTAGTCACTTTTCAACCCTTTGGTATGAATGTAAAAAGACAGACCTTTTCTTAATATTTATAAATTAGTCATCAAGTTCAGGATTAAAATACCACGTGAAGTTCTTCGAGTCAATTTTATGTCATTCTGTCCTCGTCAGTCGATGTGTGAACATCTTTTTACTTTTTAGCCCCTGAAGAAGGACTTTATGTCCGAAAATTTGGGCATTCTTGTTTTATTTGTTTTAAAGGTTTTATTTCTTTATATTTCTTATTTAGTTTTTACCTTTTAAATGTGGCTTCACCATCCATTTATTTATCTATTTTATTTATACACAAGCCGCAGTGCAACATACTTTATTTATTTTTCCGTATAACGAACTGACAACCCCCTCATACAAGTGTCAACCTATTCATCCATCTAGGATACACAACTTGATGCATGGACTAACCCAATGTCAGAATCCCGAGACCCAGGGTCGTCTCTTACAACAAACGACAAACTGCACTTTGCAGTTTGCCCTCTCGAATCCCGTAACCAACCTATAGGACATTCGAGTGTCCAATGTCCGAATGGGCAACGATAAAACCAGTTAACACGACATAAAAAACACAAAGTCAACCGATAAAAAATCAACAACGTGAACTAAAGTCGTAACAGAAGGCCCCTTTTGGTTTTCCTTAGATAAGTCTTAAACATTAGAATTATATGTCACCAGAGACAATTTCACAGGACAACATTGCAATGACGATCCCCATCAGTGACTTGCTATGTAAATGGAATGAATTTAATGTATAGAAAGTTATCTGTGACCTGATACTTAACAAGTTTATTTCCTGTTTCGGTTTTGAATGGACAATAAATGTTTCGATTTTTGTTGGCCGTTATAGAAAGTGCAAAATGCATTTAAGGGTAAACTTTTAAATTCTTTAAAAAAAATCGTTAAGAATATGATAAATCTATTGGGTTATCTTTGGGCGTTAGCTGATGCTGCATAGTTCATTTTAATTCCAAGAACCAACCGTACACCCCCGGGCAATACACCTGACAGATAGGACCGTAGAACCTAAATTAACCTCATATAACGTGGTACATCCTTTATTTCTATAACTAGCAGAAATATATTATTTTTTAAACTTCTAATTTCGAACTTTTTGGCAATGGATTATGAATGTATGTTTAAATTGGTTGTTTTCTTTGCATTGTTTATATGTTATTTACTGCCGATAGGAGGTTACTGTTCGAAATGTGCATAATTATTCAGCATTTCATATAGCTTCTACAGCGCGATGTAGTTGATTATGGAATTTCTAAAAGGGGAAATACATTTGATGGCTTTCCGAGCAATTAAAATAACAAAATGTATTTCCCCGAGATGTTAGAACTTCCATAATCATCGAGAATTAAATTGTAGCATGGTTTTCTCTAATGTCTACAAGATGAAAAAAAAACTTGCAGAAAGGTTGATCATCAATTGCACGTGCAATTATGCTGAAAACATAATTTTCTCTAAAGACCACAACTGGTTGAGAGGTTGCTAAATCGGATGTAAATTAGAGAACATATTGCTTCTACAACGCGATCGAGTTGATTGTGGAATTTCTAACATCACGGGCTTTATTTAATTATTTTAATGCCGAGCGATTAATTCAAAATATCAAATGTATTTCCAGAGATGCTAGAAATTCCATAATCACCGAGAATTTAGTTGTAGAAGGTTTTTTCTGGGTTTTCTCTAATAAAAAATTGCAATATGTTGCTCATCAACTGCACGTGCAATTACACTGAAACATAATTTTCTCTAGATATGAGAAATATTTTTCCACAACTGTATGGTTTAGGGGTTGATAAATCGGATATGCTTTATTCCTTTATTTTGTTCTATTTTGTGATTGTAAGATCAAATCGGTACCAATAAAAACTGGATTGAGTCACCATAATATGTAAAAGTTCTTTAGATATAGACGTGTTTTGTATCAACGGGAGTTAATCCCCCTTGCCCCTGTGTTGTGTAAGGCGGTGGGTATTGGGGCTCATTCGGCATGGGTGGATAGCCAGTTGACTGTGGCGGGTATCCTTGTTGTCCGGTGGGCTGCTGGCCAGGATACCCGGAAGCTCCATTATTGTAGTTGGCCGAACCTGCCAAAAAAAAAAATAATAAAAAAATTAAAAAATATATAAATTTGGTATGTAATGGTTTCCATTTTTTTAGTTGCGATATGTTCTGAAATAAATGCATTTAATTTCTAATCTTTGGAATTCGATAAGCAGTGCGTTCATTGATCATATTGAAGGTTGCTTGATGTTTTTAGGTTATTTAAAAATCACTCCTAACCTAAATAAAAATGCAATGCACAATCTTATACAGCCATAAAACTGAAAATGAATAACAATAAAGATTCTGGCATTTGCAGATTTTTTTTTACAATAAAAACGCAAGGACCCTAAGATCGCAATGGAAAAGGGGAATTTGGCGCGCCAAAAAACTTGGTTTAACCCACCATTTCATTTGAAATGCCTGTACCAAATCAGGACCATTGCGATCTATAATTCTTTCGGTGTGTCATTCATGTTTTTTGTTTTTTGTTTCTCTTTGACATAGAGATTGATCCTCCAAGTTCGATAATTATGTACAGAATAATTTAGAGATTTACCATATTGTTTATACATGTAGCTATAACTTTGATTTTTAGCAATTTTTCTTTATCCTTCGCATATTCAAAAGACGACAAGGAAAAGGGGCTCTATATCCTAAAACTTTTTTTTGCATACGTATTCTTCATTTTTTCCCATAAATCACGCTTAATTATACTTCTACTTTTTAACTAAAAAGCATCAGTTATGAATTAAGCAATAAAGATGTTTTATTACATGTTATTATTGTGGGTATCCGCTTATTTACGTACATTTAGGACTTTCAATGGGACTTTAACATCTTCGTTAAAGTATAGTATTTTATTTTTATTTTATTTTTATTACTCATTCCTGATGAATCAGCATAGCAATACATAAACATCTGTCTCCGTACACTAAGTACATGATCTCGCGGTTAAAAAAATGGAACTTATTTTATGACCTTTTTGTAGACGCCCATATTAAGGGAATCCGTAAATAGTTATAGTTTACTAAATAAACGGATACTATGACCACGTACTGTACGCAAAGAAGCAACAGGAAAATATGAAGTGCACCATAACTGTTAGTTGACATTCGTTTGTGTACTTCTATTTTCGGTAGTCTAGATGAGATGCTAAAAAGAGAAAATATAATAATTACCCATTTGAGTTGTGTATGCAACAGTTGCAGTTCCTGATGGTTGAACTAAGGTTCCCGGTGAACCTGATGACCTATTGACCGACTTAATGATGCAGACGATTATCCCTATGACAACAGCTGCAGCAATCAAACAGCCAATCACAATTCCGGCTATCGCACCGGCACCTCTGTAAAAATAAACATTTAGAATATATCCATAATTTATAGCTTTGTTCAAATGTTGTTCTTACAAAACAAAATATTGACTCTAATTGTTAGATAGCTTATCATCTGCAACAAACAGAAGCTGCTGTATCTTCCTGAGCACCTGATTCACATGACCTGATATCCAACATCTTTTTTACGTTTTTTTTGTTAATTGCTGATTGCGGATTGGTTGATTGTTTTCCACAAATAGTGGTTGTCTGCGGTGTCTCCCGTTTTTGTATTTGTCTTTTTGATTGAACTTTGAAAATTGGACTGTCTTAGACTCTTCATGCATAGGTTAACACACCAGACGCAGACATGGCAGGATTTAAATATTTTACATTTTCAAACTCTCGAGTCTTGGCGGCCATCTTCGGTTTTAGTATCAAGGAAAACTAATCATATGTCTGTATCGCCTACTTCGAGAATGAAGCAACAGCTATGAAAACTACCATTTAAAAATGTTTAACATATGCCGTACAAATCTCGCATGTCTCTGCATAGATAATTATCATCTTTTTATCAGAATCGCGCTAGGTTATCTAGCACTATATATAAGGAGGAGTACCAACCTACAGTTCACTGGTACAAACCTACGCTTTTACCATCAATAATAAACCCATTTTAGTAAAACTAAAAGTATGCTTTAAAACTCGAATCAATAGACAGGCGTACTTTTCTTTACATATCTCTTATAATAAACAAATCTTCAGGTGTAAAGTTGGCATTTTTTTTAGAATTTCTAATATATTCGCCATAATGTTCAGATCTTATAAATCTGAAGAAATGGTCAAATTAATTCTTGATAGGACATCCGTATTGAAAAATATAGGACGTGTAACACGTTGTTAACTAGTTTGATATTTGAACATGTAATATAAAAAGATGACTTTGTACAAATCGTTTGATCCCAAGTACATAAAGTGGCAATCTTTATACATTTTATTGAGGAAACCTTTTAAGATCACTTTTAAATGCACAATATTAAAAAGACATTTTTCATGTTGATTATAACACAGTACATTAACACTTCACCACAAATCAACGCCTTCTTTGCACTTTGGTTGTTTTCGTTTATTTACTATTGGTCAAAGTTCCTCGACTTTATACTATTTTGAATATATAATTATATTTTATTGTCATTATTTTATCTGAATTGTGTTACTGTATTCTCTTTTTTGCCGAATTTCGTTTGTTTACTTTGTTCATGTTTGCTTATACGATTGTAAATCAGTAAATAAATATTTGATATTGATATATATTATAAAACCAATTGGATTATTCTTGAATTTCAAGGGAACGCCATGTAAAAGTATAACTCTAGGCATTTATTATTGCAACAACAGGAACTGCATACTCTTCAAGAGCACCCGGTAATAAGCTTTCTTTCGTTTTTGACGAGAGTTCGCGTTGCTACAGTAATCATTGAATTAAATTGAGCTCTTTGATACCCTGCTGTTTCTGTTTCTGTTTCACAGGTAGATTCCTCCCTGCTGTACTGTTTGCGAATTTAATTTGGTCGCAATTTTGTTAAATTAGTTAAAAAGACGATTTTGGTATTTTTAAGTCGTAAATAGGCGAAACGCGCGATAGACACAGTCTTACAAATGTAACAATTCGCCTTGTACAATTTTTTTTATAGTATTGTTAATTTGAAAAAGAAGCAAATATTGCCATGATTTTTAAGACTTTAATAAGACCTTTCAAAACAATTTACATGTACTTACAATGCGACGTCCGAGTAGTAATAATAGTAATACGTGTAATAATAAAAATAGTTACACGTCTCCGATCCATAGGAACCGCTGCAAGACCCGCTGCAGTAGGAAGAATAGATGTAGGTACCAAGAGTCTTATAGCAGGTGTCAGCAAACACTGTCGCTAAAAATAGAACAAGAAATAGTATCAAGAAGTATTATAAATAATTGAACGTCTTTGCCCAGCTGCAATACCCGCTACAGTATTAGGAATAACTATTGGTACCAAGCGCCTTGTAGCTGCTGTCAGCATACACTGTCGCTACCAGAGAACAAAAAGTAGTATCAAGATTTAAAAAAAAAAGATTAAAAGAGTAAGTAAGTCCAGAACCGCTGCATTATCGGCTACCGTACGGAGAATAAACATTGGCCCCTAGAGTCCCTAGAGTCTTGTAACATTTTCCATGTTACTCTCACTTCAATTAGAGGAAAAGCAATCACTGGCAATTGTTTTGAGCAATACATTCAAGAGATTATCATAAAGACTTGTAACACGTTTCGCTAGAATGAAACAGAAATGGTAACGGAAGAAAAAATATAAGTTAGAAAGAAATAAAGAGTTCCGACCCATAGGTCCACTGCGATTCTCGATAAACTAGGAAGAATTTGTGTATGTACCGTAAAATAGATTAATTAGCGATGAGAAGAATATTAAGAATGACAAAGAAAAGTTGAATATCTCTGATTTATCGCACTAGCTAGTATTATGCCCGCTTTAATACAAGGAGTAAACGTTATGGTAATTGGTAATTTCCAAAAAATCTCGTAGCACACTCAGATTGTTTTAAATATTTTAAGTACCCCAAGTGGAAGGTGGAAGTCTTCTGAAAATTTATAAAAATAATTTCAGTACAGGATTTCGAAAAACGGGGTGTACCCTGCGGGGGGGGAGGGGTTCCACATAAAGTCCAAAGAGCTTGAAAGGGGATCCAGACCAATTTTGCAAAGAATCTTCACTAAAACTAACAACTAACATCCTTTTCGAAGAAAAGAGGGTTCCAATTTCAGTTCCCGGATCACCACTTGATTCCCAGTTGAAAGTATCAGTGCAGCTAATGGAATGAAATAATGATAAGAGTGAAGAACGTCAATTAAATTTAATTTAAACATATTTATCTATCCTTTATTTGGAAGCAAGCTTAATGCTTATGTAAATCCCTCTCCAGCTAGCAGTTTGCGAGTGTGGCCTTTGCAGCGGCCCCCATTGAGCCTACTCTTATCGAACGCTATATACAAAGGGGTCTTTAACGTGCATGGGGTATTGCTCTCCACATACACGGGTCAACCTTTTTTCGTCCCTTCCGAAGGACTAGCATCCTTCCTTGAGACCATCCTCGCAAATGGTGTCACGACAGAGTCGGAAAATTGGTTAATGAAATTTTCACCCCGGACGAGGATCGAACCACGAACTTTGGTGTTAGTGGCCCGACGCGTTAACCACTACACCACCGGCTCTCTTTTAAGAACGTCATTCAAAAGGTACATTTGTACATGTATGAAACAAACAATTATCATTTAACATTTCACTTACCTGGAAAAATCAACAACACGTACAAAATCTTATTTGCCACCAAATATGCTTTTATGGAAAACATTTTTAAAACAAGTGTTCAAGATTTTAAACAAAATCAGGTAGAATTCAGCATTAAGAATGTAAATAATGAAATGACCAATAGGTTGAATAGGTTTATGAAAAAAATGTAACAAAACAAACATGAATGTCAAAATGATTCTTGACAAAGTCATGGTAATAATATAGCCAATTATGCTAACACACAAAGTTAAGGTCGTAACGAAAACAATGCGTTTATACGGCTAATTTTCCTTTATCCTAAATTTGTATTTACACTTGTCATTTATATCTATAGATATTTAGTTCGAAAACTAAAAACTTGGTCAAGAAATGCAAATGAAATGAAAAAAAAATCATGAATATTATATCATTCACTAAATGATTTTTGCTCTCTCCTTTTCCAGTAGAATTTTTGGCGTATACAATATGCGAAATAACGAGCCTGTCTTTCCATCTGTTTGCGAAAGGTTGCGGATGATAACACGGAATTGATTTTGTAGAAACTTGTCTGTCCATATAGCAAGCACAAGTCCTCTTAAAGCAATTTTTAAAATGCTTTTACTGAAACTTTCGATAAAGGTATTTCAACGCATTTAGAAGTGTAAGAAAAATACGTTTTTCGCTGTAAAGCGAATGAATACATTTGTGAGCTCTTTCACTATAATTTGTAATAATTTTATCAATATCAATTAAAGATATAGTAAATTTTCTTAATTTCTAAATTGAAAATATATGCATCATAGTGCAAACAGATTACAAAGTCAACTTAAGAGTCTCTCATCCCTCATAGAAAAGGTTGCATTCTTTGTGTTTTGCTCTCTTGTTATGTTTGCTGTTTTCAAATTTACTTTCATTTTTCGCTTCGATTGCCCTTCGGTAATTTTCCTTTGAAGAAAAGACATTAAAAATTTTACTGAAATTGATTTTTGCTTAAGTTAAATTCCTATGGAATCTAATACGTATATAAAATATACTTTTATATCTCTCTTCGAGGTGTATTGTATTGATTTTACTTTGATTTTCTAAATATTTTATAAGATCATCTCTGTTTCCTAAACGAACATCGTTTAATATTTCTAGATTTTGGGAATTTAGTTCCATAACGCACGTTTGACTGGTTAGACGGGATGGCGGAAACAACGGTCACAATAAGTACAGTGATCCTACTGGTGTACATTGCTTGTAAGTACATGGACTGAATTGACACATAAATATACATGACACAATAGAAATGTGAAATAGGTGTACGCGAAACAGCCCACATAAACAAAAGGCAATGCAATTTTAAGGATTGAGCCCGTGGTCTTCGCCATTGACCAGTTTTTGCTGCCAAGAAAACGACAAAGTTATTGAACAAAAATTAAAATTTCCGTTTCGTTTTTTTTTGCATTCTGGACTTAAAATATCCACCATGGCACCATTACGTGTTAAGCACAAGCTTCACGCAGACGTATCCCGTTTCAATTGTATGTAATAGCTCGCATACAGTTGATTTATCGCCTTACAAAACGACATCTAGGCCATACAAATAAAGAAAAAATATCAAAAACAAAAAAAGACCCCTCCCCCCGGGAAAAAAAACACCAACCAAGTTATTGTTTCGACTAAATTAGAACGACATAAGGCGTAGTTAGAAATATCAAAAGCCACATAAAAAAAGAAATAAAATAAAGAATCATATTTTACTTTCAGGTATAGAAGCAGTAGAATTTGAACCCGAACTAGAATCCAACGTGTGAGTTAAAGGCTGTGTTATTAGAAATTCAAACACCTTAAACGTTTTGATTATTGCTTTCTAAACATACACACCAATAATGAATAATAAATTAACAAAAATGCACTTTAATACATGTAGACGAATTTCAAGATTGAAATTAGGTAAAGTATAGATAATTGAAATAAAAGAGTGTATCAATTTACTGAAACTTGAAAAAAGACCGAAAAAAAACTCCGAACATTCCTGAACACCAACTTGGCAAATTGCATGGCAGAAAACATGTGGTTAATTATTATTATTTTTTTTGCCGCCGTTGTAAAGGGGTAGTTTTTCAAATAAATATATATATTCATTTACCAAAAATTATAATTATAGGGAAACTGGCGGTTATGTCGTCATAGCTATCGCTGTTTTGATTGGTCTAGCCATGATTGCCGGACTGGTGTTCTTCATCATAAAGGAGAGAAAGGAGCAGGCACAAGTTCGGGTCTCATCACCTGTGCCCTCAGGAAGCCAACAGAAACCCTCGGCTCTGATCAAAGCTTTTTCAAATGGTGAGAATACATTCCACATATGAGTATATCATTGTTCGCTATAACTTTACTTCATAGCGCACATAGGTCTAATGAGATGTGGAATAAGTGTTCACGACACAGCCCACAATCAAGCGGCAATTCAGAAAAAAATCACAGGAGTTTCTCTGAATAGATTTCTTCATCCATCGAGTTCTAGATTTTCGTTTTTTTTCTTGTTTCGGATAGCGCCTAAAAGAAAAAAAATGATTAAACGGCTATGAAACCACGTTGTTAAGCCCACTATTTCTTTTGTCATAACCAAACCTAGCCAGACCCAAAGCAATTTTCACTTCTTCGTTATGGGACTATATACCCGATTTGATTGCTTTTTAGTTTGTATTCGGATTTAACAACCCGTTCGATTATCTTGTTTTTATATGATTTAAAATGGGGCCTTGGTGACTGAGGTTAAAATACCACAGTATTGATCACTAGCCGATCACCTATCAGCTGGTGTTCGAGTCTCGTTTGTAATTTTCAAGGAGGGACTTCCCCAACTGTATTAGGTTTGTCAGTTACCTGCTCAAGTTTGACGGTTTCCTCCGGGTACTCCGGTTTCCTCCACTATTAATACTGACCGCCCTATATGGCCCAAGTGCGTCGATAAAGGGCGTTAAACACCAACACATATACATAATATAGATTTATTAATGTTTTTTTATTCCCTATATAACTTTTACCTTCTATGTGCCATCAGCAGTACCCAAAGATATCAAAATTGTTTCAATGGTACAATACAAAAGACCTAAGACACAGGAGACAAGGCGAACAAAAAATAGAGACGTTATTGCCTTGTGCATGCCATTCATAAAAACACACGATGCTTTTAGCACGTAAGGCTGTGGTGGTTTGTTGAATCGGATTAAGTAAAATAAATAAGTTAAAAAAAAGCTTAATTTGAATTGCAAATTTTTATTTGATAAATAAATGTTGCATTTACATTTTGTATTTGCAGCAAAATCCTACGCAATGACAAATAAGACCGGACACAATCTTCCGGAAAGATACAAAAGAGAAGTCAAAGGTCAACAAACCACCACAGATGCACATGCTCAAAATAATGATTGTCTGCATGAACAACCTTCAGAAACAATTGAACAGAACAAAAACTTACTGAGAAAAGTTTTAGGCAAAACGAAAAGCAAAATTAATGCTTTCTCTGGGATTTCTTCTCAGAAGAAAAATATTACGACACTAGACAAAATTATGCAAATGAGAAATAGCGGGACGCATAGCAGCACAGGTTTGAGCTCACTCGATAGATCTGGATCAAGAACCGAAAGTCGCTACACGAGTTTGAGTACTAGAAATATTGGAATATCGAGCCGACAATCGGTCACGCAGGACAGGCGATCTGTTCAGTCAACCATATCAAATTCCGGATGGGACGTGGCATCGAAACGTTTTGGCCAGTTATCAGTAACATCCGGGTCTAAAAGAATCGTTGGGGGCATACCAGAATGTGTGAAAGAAATAATTGAGAAAGAAAAAAGAAATCAAATAAAAGCGCCAACTGTTGAAAGTCGAAATGAAAACAACTCTGGTTGGGATGTTGCCGCGAAACATTTCGGCCAGTCGTCTCTCACTTCCGGTTCAAAAAGGATTGTGGGAGGTCTCCCAGATTATGTCAAACAAGTTATTGAGAAAGAGGCCACAAAACAAGAAGTAAACAAATCAAAACTCACCGAAAAGGTCAATAATCAGAAGAAGTTTGGAATCGTTACTAATCGGGATCGATATGTTTGGACAAAGCAACATTTAATGCCAGATTAAGAACAAATTACTACTTTTAAAAGTTAAAGATGAAAATGGAAACAGACCTTTTAGCATATTGATTGCTTTTGACGTTGTTTTATCGAAATAATATTCTGAATATGTAAATGTACATTGTACTTGCATGCATTTTTCTTTGAAAATTAGTGTGTATTGAAACACTTAATTCTAGATTCGAACAAGAGTCAAAAGCGATTTGTTAGTAAAATAAGGTGGAGTACTATTGTACGTGTTGGATATGAATTTATGTTTTTTTGTGTGCATTTTTTGAAGGTAGTCGAGCACTTCTTTTGATACTAAGTTTAATAGTCTTCTTTGTGTGACCGTTATGAAGTTTTTCGATTGCAATGTACGTTATAAACACATGCTTAGATGTATGTATTAATATTGCTTTTATTAATAACTGAAAATAAGTTTTTTTTTCAAAATCTATAAGATTCACATTCTTTAGTCATAATAAAACAATTTTTAAAGTCCATTCTACTTTCAGCCTCTCTTACTGACAAAGAAACTTGTAAAATTGAAGACGAGACCAAGAGCTCTAGTTCCGGAGCTGCTCAGACTGACACACCGGCTAAGGAAAAAGAGGATAAAGAAACTGAAGAAGCTGTAGAAAAACTTCTGAGCGAAATCGAGGCTGACACAAATCCAATAGGAGTTGCCCCGAAGCAGACAATCCAGCGCTCTTTGTCAAGGTCTGTCATCGGCACTCCGGAAGTTCTAGACAGGAGTCGTCAAAGTGTCATGAGCAATGCGTCTGTTGTGACCCGTCAGGCCAGTTGTTCCTCAATAATGATTCGAACGTCACCAGACGACGCGAAAAGACCGGAATCGATAAGACCGGATTCTACAATGGTCACTGTGGAGGAGCATCCTGAAACCTTGGCCGAGGACACTGCCACGACCCAGTCATCGCCATCACCAGATAACGTCCAGAAAGTAGCTGTCCCATTAAGACGGACCATGTCGAAGAGCTCTATCTCCCCGACTACGACATCAACTACTCCAAGTAATAAACCAATGGCAAAAGGGGTTATACCACCTGTTTCCGCTTCCGGTAAAGCAAAGCAATCATCTACAGGGATTGAATCAACTCTGGAGGAAGAAGCGGACGATACCGGGAATTCAAAATCATCGCCTACTCCTGTAGAACCGTCCAAACCAGCAACACAACTAAAACGTACCATGTCAAGAAGTGTTATCACCCATGCAGAAACCGTCGTAAAGCCGATGAACCGTCAGATGTCCAGGAGTGTCATATCGTCTAATGTTCCAGAGAAGAAACCAATGAACCGTCAGATGTCCAGGAGTGTCATGTCGTCTAATGTTCCAGAAAAGAAACCGGTGAACCGTCAGGTGACAAGAGCGATGTCGAAGGCGGTGTTAAAATTGGGTGAACACGAGCCTCTCTCTGAGAAATCAACAACTAGCGATGAAAAGGAAGGAAAGGAGGAAGAAAACAAAACCAAAGAAATCCATGAACCGGAAGCTGCAGAGGTCAATGTTGGCAATGATGATAAAAACCAAGAGAATCCGAACGTTGTGGAGGTATCTGGAAACGACGACGAACATAAACCGAATCAGAATGATGGAGGAAAGGAAATAAATGAAGGGAAAGCGGCCGAAACAGAAGCCCTCGAAGAAGAAAAGACAGATTAAGAGTACGACAGAGCTATTACAGAATGATTTGTGTGATTTTTGTGTGTGACATTGTTGCTTTTATGACGTTGTTCAGGCTTTAACGTTCTGAAAATCTATATTTCTAATATACATCTTATGTAAGATTTCAGCACATGGTCTCAGTGAGGCTTTGTTTACATTGGCTGTCTATCATTTCATTGGATATGTATTAATTCACGTTTAAAATAATGAGACAAGAATTTACAATTGTTTTTAATACTCTAAATTCTTGTTTAATACGAGGACAAATAGTTGGTAATCTGCCTTTAGATAAGAAATGTCATTGAAAATTAAACAGTCGTTCCAATTTTGCACTGATTATGTGGCTTATTGTTTTTTTGTAACTTTATTTTTGTTGTTGTTGACAATGGCTTATAGTGCCAGCATCATTGATCGTTCTCTGAAAGAAGAAAGACAATTCAAAATTTTGTAAAATATTAAATATTCATTTCTGTACACCACAGCTTACAATTTTTTATGATAAATTTAAGTTTAATCTTTATTTATATTGAAAATCTCTATATTTCCATGAATTAAGATACATTTTGATTAACGTAGCTAAATATATAAGCTTTTGTTTTTAGATTTATAATTATAAATATTAGTTTTCCTTTATTTTCTATATGTTTTGATATTAGAAGTGCAAGACTGTTGTGTTGTTTTCCTTCGTTTCTTGAATTTGGAATTAAAAAAGTCATCAAAGTCATTAGTTCACTAAATACAAAACTGGAATCAATAAAACGACTAAAAATCAAAATTTAGTTGAACGTATTGGTAAGTGTTTGTTTTGATCAATGTTTTGCGGATTGTTTTACTGAGATGATCATCTTATTATCCCTATTATGTCTTCACAACCGTGTTGCGTTGTGTGTTACTACCGGTCCATAAGATCGCAATGGAAGAGGGAGGTTTGGCGCGCCATAAATCCTGGTTTAAGCCACCATTTCATTTGAAACACCTGTACCAAGTCAGGACCATTGCGATCTATAACTATTCCGGTGTGTCTTCCATGTTTTATCTTTTCTCTTTGACATTGAGATTGATCCTCCAAGTCCATTCCTTAAGATGTATACTGTATATACATAGACGATAATGAAATGTGGAATAAGTGTACGCGACACAGCCCACCACACACAAAAGACACTTTAGAAATAGAATCCACGATGAAAGACAGTCAGTAGTTTTCAATGAATAACATTACTCTCATTAACAGCACAGGGAAAGGACCATGAATGTGTACATGATAATGTCAGTTTTAATGTCATTGACACGTCATATATAAATCCTTTATTAAAGATCAAGAGTACATGCGCTAAGCAGAGGTAATTGCGGGCTGTTTTTTTTTTCATTTAGTTCTATACAAATTTACCTCTATACAAAACATGAACATACACCCGACAAAATGATCCCAAACCAGAATTACTTTTGACAAAAATGAATATTCCTTGCTTTAAAAACAGAAACCGATAAAATATGCGCGGAATAAAGTCACTCCTCTGGAGCAATCCTTTTTGTCTTCGTTGTAAGAACAAATACACGGGGACAGGAACAGTTTTGACGAGACAGTGTGAATGAAAGAGAAGACAAAACAAAACTAAATCTCGTGTTCATCATTTTGTTTGACTTTGTCTAGAGCAGCTTTAGAAAAGTCCGGAGAGGGCAATGAAAATATCGGTCTTCACAAACGAAAACAACACGAAGGAACAGACAACACAAAAACAAACAAACATCAATTGGCAACGTGAAATCAAGCCGTACCAAGAGTGCTTTCAGCTGCTTCGGAAGGGTAGGCAGTTCTTGAAATCCCCTTCATAAATATTTTTTTTTCTAGTCAATCAGTTGACTTGGTACTAATGATTTCTTTTAACATGCCTGTACGGCTAGGACCATTGCAAACTTTGGTGTCTCCGGTATGGCTTTGTTTTGTGATTTCGTTTCTTGTTGGACACTTGTACCTCTATAATTTTTTTTCCTTCGGTCTTTTTGTTGACGAAAAAATGATTACGTTTTCCAGGCTTGTAAATATATTCCAAAATCACATCTACTAGTATTTGAATACAAAAAAACCTAGAAGATTAGCTGAACATTTAAGCAAGTAAAACCTTTTCTTTATCTTCTATCGTTCACAATCTAAAACTACTATTTTGGCATTTATGGGGCCATTACCCCTTTTAGGGGATCATCTGACAATTTCGACCTAATGGTCAATTTTGTAGAACTCAATCAGCTGAACATTTAAGCAAGCAAAACCTTTCCCCTATCTTCTATCGATAACAATCTATAAGGCTAAAACCACAATTTTGAATTTAAGGGCCATAGCCCCTTAAAGAGGTCATCTGACAATTTCGACCCAATGGGCAATTTTGTAAATTGTTCTTAGCTGAACAATATGCAATTGAATTGACTTCAATATCTTATATAGTTCTGTAGATATAAGACAAAATAAGTGCAAAATACAGAAAAAAAAAAATCAGAAAAGGGACAATAACTCCCACATGGTATGTTGAAATTTCTTCAAAATTTCAGGGTAAGTAGTTCTTGACGTGCTGATTACCCAACCCCTGCCAGAATTTTGATATTTGTCGCCGTTTTTTAATTATTTGCAAAAAAAACCCTGCTGTTTTAACTTCCTGTTCTATTTTAAGCAACGGTGGCCATGTTTTTTATTGGGTCAATTAAAATGAGGATCTTTTGTAGTCAACATGTCATATATCATTTCTCTCAAGTTTCAGTCAAATTGGTGCAGTAGTTTCAGACAAGAAGATTTTTGAAACTGTTTATATGCGACGGATCCAAAAAATATTTAAAATTGAAGATTTGCCACTTGGAAAATTTTATAAATTTGAAAATGCTGAAATTTTCTAACTCATTTCTTTTTTGTCTCTATATAGATGTATAGTATAAACATTATAGTATACAAATATATTTAACTATTGATAAATATCGTGGCGGGGTATCATTTAATGTCCTATTAGATGCCCTATTTTTAGCTTTTTGCTTTGAGATAAAAGTAATTTGATATGTAATTTTCCTTTTGGCATCCCAATCTAAACATTTCGTTGAGTTTAAGTCGTACGATGCGCTCTAACACTAATTATTGGCTATTGAATATGAAATAAAGGTGAGAATAGCATTCAGAGGCGGATCCAGAGATTCTGAAAAGAGGGGGCCCATTGACTGGCCTAAGAAGGGGCCACTTTGGTCACGCTTCAATGATTTCCTATATATTCAACCAAATTTTTCCGCTAAAAGGGGGAGGGCCTGGGCCCCCCAGTGCCCCCCTCATGGATCCGCCTATGAGCATTACCGAACGAAGGAAATCAATCTCAAGTACCCAGGAAGGAAAGTATATAATGTAATTCAGACCTGAGAATAAGTCAATAATATAAGGTTAAAAAATAGTAAAACAGAAGTAGTGAAGTAGTAAAGGATCGAATATTTCACTTCAAAAGGGCCTTGATTTTTGATGTTAAAAAAAATCATTATAAGCTATATATATACGTCATAAATAATCTACTTCAGAATAGTTTTTTTGGCAAATCTTCAATAATAAATATTTTTTGGATCATCCTGAAAACTAAACTCGACCTGTATTTGATTGTACTCAACAGCAGGCATGGGGTAATGCAAATGTGTAATGGTAATGCATTGCAATGCATTACATTTTTTTCAAGTAATTCAATGTAATGTGTAATACACCATTTTTTGCATTACATGTAATGGTAATTCAATGCATTTCTTTCTCAAAAATGCATGTAATTCATGAATTACAAATGAATTACATTGCATTACTATTATTAAATGTGAAGGGTCAGTAAAATTTTCAACATTTTATTGCAAGATTATGAAATTATGAAATCATGAAACATATTGTTCTAAAAAATTTGAAGTGATGCCATACAACCACAAAATAATTAAATATTTTCTTTTGACACTGTTGTAAAAACAACTTAATCAGACTGTCAACACAACTCTTATGTTCAAATTAAATGGCTTTAAGTTGAAAATATTAATATAAATTATTTATTTTTATTTATCATGTTTATAGTATATATCTTTAACAGAAGAAAGTTGACCATAAACCAAGAGAGTGAATTGGCAAATAAATTTCAATTTACCCAACATTATATGCAAAAATGACATATTTTTTTTATTGTTAATCCTCATTCAGTAATACTATGTTATCCTCCTTTACAAAAATGATAAAATCTTTAACATAATTTTTAAAATGTTTTAAATTCAACTTTACAACTGCTTTGATTTACAGTCTTATTTTTGTACAGATCACAAACTGGCTTTTGGACAAACTATGCCTATTCATGATCTAATTTTCTTCAATATGATTATGAGTTATGAACATATATTTTTTATATGAATTATGTCAATAATATTCTTCAATACATGAGTTATGAACAATATTCTTTAATATCTGAGTTATAAAAATATATTTTTTAAACTCCTATTTTTCTATACAGTTGTTTTGTTCATGGCACTATGTATAAAAAATATACATTGAAAAAGACGTTTTAGTTCTTTGAAACAAACAAATTAAGTTCTTGCTTTAATAGCACTTTTTTTACTATTCTGTTTTGTTTTTGTGCTAAGACATACAAGACCATACAATGTATCAGCATACAAATGTTTTTTAAGTTAGTTATGACTTAAGTTTTTAATAGAAATCTTTTAAAACAAAGTTTACCTAGGTATGATGGATGTTGCAAACAAGTTAACGGAACTTTAAAATGTAATGGTAATTCAATGCATTACTTAGCTAAAGTAATGGTAATTCAATGCATTTCTTTTCAAAATCCTTGTAATGGTAATGGTAATTCAATGCAAGATTTCTCAATGTAATGGTAATTCAATGCATTACATTGCAATGTAATTCGCCCCATGCCTGCTCAACAGCTGTGCAAAATATCATTCAAATCCGTTGACCCCTTTTCAAGTTATCATTCGGAAACATTCGGGCGACAGGCGGACGGACAGACACCGAAAGAAACTCAGTGTATAACATAATACCTCACCACTTCGTATGGCGGGGTATAAAAACTACTCATGTTCTATATTCAACAACAGCAGGTATGTCACAGGCCGGAGTGCGTAGATAAACCCACGGTGGAGAGCCATCGTTTTTGTATCTTGATATATGACATCCTGAAGATGATATGCGTTTAAGAGGCTGTCCATGTAGAAATCAGGCAAAAGCCTAGAGAATATGGCACATGAAGAATTTTATCCCAGCAAATTTATTGTTTTAATGTATTGTTGGACTCATATGTAAAACAAAAATTACCAGGATTCATTTGAAAGCAACATGGATGACTTGTGATTCAGCCTTCAAGTTCATGAACAAAGCAACCAAATTTTGCAAATATGCAAGAAGTTATCTCCCTTTTTCTGCATATTTTCAATGCATTCTTTATTAATTATATCTAAGTTATCACTTCAATAAACCAAAAATCTGCATTTGTTTTGGGGAATGGATGTTAACCTGATGTGAAATCAATAAAAAAAATTGAAAAACAAAATTTGTCATGTGCCAGCTATTGCCTGGGTTTTGCTTAGACAGCCTCTTAAAACACAAAACGTAAACAGTTGGACGGATGCTAAGACACCAGGTAAAGACAAAAGCACAGATTTAATTATAAAATGACTGATAACTCAATATTCAAACAATTGGGAAAACTGAATCTGAAAGAAAAAATAAATCTGATTGACAAAATTTTATAAGCATTAATATATTTACCGGATGCATGCAATACAATTAGTTTTAAAATAACTAAAGTTTGATACATAGCCATCAATAAAATGAGGAAATTGATAGAAAATATGTAGTTTACGTGGAAGTATTAATTGTTTGTTTTCGTGGGAAAGTATGTCACTAAACATGATGAATGGTGCCAAACATGGCCTTGGTTGATAAACTATTTGTATTTCTGCTTTTAGGTGAGTTTGTCTTACATTTGTTAGCATCCCTAATATGTCCTTTCAAACCTATTGTTTTTTGTGTAACTATCGGACCCAAAGATCGCAATAGAAGGGGGAGTTTGGTGCGCCTTAAAACCTGGTTTAACCCACCAGTTCTTTTGAAATGCCTGTACCAAGTCGGGACCGTTGCAATCTTCAATTTTTTCCGGTATGTCTTCGCTGTTTTGTCCTGTCTTATTGACATTTGAGATTGATTCTCCAGGTTCGGTAATTTTGTTGTTACCTTTATTTAGTCCATTTTTATACATTAATAAGTCTTATACGGACTCTTAAAAAGTTGTCTTTCGATATCTATAGCTACCTATGGTAGAAAATCAAAAGTATGTCAGATCTAATGATTTTGATAATCTATATTTTTTTGGGGGGGGGGAGCTGAGATGCTTACTTCACGATTCCTATTGTGTATCGTTACCGTGTTGTATTTTGTTTAATGTACCGGATCCTAAGATCGAAATTAAAGAGAGAGGCTTGGCACCATAATACCTGGTTAAACCCACTATTTTGGTTGAAAAGCCTCTACAAATTCAGGACCATTAACCTGAGATCCTGGGTAAAAATCTTCATATCTTCATCTATATCATTTTCTTCTGTATTGTAACATTAACAAACAATTAAGACAAACTATGTTTAATAAATAAAATCTAAATCAAAACATCGACTTAAATAATCAAATTATACATATGCAACGAATTTTGAATCCCGATAATGAACGGATTCCAATTGTATGCGACTTTATAAAGCAGTCATTGGCACTACGAATATATGGTCCACATTGTCAAAATGTTCTTAAAACTATAACTCCATATGTTAATGTACTGTATACTCTGTTGTCTTCTGTATTTGTTTTGTATTTTACATGTTTTTGTTTTTGCTTTGACCCATATGGGTGTATTTTGCAAATAAAGATTATATACGTCGGCCGGAAGCCAAGGCCGCCTAGGATATTGACCAGGATGCCAGGTTAAGGACCATTGTGAGCCATTTAGAACACTCTTTGCTTGTCTTGCCTTATTTTTTTTTCAATTGTAAAATGTTTCTTTTATATCTAGGACTAAATGTCATTTCTGCAAGTTTAGTCAAGCTGACTGGTCCACCTCATGTTTATACGAACGACCAATTCTGGATCTTCTGTAATTCAGACACAATACCACAAGAACAAACGGCTGAATTTGTTATTGGCGAAAAAACCATAGACACCATCAGATATTTCGACGATGCATGTTTTTCGACTTTGGACGGAGGTTTTTGTAATAAAGAGCGCTGTAGATGCTTTGCTGAGGGAAGAAGTTATCATCTAAGTATGGCTGCACAATCATTTGCTGGGAAAATGACTATCGGATGCTCTATGAAGATACACGTGAATGACAAACCTGTTTTTCAAAACGATCTTTTAACTATTCAAGTACTCGGTAATAATATTATATAATTTACAAATAATAGTTGCAGAAACATTTAGTACATAACTGAAAAAAAAAACAAAAGAAAACTTTGGGAACACTATTTCGTGGAGCTTTATTTCCCCGCGTTAAGCCTGCTGCGGCCATCAACACTTATGTGTTAAAGATGAAATAGTCGGTGTATATTTCAAAATGGTCACATCTCCTGTGCATAGCTTGATCTTATTCCCGATTTTGGCTAGAAATTAAACATGTTTTTGGTGTTATTGTTATATATGGTCATTTTGTGTTAGAAATTTTTAACATTTTGACTAGAGCGGCTTTGATGAGTCTTAAATTGACGAAACGCACGACAGGCGAAGCAAAATATAGTGCTTGGAACTTTGGTTTAATATTGACTTAACTTTTTATTTTTTTTTATGCTGCGCAGTAAGAAATTATTCATTTATTTAAATTTTATAGCTTACGGAGTGAATGTATCACAACTGATTCGTTATTCAAGAGCTTGTGGAATTTACACCACTTTCCTTGAAAGAGTGTCACGTCTGAGTCAAAATTGCTTACACAGGGTTATGTTGCTTCCAGATTGCTGTATTCACTACAGAAAGTCTATGGAAGCTCATAGACTAACATAATATTTCAATTTGTCAGATGAGTGCAGATGTGATTTGTCATAGAGTTTTGGTAACGTTCTGTCTTCTTTTATCAGATTTGACACACTGAATTGACCTTTAGCAACAGGCGGGTATGCTATAGGAAGCAGAATCTGCTTACTCTTCTGAAGGATTATTCTTGACTTGAGTAAGTTCGCGTTTTGTGTTTTTATATGTTTATATGTAAGCTGTTTCTTCTTGTTGTTTTCGTTGTATTAAGATAACAATTAATACCGCTTTGCTTCTTTAGTCGCAAGTCTTACTCTTATCTGTTTGTAGACTCGTCAGCTAAAGACACCACTACCAAAGAAAGTAAATTTGATTTTCAAACTTTAGAAAATACAACACAGACAAAATCGAGTGGCGAGCCAACTACAAGGCGACATATCACTGGACCTAGTGACGAAAAAGGTATAAAACAATATGAAATATGCAATATGCTCTTAATTCCGCCAAAAAGTTTAAAGTAGTTTTTTGTTGTTGTCGGTTGTCAAAAGTTAATAAACCCCCCCCCCCAAAAAAAAAAAACCAAACCGGATGGTATGCTTTACAAGGCACAAAACAAAATAAGAAAGTAAGGTCACGTAAAAATTAATATGTGTTTTCCTCTTAAATATCAAAGAGTTAAAACCCCACCTGAAATGCCTACTTAATCATTCAAGCAACAAAAACCAGGAGAGACTGGTAACCCCTTTCTGAGAACTTGCATTTAAACCTGGTACGATTAAAGTTCGCATGGCAGTTTGATTGGTTTGCTGAGTTTTGGACGTCCCTTAAATTGTTTTAAGCTTGTTTTTTTTCTAATTCTATGCTTAACAAATTTTAATCAAACCAAATAACCAGTATTTGTTTTAACAAAAGGAGTCCTGCTGTTTTGTTTTTGTTTCAATAGGTGTATTGTCTTTGGTAATTTTAACTTAATTGCATTTTTGTTTGGCCGCAGGTGAGATTAACACCATGAACATGATGAATGTCATTTTCACCGGAAGTGTAATCGTTGGACTACTGCTCTTAGTAACTATCACCTCCATAGCGGTTTGTACCTGCCGAAAAAGACTTTCTTGCAACCGAAGTAATAACAAACTGTCTTCAGCACCTTCTACTTCTGTTAACAACAATGCCTTAGAATTGGGACATGAAGAAAATGGGATGAACGATCCGGACTACCAAAGCATTAACGAAAGCCAATTGATTGACATAGAAACACGTGCTACTACACATGCTACAGTCACGCCATCTGTCGGACGACCCAATACTGAA